>CM045770.1:152111612-152582230 GCA_025200525.1 Camellia lanceoleosa | reverse complement strand
TTTGGGGAGTAAGAGCGATTTCACTCTTGGCAACCAACCTAGTTCGTTAAGAAACTTGAATTCGAAGTGTTGACGCCCCAAAATCACCAAACGGAGTTGGATTAGCACAGAAGTTGGGACACACGACCGCCTAGGCACGAGAGGCTTGTGGAGAAGATGTGGTCGAATCGGGTTCTGCTTGGGGAGTTAGAGCCGGATTTCGGTCTAGGCAAACTCGTTCCTTAAGAAATTTGAATTCGAGGTACTGACGCCGCAAAATCGCCAAACGGCATCGGTTTGGCACGAAACTTGGCACACTCAACCGCCTAGGCACAAGAGACTTATGGGAGCAAACGGGGATCGAATCGGGTTCCCGGTTTGGGAGTTAGAGCCGAATTTCGGCCTTGGCAAACTAGTTCCTTAAGAAATATGAATTCGAGGTGTTGACGGCCCAAAATCACCAAACGGCGTCGGTTTGGCGCAAAACTTGGCACCCACGACTGCCTAGGCACGAGAAACTTGTGGGAGAAGGTGGGACTCCAATTGGGTTCCCGGTTTGGGTGTTAGAGCCGTATTTTGGTCTAGACAATTTGGTCCCTTAAGAAATTTAAATTCGAGGTGTTGACGTCCCAAAATCGCGAAACGACGTCGGTTTGGCACGAAACTTGGCACACACGACCACCTAGGCACGAGGGACTTGCGGGAGAAGGCGGGGCTCGAATCGGGTTCCCGGTTTGGGAGTTAGAGCCGGATTTCTGTCTAGACAATTTGGTCCTTTAAGAAATTTGAATTCGAGGTGTCGATGCCCCAAAATCACCAAACGGTGTCAGTTTGGCATGAAACTTGGCACACACGACCGCCTAGGCACGAGAAACTTGTGGCAGAAGACGGGGATAGAATCGGGTTCCCGGTTTGGGAGTTATAGCCGGATTTCGGTTTAGGCAAACTAGTTCCTTCAAGAAATTTGAATTCGAGGTGTTGACGCCCCAAATTTACCAAACAAATACGGTTTGCACTTAAACTTGGCACACGATCGCCGGGCATGAGAGACTCAGGGAGAAGACGGACTCAAATCGGGTTCTCGCTTTTGGAGTTATAGTCGGATTTCACTTAGGCAAACAAGTTCCTTAAGAAACTTGAATTGAGGTGTTGACGCCCAAAATCACCAAACGGTGTCTGCTTTGCACGTAACTTGGCACGCACGACCGCCAGGGCACGAGAAAATCATGAGAAGACAGACTCTATGTCGGTTCCTGCTTGGCGCTAGAGCTAGATTTCACACTAGGCAAACTAGTTACTTGAGAAATTTGAATTCGAGGTGTTGATGCCCCAAAATCACAAAACGGCGTGAGTTTGGAACGAAACATGGCACACAGGACCGCCTAGGCACGAGAAACTTGTTGGAGAAGACGGGACTGCAATCGAGTTCTTAGTTTGGGAGTTAGAGCCAGAGCCAGATTTCACTATAGACAAACTAGTTCGTTAAGAAATTCAAATACAAGGTGTTGACGCCCTAAAATCACCAAACGGGGTTGGATTAGCACAAAACTTGGCACACACGACCACCTAGGCACGAGAAACTTCAGGAGACGGCGGGACTCCAATCGTGTTCCCGGTTTTGGAGTTAGAGCCGGTTTCACTCTAGGCAAACTAATTTCTTAAGAAACTTGAATTCGAGTTGTTGACGCCACAAAATACCAAACGGCGTGAGTTTGGAACGAAACATGGCACACACGACCGCCTAGGCATGAGAAACTTGTGGGAGAAAACGGGACTGCAATCGGGTTCCCAGTTTGGTAGTTAGAGCCAGATTTCACTTTAGGCAACCTAGTTCGTTAAGAAACTCGAATTCGAGGTGTTGACGCCCCAAAATCACCAAACAGGGTTCGTTTGACACGAAACCTGGCACACACGACCGCTTAGGCACGAGAGACTTGTGGGAGAAGACGGGGCTGGAATCGAGTTCCCGGTTTGGGAGTTAGAGCCGGATTTCGGTCTAGGCAAACTAGATCCTTAAGAAATTTGAATTCGAGGTACTGACACCGCAAAATCGCCAAACGGTATCGGTTTGGCATGAAACTTGGCACACACGACCGCCTAGGCACAAGAGACTTGTGGGAGCAGACGGGGATCGAATCGGGTTCCCGGTTTGGGAGTTAGAGCCGGATTTCGGTCTAGGCAAACTAGTTCCTTAAGAAATTTGAATTCGATGTGTTGACAGCCCAAAATCACCAAACGGCGTCGGTTTGACACGAAACTTGGCACCCACGACTGCCTAGGCACAAGAAACTTGTAGGAGAAAACGGGACTCCAATCGGGTTCCCGGTTTGGGAATTATAGCCAAATTTCACTCTAGGCAAACTAGTTTCTTAAGAAACTTGAATTCGATGTGTTGACGCCCCAAAATCAACAAACGGTGTCTATTTTGCACGAACGTTGGCACACTTGACCGCCAACGCACAAGAAACTTGTGGGAAAAGACAGGACTCCAATTGGGTTCCGGAAATGACAATTAGAGACGGATTTCACACTAGGCAAACTAGTTCCTTAAGAAATTTGAATTCGAGGTTTTGATGCCCCAAAATAACCAAACGGCGTGAGTTTGGAATGAAGCATGGCACACAGGACCGCCTAGGCTTGAGAAACTTGTGGGAGAAGACGGGAATGCAATCGGGTTTCTAGTTTCGAAGTTAAAGCCAGATTTCACTCTCGGCAAACTAGTTCGTTAAGAAACTCGAATACGAGGTGTTGACGCCCCAAAATCACCAAAGAAGGTTGGATTAGCACGAAACTTGGCACACACGACCGCCTAGGCACGAGAGACTTCTGGTGGAAGACGGGGCTGGAATCGAGTTCCCAGTTTGGGAGTTAGAGCCGGATTTTGGTCTAGGCAAACTAGTTCCTTAAGAAATTTGAATTCGAGGTATTGACGCCCTAAAAACGCCAAACGGCATCGGTTTGGCACGAACCCTGGCAAACACGGCTGCCTAGGCACGAGAGACTTGTGGGAGAAGACAGGGATCGAATCGAGTTCCCGGTTTGGGAGTTATAGCCGGATTTCGGTCTAGGCAAGCTAGTTTCTTAAGAAATTTGAATTCGAGGTGTTGACGCCCCAAAATCACCAAACGGCGTCGGTTTGAAACGAAACTTGGCACATACGACTGCCTACGTCGGTTTGAAACGAAACTTGGCACATACGAACCTAAACTGCACATACGACCTTAGCTTAGACACGAGAGACTTCAGGGAGAAGACAGACTCAAATCGCTGCTCCCGCTTTTGGAGTTATAGTCGGATTTCATTCTAGGCAAACTAGTTCCTTAAGAAACTTGAATTCGAATTGTTGACGCCTAAAATCAAAGAACGGGCGTCTGCTTTTGGTACTTAAACTTGGCACACACGACTGCGCCTAGGCACGAGGGACTTGTGGAGAAGACGGTACTCCAATCGGGTTTCCGGTTTGGGAGTTAGAGCCAGATTTCACTCTAGGCAAATAAGTTCCTTAAGAAACTTGAATTCAAGGTGCTGACACCCCAAAATCGCCAAAAGGCATCGGTTTTGCACGAAACTTGGCACAGACGACCGCCTAGGCACGAGAAACTTGTAGGAGAAGACAGGACTCCAATTGGGTTCCCGGTTTGGGAGTTGGAGCCGAATTTCACTCTTGGCAAACTAGTCCTTAGGAAATTTGAATTCGTGGTGTTGATGCCCCAAAATCACCAAACGGCGTGAGTTTGGAACGAAACATGGCACACACGACCGCCTAGACACGAGAAACTTGTGGGAGAAGACAAGACTGCAATCGGATTCCCAGTTTGGTAGTTAGAGCCAGATTTCACTTTAGGCAACCTAGTTCGTTAAGAAACTCGAATTCGAGGTGTTGACGCCCCAAAATCAACAAACAGGGTTCGTTTGGCACGAAACCTGGCACACACGACCGCTTAGGCACGAGAGACTTGTGGGAGAAGACGGGGCTGGAATCGGGTTCCTGGTTTGGGAGTTAGAGCCAGATTTCGGTCTGGACAATTTGGTCCCTTAAGAAATTTGAATTCGAGGTGTTGACGCCCCAAAATCACCAAACGGCATCGGTTTGGCACGAAACTTGGCACACACGACCGCCTAGGCACGAGAGACTTGTGGGAGAAAACGGTACTCCAATCGGGTTCCCGGTTTGGGAGTTAGAGCCGGATTTCACTCTAGGCAAACTAGATCCTTAAGAAACTTGAATTTAAGGTGCTGACGCCACAAAATCGCCAAAAGGTATCGGTTTTGCACGAAACTTGGCACACACGACCGCCTAGGCACGGGAAACTTGTAGGAGAAGACAGGACTCCAATTGGGTTCCCGGTTTGGAAGTTAGAGCCGGATTTCACTCTAGGCAAACTAGTTCCTTAAAAAATTTGAATTCATGGTGTTGATGCCCCAAAATCACCAAACGGTGTGAGTTTGGAACGAAACATGACACACACAACCGCCTAGGCACAAAAAACTTATGGGAGAAGACGAGACTACAATCGCGTTCCCAGTTTGGTAGTTAGAGCCAGATTTCACTCTAGGCAACCTAGTTCGTTAAGAAACTCGAATTCGAGGTGTTGATGCCCCAAAATCGCCAAACGGGGTTCGATTGGCACGGAACCTGGCACACACGACCGCCTAGGCACGAGAGACTTGTGGGAGAAGACGGGGCTCTAATCTGGTTCTCGGTTTGGAAGTTAGAGCCGGATTTCGGTCTAGACAATTTCGTCCCTTAAGAAATTTAAATTCGAGATGTTAACGCCCCAAAATCGCCAAACGGCGTCAGTTTGGCACGAAACATGGCACACACGACCGCCTAGGCACGAGAGACTTGTGGGAGAAGACGGGGATCGAATCGGGTTGCCGGTTTGGGAGTTAGAGCCGGATTTTGGTCTAGGCAAGCTAGTTCTTTAAGAAATTATAATTCAAGGCTATGTAGCACGGACACGGACACGCGAAAACGCAATTTTTCAAAAAATAGGGGACACGACACGTTGGGGACACGTTTAATAAACATAATTTTATTTATTTATTATATGTCTAAAATAAAAATAAAATCATTAATTCTTATACAATTACAATAATAATAAAATTAATAACATAATTTTAAATTTTTTTTAATAAAAATGAGTTTTTTAAAATAAAAATAATTTATTTTATGAATTTTAAGTTAAAAAAAATAAGTATAAAACAAAAGAAAAAAAAAAGAAAGGGAGAGAGAGAGAAACGTTAAAAAAAATATAAAAGAGAAAACAGAGGAGAGAGAGGGAGTAAAGTCAAAAAGCAGATGAGATTCGAAAGGGGAGACGAAAGGAGGAGGAGAGGAAGAAAATGAAGAGGAGAAGAAGAAGACCAGAGATCATGGAGAGAAGAAGGAGAAGACAAGAGAAACAGAATACCTCAAATATTTTGGATTGATCGATCCAAAGTTAGGTTTCTCCATCTTTCTCTCTCCTCTCTCCCTGATCTCTTTCTCTGTTTCGCGATCCGCTTTCGTCTCCCTCACGATCTTTTCTCTTTCTCCTGCCTCTCTCCAACAGCTTAGGGCTTTTCAATCCACCTCAGCGTGTCCGAAAGTGTCCCGCCGTGTCCATGGCGCGGTCGACCGAAGATTTCAAAAAAACAGAGACACGTTAGAGAGAGTGCTCGACACGGTTCATCAACCGGTCCGGACGCGGTTGTCCGACACTCAGACGCAGGCCCGGGACGGTTTGCGCTTTCATAGATTCAAGGTGTTGATGCCCTAAAATCACAAAACGGCGTCGGGTTGGCACAATACTTTGGACACACGACGCCAGCACAAGAGACTTGTGGAGAAGACGGTACTCAATCGGGTTCCCGCTTGGAAGTTAGAGTCGATTTCACTCTAGGCAAACTAGTTCCTTAAGAAACTTGAATTCAAGGTGTTGACGCCTGTAATCGCCAAAGGCGCCGGTTTCGCATTTAAACTTGGCACACACGACTGCCTAGGCACGAGAAACTTGAGGGAGAAGACATGACTCCAATTGGGTTCCCAATTTGGGAGTTAGAGCCGAATTTCACTCTAAGCAAACTAGTTCCTTAAGAAATTTGAAGTCGAGGTGTTGATGCCCAAAATCACCAAACGGCATGAGTTTGGAACGAAACATGGCACACATGACCGCCTAGGCATGAGAAACTTGTGGAAGAAGACGGGACTGCAATCGAGTTCCCAGTTTGGTAGTTAGAGCCAGATTTCACTCTAGGCAACTTAGTTCATTAAGAAACTCGAATTCGAGGTGTTGATGCTCCAAAATCACCAAACGGGGTTGAATTAGCACGAAACTTGGCACACGCGACCGCCTAGGACGAGAGACTTGTGGGAAAAGATGAGGCTCGAATCGGGTTCCCGGTTTGGGAGTTAGAGCCGGATTTCGGTCTAGGTAAACTAGTTTCTTAAGAAATTTGAATTCGATGTATTAACGCCCCAAAATCGCCCCAAAATCTCTAAAAATTATACCATTCATAATAAACTAGCCAATTTCGGTTTCTGACGTCATTAAGGCCTTCAATTTTAGATTATAACAGAAATCACAACAGAAATTCCTACGGTCAATAGATATGAACCTAAAAATCATATTAAACACATAATAAGCATTCGAATTTACAAAGCACGTAAATAACATTCAAAACCAATGATTAAAAGGGTTGTCACAAGATCAATATTGTTTACCAACAACAAAATGTTTACTGGATTTTATAAATCAGAATGGGAAAAATGGATAATCAACTTAAGTCACACACAGCTCCATAAAAGACAACTTTGAGGGCAGAACTTAATTTATATGACACAAAATACAACAATTATTTCGTTGTGGTGATAAAAATACATACACAAGAATAGTAAAGAGAATCAAATTCTACAGATATAGGTGGAGAATTCAAACAACTAAATTTGGCACATTTAATTTGTATATATGTAAATATATAGCACATATTATGTATGTAAAATTACTAACCTTGTCAATTGTATAAAATGGATATGTTCTTGAAATCCCTGGACCTGAGCCATGACCTCCCAATCCCCAGCCGCTGAATCAGCACAAACGACATCACTCACATGGTAGAATGATGTTGGAACCAAGTTTCATAAGGCTCATTAAGGGTGATGACAGCGCCAACACCAAGCTGCTTCAACTGCAGAACATCCTTAGGGAAGATACTGTTTAAAAATCAAAATATAAATAAAAACTCAAATCAATAAATCATGATCCCTTTAATTTAAGCTCACATTCCATCTGTGCACCAAGAACACCAAGAAAATGAAATGTAAAGTAGTTGCATTGGTCAAAGTTTCACAAAGCTCTTCATTTTCTCCAATTCAGATAATCAGAATTCTCCAATAACAGGCCCCATTATCCCATCTTTTTCCTACATTTTCTCCAGTAACTTAAATGCAAAGGAATTCTATTTTCTCAACAACCAAATGAATCATGAAGAACAATATTAAAGCTCTACTGAACTACTTCACTTTTCAATTCTTTTGTTTTGTTTTTTTTTTTTTTTTTTTCCAGCAACCAAACAGATCAAAGAAAAACAACTCCAGAAACTATTACATACAGTGACAGTCATACAGGGTCTTTATTTTCTAGTAACTGAAACACATAGCAATTCTATTTTCTCAACAACCAAATGGATCAAGAAGAACAATTCCAAAAAGCTACTAAACTACCACCCATTAAAACAACACAAAAATCCTTTTTTTCTTTGTAGTCCTCCATTTTCCCAGCAACCAAACAGATCAACCAAAACCAACACCAGATATTAACACATACAGCATCAATCACAGTGATATAAACACAAGACCAAAGAATACACAAAAAACACATACAACAACATACACAAATATACATACATATATATATCTATATGAAGGACTTAGAACCAAAACCTGATCAATTTGGTCCCACCATCTGAACTCAGCGTGAATCTTGTTCCGGAAAACATTGTACAGAAGGGTCGGGTAGAACAGGATCCGAGCCCAGCTCCGACTAGCGCTCTTTGAATCGACCCGAACAATCATTCTTCCAGAAACACGGTCGTCACTGTGATTGTAACTCCTTCCATCAGATTCAACCTCGTCCAACTCTTCGATCTTCATGTCACCGATCGTAACAGAAATTCAAACAAAACCACAACACTAACTCCGATTCTGATCAAGACAACCGCGAAACCTCTAAAACCTAATGATTCGATAATTGGGGATGGAATTTGAGTGGTTGAAAAACCCTAAATCGAATTGGGTGAAAAATACATTGATCGGAATCGGAAAAAGTGGATTCAAGTGTAAGGCAACGGAAGAATTGCTTGCGGATGTGAGCTTAATCGTAATGAGGAGACAGGCGGATAGAAAGTAAAAGGAACATTTGTCTCCGTTGCAATTTTGTGAGAGAAATGTACCGTTGGGCGGGGGCGGGGGCGGGGGTGAATATAGCCGTTGGGAGAATACAAAACCATAACAATTAAGGGTTCGATCCTCAAGAGCTGGATCCGACACGTGTCTCACTAATGGAGTGAAAGGTTAAGATTAACTCTCGTCAAAATGATATCGTTTTTGTGGGAGAAAATTATAAAAAAAAAAAACAATGAAGAAAAAAAGAAAAAATGTGAATAGAATGAGAAATAAGTTTCAAACGGTATCATCATCATGGATTTTGATCTGTGAGATCTAAATAAATAAAAAAGAAGATTAAATTGATTCGATAATAAGATTGTTTCAGATTCAGATCATCATCATCGCCATCAAAAGATCGAAGAAAAAATTTGAACAGAATGAGAAAGAGGCTTCAAACTTCATCATCATCAAAAGATTGAAGAAAACCCGTGAAAAAAATGAGAAAGAGGCTTCAAAAGATTAAATCGATTTGTCGATAATAAGATTGATTCAGATTTGTATCTCATTATCATCATCATCATCAAAAGATTGATCTAGATATGTATTTTTATATGCACATATATATATTTACAGACCCTGTGAAGAAGATTAAATCGATTCGATAATAAAATTGATTCAAATCTTTATCATCATCACCATAAAAAGATTGATTCAGATATGTATTTCTATATGCATATATGTATATTTATTGCATCTCTATAGTGCGAAAGCACCAAAGATTGATTCAGATCAGATCATCATCATCATCGCCGCCATCATCATCATCAAAATCAAAGTGAGCAACAAAATCAGCAGATCGATCAACTGACATGAAGATCATGAGGAAATCGGTGATGTATGTCTTCCATGGCTGACTTGAACAAGGGATGTTCATCATCATCATCAAGGGCTGATTTGTGAAGCACTAGTGTATAGATCAAGAACAAGAACCACTCACTATCTACTTGAATTAAAAGATTTCTAAAATGAAGTAGAGTCTCAACTCAAAATCAAAGTTCTGTCCCTTCTCTTGCTCTGGTCCATTCTCTCTCTATCTCAAACTCTCTCACAAATTAGTGAAAGCGAACCCAGAAAGTTGATTTCTGTTTGTTGTTGTTGTTGTTTTTTTTTTTTTTTTTTTTTGAAATTACTAACCAAAGTGACGTCGTTTTGGATAATTTATTTTATTTAAAAATTATTTTTTTAATATTTTAATGTTTTTAATATTTTTAATATTTTTTAAATATTTAATTTTTTGTTTTTAATTTCAAAAAAAATTGGATCGCCATATATATCTAAACCATAACAAATTATTTGGCCAATACTTAAAAAAATAACAAAATTATTTTTCAAAAAAATAATAAAACAATATTTTGATTAAAAAGTTTTTTAATTGAATTTTGAATTATGTGTTTGCTTCTGATTTAAGTGTGGGGTTATGTTCTGAATTTAAAATGTTTACAAAAAATGAAATAAAAAATAAAATTTTCTTAAACGTTTTTAAATATTTAAAAGAAATGAATCCGAAAAATTTCAAAATACAACTCAAAATTCAAAAACTTAAAACTCAAAATACAACTTAAAACTCTTTCCAAAACTCAAAATTTTTTTCAAAATTTAAAATTAAAAAACTCAAAAATATTTTCAAAACTCATAACCAAACAAATTTTTATTTTTTCAAAACTCAACTCATAACTCCACACTTAAATTCACAATTTCACATTTAAATCATAATTATAAAATTAAACTAAACGGATTTTACCTTTAACTCTTACACTCACTAATACACCTTGCACATACTCACACCTCTCTCTCTCTTATAGAGATGAAATTAAAATTTTATTACTACAGGGGTTAAAAGATAAAACAATATTTTTTTACTGTATAAACAAATACACATATTTTTTTACCGTATAGACAAATACACATATATGTACAGTATGATATATAAATGATATATATACACATAAAAAAAATTTAAATATTATATAAACAATCTCTAATAGAATGAATAAATTTTTTTCTAGAAAAATAATAGAGAATAAAATATGAGAAAATAGTGGGGTATATATCTTTTATACTAAGACACTATTTTATTTATAAAATAATATATATATATTTTGCTGATCAAAAAAAATATATATATATATATATATTTAGAAGTACTATGGCAAATAAAATTTTCACAGTGACAGAGAGGTCATGACCCCTCATAATCTTCTCCTAGTTCTATCCATCACACATATACTCACTTCATTAAATGAATTCGAAAAATTTCAAAATACAACTCAAAATTCAAAAACTTAAAACTCAAAATACAATTTAAAACTCTTTCCAAAACTCAAAATTCTTTTCAAAATTTAAAATTCAAAAACTCAAAAATATTTTCAAAACTCATAACCAAACAAATTTTTATTTTTTCAAAACTCAACTCATAACTCCACACTTAAAATCACAATTTCACATTTAAATCATAATTATAAAATTAAACTAAACGGATTTTACCTTTAACTCTTACACTCACTAATACACCTTGCACATACTCACACCCCTCTCTCTCTCTCTCACATGTAGAGATGAAATTAAAATTTTATTACTACAGGGGTTAAAAGATAAAACAATATTTTTTTACCGTATAGACAAATACACATATTTTTTTACCGTATAGACAAATACACATATATGTACAGTATGATATATAAATGATATATATACACATAAAAAAAATTTAAATATCATAAAAACAATCTCTAATAGAATGAATAAATTTTTTTCTAGAAAAATAATAGAGAATAAAATATGAGAAAATAGTGAGGTATATATCTTTTATACTAAGATACTATTTTATTTATAAAATAATATATATATATATATTGCCGATCAAAAAAAAAAAATATATATATATATTTAGAAGTACTATGGCAAATAAAATTTTCACAGTGACAGAGAGGTCATGACCCCTTATAATCTTCTCCTAGTTCTATGCATCACACATATACTTAACTTCATTCTTTTAATAAAAAAAACAAAAATAAAATAAAATTTATCTTTATATTTTTAAATTTATTTTATTTTATTAAAATATATTTAATATTTAATATACAAATTCTATTTTTATAGAATTGATATTGTTCTGAAAATATATTTAAAATTTTAAAATGCAACTAATATTTCACATATTTAATGAAAATTTAAATTAATAATCTAAAATATATAAAAATTTATAGAATTAAAATAATTTGTATGATTTAAGTTAATATAAATAATAAAATTACTTTTCTAATTAATATATATATAGATATATATTGGTAGGAGAAAACGTTTAGAATAATACTAATGTAAATAAAAACATATTAATTCAAACCATGCAAATAATAATATAATAAAAAAAAAAAATAATGGCCATGTTTGATCCCACACACAAAGTAAAACTTGCACCCACACAAATTAAACTTACACTTCATACATACTAGACTTGTATCCCTACACATATTAGACTTGCATCCCACACCCGACATAGATTAAACTTGTGTCCCACATATATTAGACTTGCATCCCTACACAAATTTTTTTAGGTAAGTAAGTCATAAAATAAAGACAATGAAATTTATAAGTTTATAAGGGCATACCCAGGATGCCTAACAAATAAATAAAAACGATTACATAACCAACGAACTACCACTACATCCCTAAGAAAGGGATAATCAAGAACAACAAAAACAAAATAACCCAACTCGCCCATATATCATTTTTGTCCCCAAGTAATCCCTATCATCAAAGATAATAGATGGGAACTTGAGGTGAATATATGGGCAAAGATACAAATAAATACCACAAAGCTTATAAACACAAAGAAACACACTCACAAAGCAACAACCCACAAGCCAAACCAAGATGATAACCAACCCCACATGCCCTCGCCTCATCGCAGATAAACATATGGAATCCAATAAGCGTCCCCACCTCACAAACCGTGACATCCAAGCCACTTAACTAAAGTCAGGACAGAGGAAAAAATATACCCCACGAGAAATCCCAACAAAGCCACATGAAGCTAGCATGATCAGTAACCATAAGCCACGGTCTTGGGAGTTGTGGTGAAAAACAATAACTCCACAGCAACCAACTAATACATAGCCAACAAAATCATGAGAGCATTCATCACATCCCCTAGTCCCTTCTTTGGTAGATCACAGGCCTCAAACCCCACACAGTGTGCCCTTCACTCCATGTCAAGCGTGGCAATACGATTAATTAGGATGGGTCACATGAAGACAAGTAGTAACCAGAAAACCGATAGCTATCCTTCCGCTCATCTCCCAGTCTCTAACTCGGCTAGTTATCGAACCACTATTCCCCATAGCAGTGACTCTCCAATCACTCTTGGCGGAGATGGCTCAAAACCACCCTCATATTGAGTCACATGAAGATCACACGATCAATTATCATGAAATAATCAACTATAAATGATCTGCTGCAAAGTGATTAAACAAAACCAAACAAACCCTTAAAAAACATACCAATATTACCAAAAGCCCTCCTACAAATCACACAGACCCCAAAAATCGTGGGTCAGACCCACTCAACTTCATTGAAATCAAAATTCCTCCCAGCTTCACCTAAGCCGTCCCTACGAAAAAGAAAAGGACACTGGGCCTATTTAATAATATATCCATGAAGTCCAAAATGGAAAAAGATGGCCCACATGCTAAAACCGGCACTTGCCCATTGATTTCAGCCAACAAAGTCCACGTAGTTGGTTCAACTTGAAACTCTTATCACTAAAGTTTTGAGTTTCCCACCAAAACAATCCCATGTGATTGTAGACACCCCATTTTGACCTGTTCTAAGACTTGGGCACTTTAGTTTGACCATCCTCACTAGAAAAATCAAATTGAAATTTTAATCCCAAACCTCACCCATATTGGTCATCACTAATTTGTAGTATTTTATAATTTTCCATAATTTGGTGTGGTGGTACATAGTTTAAATGTTTTGTTTGGATATTTGATAAAATGAAAATGATAAAAAAATATAAAAAGAAAAACAGGAATAAAACATAAAAAAAAATAGAAAATCAACAAAAAGAAAAAAAGTTGGTGGAAGATGAAATGGGGTGGTGGTGGAGTATTTTTAAAAGAGAAAGTGAGAGTGGGTGGAAACTTACACACATGGGTAGGGGGACACAGCATTCTTCGGTGGATAACATTTTAGGGTGGGTGAGGTAGAATTTCAAAAAAAG
This sequence comes from Camellia lanceoleosa, assembly GCA_025200525.1. Lineage (NCBI taxonomy): Eukaryota > Viridiplantae > Streptophyta > Magnoliopsida > Ericales > Theaceae > Camellia > Camellia lanceoleosa. Next base: position 152,568,602 of record CM045770.1, on the reverse strand, counting down.
GAGAGATACACATGCAGTTGGGGCCTCTCCTTCGTGGGTGAATAATGTAAAAAAAGAGAGCAGGTGAGAAGATGAGAGAGAAAGATGAGTGTATGATTAAAGAGGACACATGGGCAATGGGGCCTGGGATCTGAAAAAAAAAGAAAAAGAGAACACACATAGACTGATTGAGCTAGCTCTCTCTCTCTCTCGGCTTGAAAAAAGGAAGAGGAGAGACACCACAGATGGAGACAACACCCAAAGGGCTCTCTCTTCTCTCTCTAACATTTTCTCTCTTTGATGCATACAGACCCAACCATAGAGAACCCACGAAGGACACACAGATTTTTTGAGAGGAAGAGAGACACAGGCACGGGTTATCTCTCTCTCTCTCTCTCTCTCAGCTTGGAGAGGGAGACCATGCACACAACACACACACAGCAGTAGCTCATACACACACACACCACTAACTTCGTCTTCTCACAGCACACACGGCTATCACACACTGATACACATGCACAACTGAGAGTTACACACACCATACACTATTCACATACAACACGGATACACAACTCACTCCCCCTATCACACACTCACGGCACCATTCACACGGCAGACCTAGCAAATAGACAACACACACACACGGTTTAGAGAGAGAGGACACACTCCACACACTATTCACAACGCACACATAGCAGACACCTTTCACAACACACCCACATCACCCAAGACACCATTCACACACACACACACGGTTTAGAGAGAGAGAGAGAGCACACACACCATACACAGACACAAAACACACACTACACCCATCTCTATCTCGCCTTGGCATGCGACCAAACCCAGCTCTCTCAAAATGAAAAACAACACTTCTCTCTCTCTCTCTCTATATATATATATATATATCGGCAAAGAATGGTATTATGGAACCTGGAGTAGCAACATGGGCACCAGCTTGGCCATTTCTCTCGTCTCTCAAACTAGCTCTCTATGACTCTCTTTAGGTCTCGGTGGGAGGAAGAAATAAAGAAGCAATGAGTGGTGTTTGTGAAGGTGTGCATGGATGGGGCTCTTACCTTCGTAAGGTGGACTTGAAGATATACAAGAGCTACAATCAACTCTCCGATGCCTTTGGAGAAGATGGTCTGTCCACGCCACAGTCCTTTATGGTGGTGCATGGTGTTGTGTTATGCTGCATTGCGCTGAAGTATTTCCCACCCAATGCCTTTTGGTTAATAAGTGTGAGATGATGATGGAGATTATATATATGTTATATCTATAATATCCGAGTCACCATGGGTGGAAAATATCTGTCATGTTTGAGTGGTGGGTGGATAATATTTGTTATATGTATGATGTTTGTGTGGATATATTCCCACATAAAGTCCCTAAAAATGTTTGAGAGACTCAGATGGGCCCTTCATTGAAGATGAGTTTACATGGGCTGAGACCTGTTGGATTAAAAGAAAAATGGTTATTTATGAGTGGCCGGGGAATTAAAACGTTGGTCTTCATAATTTTGGGCTTATTTGTTGGGCTCAATTTCCAGTGGAGAAAATGAGTGGAATATGCCAGTGGGGTACTGAGTTGGGTTATTACTTGTGGGCACGTTGTTCCTCAAAGTACATGAAGTTTTTATTTTATTTTATTTTATTTTTATTTTGAGTGTTTGTGAGGATTTTATTTTATTCATCTCTCTCAGATCTGTAATAATTCAAGTATTGTAATAATCTCTTACTCCACTTCTTTCTATCCCATTCTTTAATCGCTTTTCCTAACTGTACATATGTATATATCTGACATGCCATGCATATCCATGCTTTACATTCATGTCTCATGCATTAAGATTCGACTACATTTACATGTGTGGATTTAATCAATTCTTCTGTGATTTTATGCGCTACCTCATGTTATTGAGATGATTCACATGCCATATTTTAGAAGCTGAATCTTTAGTGCATCTCATGAGTGAATTACATTAGGATTCTGTATATAAGATCATGCATATTTTACTAACTTTGTTTTGTAGCTGTTCGAAGGACGTCGGTCAATATGTGAGTTTTTATGCTTTAGCATCCCATCTGTGTGTATTTTTCTTGCTATGTGTTAGCATTTTACCGTGAGACTACTTGTTTATTTGATATAACTGTATGAATGCCTGTGGATGAAGGCTTGTTGATTGAATTGGAATGATTCAACGAATGTACGTTTTAAGCCCACTTTGCAGTGGCAAATTCACAAACTTTAAGCCCACTTTATCAAGTGGCAAATTCAAATCCATTTTCACAAACAAACATGAAATTGAATTGTTCCAATTTGAGCAAACTAGTCATACTTGTATGCTTCACATAGTAAATTTTAAGATTTACTAAATAATCAGAACATGAACATATAAAGAAAATAAAAAGTCATATCATGGTTTAGTAGAGGCCGATCTTTTGATCGGGTGAGTAGGGGTGCTCATTATTGACCTTCCCCTCTCATACCTAAGGTTCCGAGCCAAGCATCCTTAGTTACGCATTTACAAAGAGCCTTGCACCGAGTCATGGGTTTACTAATCTCCCAAAATATTAGGTAGCGACTCTGAGATCTGATGATGCAGTCCATTTTTGACAAAATTGCAATAAAATGGATTTTTAATAAAGTTGCCAAATCTAGACTCTCATCTACGTTTTATATTACACTCGTGAGACTAGATTAAAGAGATCTTGAGGGTCCGAACTGTTTAACGCGCGCGGGTACCTCCCGGGCATGTTACAGTGATGGTCCTATAACTATACAATATACAGCTGGCATATCAACTTTGCAGTTGCTCACTTTACCCAACGTGGGTGAAACACCCAAGGCCCGATCACGCGCTATCTGCTACGCATAGACAAACATCATACTCTCCAAACACGCGTATCTTTGAGAAATATTAGCCTCCGCTAGTGTAGCGATCGCCAGAAACCATTTACACGGCGAGCCATAGTAACGACGATGGCACCACCCAACCGGAACACCCACCAAATAGATTCGAAGGATGACAAAAACCCAAAACCAAAGCTCCACCAACCTTGCAACCAGTTTAGCACCAGCTTAAGAAACCCAGTGATGCCTCATCAATGCTTACGGCGAAATACCCATGCGCTTGGACCACCAACCCAGCTCAAATCGCCAGTGTCAGACAGTCTTTATACCAGTACCACCCAGCTTCACGAAGTCCCTTAGACAAACGTATATCACTCTAAGCTCACAACCGCATCACCAGCGATGATAGACTGAACAAGATGACCAGCAAACCAAAGCTAGAGATCAGTCGTACCTACCATCATATACCAGACAACCACAAACGAGCTCGCCTGAAACCTTCTCCAATCAACTTGAAGCAATTGGCAACGACGTTCAGAGCATCAAAGACCAATGCCTTCAATGCAAACACACTGTAGCAATGACGCCGAAGTTTGAACCGCGCCGGAGCAACATGAGTTTTACACGAGTTCCGATATGAACTCAGCACCCAGGTCATCTACAAGACCTTGAAAACCACCGGAGTGACACCACCTCATGACCAGAAACCGTCAAAACATACATAACTAGTGACCATCAAGACCGATGATCTCCAATATCCACACCATGATCAGAAACTATAGTTCCTAAACATCTCAATCACACTAATGTTTCCCGGGGGGGATTTTCTCTCTCTAGATTCTAGAGAGAGAAGCTCATACTTTATTCCCCTTCTACTTGGACCCCCTACACAAATTCAACTTGCACTCTACACTAACTAAACTTTCACCTCCACATAGATTCAACATGCACGCCAACATATACTAGACTTGCACTACTACACAAATTTGACTTGCACACCATACAGAATAGACATACACACCTTACACATACTAAACATGCACCCCTACATAGACTAAACATGCGTCCCACACAGATTAGATTTGCACCCTTACACAAATTCAACTTGCACCCTTCATAGATTTAATTGCACCCCACACAGACTAAACTTGCACTCCCACGCAGATTTGACTTGCACGCCAACACAGACTAGACTTGCACAACTACAAAGATTTGACTTGCACACCACATAGACTAAACTTACACCCTCACACAGATTCGACTTGCATGCTAACACAGACTAGACTTGCACCACTACATAAATTTGACTTGTACACCACACATACTAAACTTGCACCTACACATAATGAACATGTACCCCCACACATAATAGACATGCACTCTACAAAGTACTTTAAATATATATATATATATATCTGAGTTATTTATAAATGGAAAAGATATTACAAAAGTATTTCTAACATTTTATATTATTTTTTAAAAATTAAATTTTAAATAAAAACATTATTTTATTTGTTAAGAAAAAACGTAAAGACTAGTAAAAATATTAAATCAAATTATACAATTAATATAAAAATAATATTCAATCATACAAATATTATTTTCCTTAAAAACAAAAATAGAATCATATGAAAATGAAAATGATATTTTATTATCAAGCTATTTTTAATTTTTTTTTAAAAAAATAAAAGACAAAATTAAAAAATTCAACCAAACAGTTTATGTTTCAAACTTAAAAATAGTTACAAAAATTAGTTTAAAAAAAATTAACCGCACAATATATTTCAATTTTATAAATAGTTATAAAAATAGTAAAAATTAATCATAGGAAAAAAAAGAAAAAAGAATTCACATAATATTGTAGACACCCCATTTTGACCGGCTCTAAGACTTGGGCACTTTTGATTACTCGATGATGACAATCAGAATGTGTTTCTCACAAAATTATCATTAAGAGAGCTTGGAATTTGAGCTTTATTCCTAACCCTAAGCCTACATCAGCCAAGTGTTTAAGCCTCGTCCCTCGGAGTGAAGTGGGACCAAACCAGAGCGAAACAAGACCGAACTGGAGCAAAAACGGACAAAATCCACCCTAGTCGGTCGACTGGTAGCACCATTGCGGGCACAAAGAGTGTGACCGTGGGTGCAACTTGCCTTACTGCGGTCGCGACCTATTCACATTGGGCGAGATTTTTTTACTGTGTGGGGCACTTTGTGATGTTATTTCTTACCTATTTTTGCACCAAATGCATGCCTACTCATCTTCGATTGACTAGTGCTTGAGCCAATGAGGATAATGCTCCATTTTAGTGCCTCATTAGCTCCATTATCTTCCCTAAATGATCCACTTTGTATTCCACCATTGCTCCACTAGCATTGCCTATATAATGAGAGCTCTATAGTCTTGAGTTTGAAGAGATGAATTAGAAGAGAAGTGTAGAGAGAATACTAAATTTGAGTTAGAATTTGGGAGAAAAAAAAAAAAGAAGCCTTGAAAGCAAGAGAATTGTCTTTCTAAATTAGTGAAGTTATAAAGCCTCTATACATCTCATATTTCCTTGCAAACACCACTTAAGAACCAAGTCCTAAAGCTTTGATCAAAGTGAGAGTAGTCTTGCTAAGTTGAAGAAGATTAAACAGTGATCATACACTTGTCCAAAACATTATTCTAAGCTCAAATTCGAAGCTCTTGAATTGAGGATTGAGATCAAAATTCATAACATTGAGGGTGATCAAGATGAAGTTTGGAAATCAAGAAGTTCAATATTTCTTTGGAAGGTGAATTTCAAGTCTTTCATTTTCTTATATTTTCTATTTCATAATTATTTTCTTACTTTTTATTTTATAGTGTTTTGTTGTAATCCAAGTGGTTAGTTTAGCTCATATTTATTTTCTTATTTTTTATTTCATAGTGTTTTGTTGTAATCCAAGTGGTTAGTTTAGTTCATATTTATTTTCTTGCTTTTATTTCATATTATTTTGTTGTAATCTAACTGGAAACGGTTAGTTTTCAATTCTTTCATTTTCTTACACTTTCAATCATATAGTCATTTTCTTGTTTTAAGTTGTATATTAGTTTTGTTGTAAGCTAACCAAAAGTGGTTAGTTGAGCCGCCTACATATTTCTTGTTTGTTCTTTTCTCGGTGTTACAACAAAATAGGTTTTACTAGGCTTAGGTTGGATGGTTAGCTTATTTTTGATAAAACGGCATAATCTTCTGATGTTGACCAATTTTCGGTGGTTTCCAAGGCGCGTGAAGCTTCTATTTTGTTTTTTTTTTATTTATTTTTTTTATTTGAGTGTTTTGTGAGGTTTTTATTTTGTTGTAATATTTTCCACCTCCCTCTCTAATTTGGTTTGTAATTATTCTTTCAAGTGTTGTAATAATTCCCGCTCCGCTTCTTTCTATCCTATTCTTTTACTTGCTTTCCTTAGCATAAGCATAATATTTTGTTTTTAATTATATCCATGCTTTGCATCCATCTTTTATACACCTTCATTTGGCTAAGTTTGCAATTGTGGTTTTAATCAATTCTTATGTGATTATGTGCACTATCTCATATTCTTGAGATGATTCATACGTCATATCTTAGAAGTCAAATCTTTAGTTGCATTTCATGAGTGAATTGCATTAGAATTGTGTATATAAAGTCATGCATAGTTTTCTAACGTTGTTTTGTAGCTATTTGCGGGACGTCGGTAAATATGTAAGTTTTTCATGCTTTAGCATTCCACTTGTATGTGTTTGTTTACTATGTTTAAGCATCTTACCGTATGGCTACTTTCTTGCTTGATGTAATTGTATGAATGCCGGTGGATGAGATTATGTCGCTTAATTTGGAATGATGTTGATTTTCATGATTGTAAACTCAATTTCTTTTAGTTGTATATCTTCAAAACTCTTTTAAAACATATGAAATCACATTGTTCCAAAATGAATGGCATAGTCTATACTTGTATGCTTCACATAATAACTTTTAGGATTTATTTAATAATCAGAATATGAACATATAAAGTTAATAAAACTCATATCATGGTTTAGTAGAGGCCGATCTTTAATCTGGTGAGCGGGGGTGCTTAATTAATAACCTTCCCCTCTCATACCTAAGGTTTTGAGCGAAGCATCTTTGGTTACGAGGTATAGTGGCCTTGGCACAAGTCACTATTTTCTAATTTTCCTTAAATGACTCTAAGATCTGGTGATGCAGTCCATTACTGGCAATGGTTTTGCAATAAAATGGATTTTCTATAAAAGTTGCCAAATCTGGACTCTCGTTTATGTTTCACATTGCACTTGTGAAACTAGATCGAATAAATCGAGGGCCCGAACTGTTTAACGCGCATAAGTATCCTCGGGCATGTGACAGTTTTTGGCGACTCCGTTGGGGATATTAAGAAATCTTGACTCAACCTCCATGATATGAATTTTATTTTCAATTATATATTCATTGCATTGCATGCATTGGTGCACTTAAAGTTCCTGTGTTGCCCAGATTTTGATGGGAGTGCAGGCAAACTTTTCGTAACACTATACCTATCTCTACGATACTTTAGAGGCCTTGTGTTATAACTTTTTGAGATCTGTCAAAAAGGTAACTTTGCTATCTAAGGTTCTCAGACTTTGAAGAGAGGCTATATTGACTATTCTGATTTCCTGAGATCTTCATTGGTTATTACCCAAATGAGTCTTTCGTAACGCCATCTTGACATTAACCCCTAGAGTAGAGCCAACCTTGTGCATATAGTGAGCTATAGTACCTTCCAAAATTAGGACAGGATGCTCTTCCATTTCTAGGATTTGTGATACCGCTTGTTTGAATAGTGAAGCCTTAGATCAATTCAAAGCTAGGAGAGGGTAACCCTAGCCCCCATAGAGGTGTTTGTTCTCTTTTTTGCTATGTGTTATGTGCAATGCATGGAGATTCTCAGATTCAGATGAATGGTTCAGGCATTTCAATTTGTGGGGTTTGAGTTCAGTTTTTCAGTGTGATTTAGCAGTAATCAATTGAGCTAGCATGCTGTTGAAATTTGATTGGGGGTTCCGTTTTATTTTTGCAAGGTAGTTGAGCACCATAGCTTCAGAACAGTCAAATATCCCCCAAGTTTTATGGACTCGTGTTGGTAGACTTTGTAAGACTACAAATTTGGTTCAAAGACAGCCAGTGTTAGTTTCTTTGCCACCGATCACACGAAGCAGAAGAACAAAAGCCGCATTAACTGTTTAGAGTACCCTTTCTTCACCAACTAGATCATCCCCACTTAGTTTATTGACATCATTGATAGATCAGGTTCTGGAAAATATAGTGGACATATGTTGTTGGCCCTTCAATGAAGTTTGGATGTTATGGCCAATATAGTGGCCACCCACAGTGATGCTCTATCTAAATTGCGACTGCCATCTACGGCATCCTCTCCTTAACCACTTTCGATGGCTCATCCAATCCCACCTCCACTAGCTAAGAAATTTGTTAAACCTAACTTAACAATAGTGTCATGACCCGAACCCGCCCCCAAGGGTTAAGAACATAACCGGCCAGTAATCATGAGATTACCTACGGCCTCAAATCAAACCAGACGTAACTCATCAGAGTAAAGGGGCCAAACGGAAGCAAAATTTAAAACTTTGTTAGCTGTGCTTATGTAACGACCCCAAAGTGCATATAGAAAGTCATCCTTATTTAATTAGGGGTTAATGTGTTTACTATTGGAATTAAAGAACTATCCGTTGGTTTATGCCTTTGAAACCGAATTGGTGATCTTTACCAAACAATCGAAATTTGTCCTTCCGCCGAGCGAGTATTTTACGCCGAGCGCATTTTTGGGGTTTCAGAATTTTTCGACGGCCCGAGATTCTCGAGTTGTGATTCTCCGCCGAGCGGAGAGTTTACGCCGAGCGACGGCCATGGTCTGCACGCCGAGCGGGTCTCGTGTTGAGTTGTACTTCCGAGGCACGTGGGCTTGTTTTTATCTTTTAATTAACGATTTGGAATGTTCTTATCTTATTTTAGAGTATTGGTTGAGGTGGTAATATGATGGTAAGGTAAGATTGGATCAAAGAATTTAATTTGGATAGTTATTTTACGAACAGCTGCCACTCTTTTGCCCTTTTCTTTTGCCACACTTTGAATTTGGATGTGAGGTTTGAACCATTGGAAAGCTTATTTCCGGGGCTTCAATTTGGACACAAGAACGACCTAAAACGGAGTCCGGACGGAAAGTTACACCTGTTTGAAGTTTTGGAATCAGGTTGTGAGTAGGTCCGCTCGAGCGGGAAAAGGTGCGCTCGAGCGGAATTACGGACAGCAGCGTTAAAAACGAGATTTTTGGATCATTTCATAGATTTTCTTCAACCCTCTTCTTTCCTCTTTGCCTTAGTCCGAACTCCTAACTCTCAAAACCTTGATTTCACCCATTTCTATCAACAATCCACCATGGTTTTGGCATGTGGGATGGAGAACTAAGAAAGATCAAAGTTTTTACCCGATTAGAATTTGATTGGTGAAAGTTTCTTCTCAAACTCACCATTTGCTTGATTATGGAGGTAAGGGTTTTAAGACTCTTTAATGTTTACATCCATAGATAGATTTGAGGTATTGTCATTGTATATTGGTGCAAATTCCATTTATGTTATGTATATAGAGGAAATTATGAGATTTTGGGAATTTTGGGGTTTGAGCATTGGGGGTTTTATGGTTTGAAGATGTTGGGAGTTAATTTATGAGCCCTAGATGTGTAATTGATGGAAAAATTGGAATAGAAAGTGATGAATTAGTAAGTTTGAATTTGTCTTGAATCTTAATGTTTTCTTGAAACCCTAGGTTGGGTAATGATGTTAATTGATGATTTGGCCAAATTGGAAGTAAAATCATGAAATTAGTGGGTTGAATTTCATGTGTGCAAGTTTAATTGGTATTTGGTGACACTTGGAAATTATGTTTAAATTTAGCGATTGAACCTTGTTATAATATGTTGGAATTCATGTAATAAGGTAAAGGAAAAATTAGGGAAATAATTTAGTAAAGATCTGGAGGACATGAACTCAATTGTGGAGTGTTGAAATGAGATTCAAAGATTTAGTTTGAATTATGTTGAAGCGCAAAGTGATGTGTGACCGAATAAAGAGAATTAATTAAGAACGAAATAAGTTATGTGATCCGATTTCTTTGTGTATTACAATTGTGTAGGGTCACCACGAGGTGGACCAAGCACCAACACCGGTGAGTAATAGTACTACATATGTACATCAATCTTATTGTTATTATTCACATTGCTTTTTCCATGACAATTATGCTAACATGGTTGTATTTGAGAATTGGTGTGAACATGGAAGGATTTGGCATCCGCTGGGATGACTCAAACTATTCTCAGATTCCGCCTACGATTAATGGTTATTGGTAATGTGCTATCGCTTATATAGTAATGTGTTTTATTTACCGTTAAAGAATATTATTAACATTCGTTATCCGTAGATTAACCTAAATAATTCATAGTGAATAAATGGAACAATGATGTTTATGTAGTGATTTAAAGTATGGAACTATGGTACCTTTATATTTCGAAAGTGTTCAATCCAGAAACATGTTCAACATTTGCTAATAAATATCAGTAACGTTCTGTTAAACTTATGCTATGTATTTTCAGTACACCATGATACCAAATGATTGATTTTTGAAAAGTTATGATATGTTTGAAATGAACGAACGAACGCCGCTTTTCAAAAGTATTTGTGGCACCCTTAGTCCGGATGGCCCTCGCCGGTAATAATATCATGCTGCCTATGGCCTCGCCCGGGTAATAATACCGTGGTCGTTGGTACCAACTTGGTGGTCTTTGGACCTATCTGTGGTGGTCTTTGGACCTATCTGTGGTGGTCTTTGGACCTATCTGTCAGGTCTTTGGACCTATCCGCTGTGGTCTTTGACCTATCTGCTGTGGTCTTTGGACCTATCTCATGGCTATTGGTACCAACTTTGTGGTCTTTGGACCTATCTGTGGTGGTCTTTGGACCTATCTCTTGTGGTCTTTGGACCTATCCGCTAGGTCTTCTGACCTATCTGCTCGATGGCTAATGGGTGTACCACATAGAATCTTATGTAAAATCCGAATATGGAAATAATTATGAAAACGACACGAAATGGTTTGGAACTGGAAATGCATAAGACTCGCTTTTGATAAGATTATGTTCTGTTATTTCTGGGCTGCTAAGCCAATTTGTTATTTCTGGGCTGTTAAGCCATTCCGTATTTCTATTATTACGGTTCTGCTCATATTTCGCTATTATCGCTCGCTCGATATTTCCGGATCTATGGTCGCTCAAGATCAGAGGCCTATGGTCATTCCGTATATATTGGCTTAAACTGCTCGTTATGGAAATTGGTCTTATGGTCATTTTGGAACTAATTACGGAAAATAGTTAATCATGTGTATCTACGCTTTATAATTGATTATTCAAGTTAGTCAATACATTATTTATGCACTATTATTCACCGAAGTTCGCTCATTCTCAGATTTTGTCTGTCTGCTTCAGAGGTAACCAATCGGGAGTTCACCCAACCTTTGAAGCTTGTGTTTTTCTTATCAACCTTGAGGCGCCCAGCACCACCGGCCGCTCGCTTTGCAAAGTTTTGCCGAAGTTCCGATTTATACCTTAGATGTCTATTTTGGATTGATTGTATATAATTTCTTCTTCATTAGTTTTTGTGTTATGTGCCTATTTACGAGAATGAGTCGAGGCATATGTGTGTAAATTATCTCAGATAATATTTATTTAGTGTAATGTGTGCGGTCCTGGCATAGTAGTAGTAGCTCAATGGATGATGTTTTATGTATTTTATATTATCAAATGCTTCCGTTCAGGCCCCATAAGATATGTATAACAGGTTTTGTGTCTGTTTTCGAATGGGTCATGCCCAAACTTTTAGGGGCGGGTTTGGGTCGTGACAGGTGGTATCAGAGCACGAGTTGCCATCTCACACACGAATCCATTGAGCTTTAGGATGTCTAGAAAGATTTAGGCATCATGCACGATATCCTGCAAGAACATGAAAAGAAAAGAATGATGGCAACGTTAACTGTCTGTTGTTAACTCTGATGGCTACAATTTATATCTGTTATATGTCCTTTTCTTGCCTCTGTTTATTTTATATAGGCTGGTGAAGAGTGCAAGACATGCAACGTGGAAATTGCCTTACAGAGGTGTGGTAAGAATTTGATCTGATCGGTAAGTTCGTTATTTATAAATGGTTAGATTTGAGTAAATTGTTTAAATTTTAAGTATCGGATATATCTGAGATTAAAAGAAATAATATATGTGTGTGTTACCTGATGGTTTGTTATGTCTTCCTTGTTGTAACAATGCTTAGATCAATAATTCTGAGAAGCTACTGTATTGGAATATTTTGATAAGATGTGTTCTATGTGAAATTGAGATTGTGTTAAGTATGACAGCCATAAGAAGAAATTCTGCATGTCGTGGCCTTTTAAAATTGTGAATTTGTTTCTGGCTGACGATTTAAATGGGCCGAAAGGCTATTCTGGGCCGAAAGGCTATTTTGGACCGAAAGGTCGTTCTGATTATTTTAGGCCAATAGGCCGCTCTGTAATAATTGTAATACTGGACCAAAAGCTGTTCTGGAAGTAAATTAATATTAGAGTCACTATTGATCTCATGTTTCTATGAATGCGTTGTTATGCATTATAAGCTATGTTGGAATTAGTTATTAACCTTGAAGCAGTATGTACTTCATACGATTGTGTGAACCGAGAAATTATCGACAACTTCCGATGGGAAATATTGAACTAAGTAATATGATTATGTCTTTTATAGTTACTAATCTGCCATTTGTATTCGTTCGCGGCTTTGTTTCTTGTAATCAAATCGTATCCGATATCCAAATTTAAAATTTGAAATCAAATTTGTACTTGTAACCAAATCAAACTGTGATCTCATTATCCGCTTTGTTTACGATATCCCGTGATCCGTTATTGAGGCTCCTTATAGGAAAGAGTTGAATAACATAAGGAACCCCGCCTATAATACGTGTTCGCCCATATGACACTTACAAAGTAATAGATAATTCTTGACTAACCAAATGGGTGGTACTCTAATAAGTTATTGTAAGAATTAGAATCCCTCTGTGTAATAAGAATTTAAGATTGAGAAACCTTTTCCGCTATAAGTCTCGGTACATTTAGTAACTCATTCGGTATTTCCGCCTAAGGCCGCTCAAAATACAACGGTATTAGACTAACTTTTTGAGTTCTACATTACATATGTATGTATATTTCGGGTTCATGGTCATTTTGTATCTGGATTATGACCGCCAAGATAAATTGAACTTAAAGTCATTCTCGCTAAGGAAATCAACTGCGGATCGTAATGGACATAATTACGTAATGTAATCAACCATATGCTTCGATGGTCTTGTACCTTGTGCTTCGTGCAACATATATATCGCTAGTGTTGATACTGCTGTACTTGAAGAATTGATTTGACATAAGTGATTGTATCTATAACTATGCTATTCAATGTCTAAGGAAATTCATAGTTCGAAAGCTAAGTGTACGATATGATAAGTTTCGGATAATTTTCCCAAGATGACAAGTCTTCAAAGAAACATTTTACTCATTCAATTGGATAATCGATGAAAACTCTATGTTGAGCTTCAAACTATTCTGCCTTATCTGCTTTTGGAAAACTAGTAATGAAATGAGTATTATTTTACTGTAATTTGGAAAGCATGATCACTAAGGTTTGATCCGTGTTTGATTTTATTAATACTCGAATCTGAACGTGTAATTCCTTGATATGAGATTTAAGCGGTTATTAGAGTTTGTTCGAAATCTGATTTGGCTTAATAAGTCTAATTTTGATAGTGAGCAAAGAGCCCCAAAGGCATTGAGTTAGAATTTGTTTGTGAACCTAAAGAGGTTGCCACAGCTTATGAGTCATATGTGACCAAATATTTGAGTAAACCCATGTGTAATATCTTTAAGTTGTTATAGCATTTGGAAGGTATGAAATATACGAGGATTGTGAATAATGAGATGAAGCTTTGGTGTTATTGGGAAAGTTAACGAGAAATTTTAGAACTATTGGGGAAGGAATTGGAATTGAAGTTTGAGCATTCATTTGACGTGGTTCGCTTAGTTGTTATGGACTTTGGGATTATAATGGCTCATTGTCGCTGAAATTCGATATGTGTATATTGATTGAAGTATTTATGCGATTCCTTTTTATATTAAGTGTGGATTTCGTTATGTTTGAACTATCCTCTGCTTGGTTTTCTTCAATTTCGAGGACTAAATTCTTTTAAGGAGGGAAGGGTGTAACGACCCCAAAGTGCATATAGAAAGTCATCCTTATTTAATTAGGGTTAATGTGTTTACTATTGGAATTAAAGAACTATCCGCTGGTTTATGCCTTTGAAACCGAATTGGTGATCTTTACCAAACAATCTGAATTTGTCCTTCCGCCGAGCGAGTATTTTACGCCGAGCGCATTTTTTGGGGTTTCCAAAGAATTTTTCAGACGGCCTGAGATTCTGGAGTTGTGATTCTCCGCTCGAGCGGGAGAGTTTCCGCGCGGGCGGACGGCTTCGTTGGTCTGCACGCTCGAGCGGGTCTCCAGGTTGAGTTGTACTTCTGACGCACGTGGGCTTGTTTTTATCCTTTAATTAACGATTTGGAATGTTCTTATCTTATTTTAGAGTATTGGTTGAGGTGGTAATATGATGGTAAGGTAAGATTGGATCAAAGAATTTAATTTGGATAGTTATTTTACGAACAGCTGCCACTCTTTTGCCCTTTTCTTTTGCCACACTTTGAATTTGGATGTGAGGTTTGAACCATTGGAAAGCTTATTTCCGGGGCTTCAATTTGGACACAAGAACGACCTAAAACGGAGTCCGGACGGAAAGTTACACCTGTTTGAAGTTTTGGAATCAGTCTGTGAGTAGGCCCGCTGGAGGGGGAAAAGGTGCGCTCAAGGTAGAATTACGGGACAGCAGCGTTAAAAACGAGATTTTTGGATCATTTCATAGATTTTCTTCAACCCTCTTCTTTCCTCTTTGCCTTAGTCCGAACTCCTAACTCTCAAAACCTTGATTTCACCCATTTCTATCAACAATCCACCATGGTTTTGGCATGTGGGATGGAGAACTAAGAAAGATCAAAGTTTTTACCCGATTAGAATTTGGATTGGTGAAAGTTTCTTCTCAAACTCACCATTTGCTTGATTATGGAGGTAAGGGTTTTAAGACTCTTTAATGTTTACATCCATAGATAGATTTGAGGTATTGTCATTGTATATTGGTGCAAATTCCATTTATGTTGTGTATATAGAGGAAATTATGAGATTTTGGGAATTTTGGGGTTTGAGCATTGGGGGTTTTATGGTTTGAAGATGTTGGGAGTTAATTTATGAGCCCTAGATGTGTAATTGATGGAAAAATTGGAATAGAAAGTGATGAATTAGTAAGTTTGAATTTGTCTTGAATCTTAATGTTTTCTTGAAACCCTAGGTTGGGTAATGATGTTAATTGATGATTTGGCCAAATTGGAAGTAAAATCATGAAATTAGTGGGTTGAATTTCATGTGTGCAAGTTTAATTGGTATTTGGTGACACTTGGAAATTATGTTTAAATTTAGCGATTGAACCTTGTTATAATATGTTGGAATTCATGTAATAAGGTAAAGGAAAAATTAGGAAATAATTTAGTAAAGATCTGGAGGACATGAACTCAATTGTGGAGTGTTGAAATGAGATTCAAAGATTTAGTTTGAATTATGTTGAAGCGCAAAGTGATGTGACGAATAAAGAGAATTAATTAAGAACGAAATAAGTTATGTGATCCGATTTTGTGTATTACAATTGTGTAGGGTCACCACGAGGGTGACCAAGCACTGAACACCGTGAGTAATAGTACTACATATGTACATCAATCTTATTGTTATTATTCACATTTCGTTTTTCCATGACAATTATGCTAACATGGTTGTATTTGAGAATTGGTGTGAACATGGAAGGATTTGGCATCCGTTGGGATGACTCAAACTATTCTCAGATTCCGCCTACGATTAATGGTTATTGGTAATGTGCTATCGCTTATAGTAATCGTGTTTTATTTACCGTTAAAGAATATTATTAACATTCATTATCCGTAGATTAACCTAAATAATTCATAGTGAATAAATGGAACAATGATGTTTATGTAGTGATTTAAAGTATGGAACTATGGTACCTTTATATTTAAAAGTGTTCAACTAAAACATGTTCAACATTTGCTAATAAATATCAGTAACGTTCTGTTAAACTTATGCTATGTATTTTCAGTACACCATGATAGCAAATGATTGATTTTTGAAAAGTTATGATATGTTTGAAATGAACAAACGAACGATCAGTTTTCTGAAGAGTATTTGTGGCACCCTTAGTCCGGATGGCCCTCGCCGGTAATAATACATGCCTATGGCCCTCGCCGGTAATAATACCGTGGTCGTTGGTACCAACTTGGTGGTCTTTGGACCTATCTGTGGTGGTCTTTGACCTATCTGTGGTGGTCTTTGGACCTATCTGCTGTGGTCTTTGGACCTATCCGCTGTGGTCTTGACCTATCTCACAGGTCTTTGGACCTATCTGTTATGGCTATTGGTACCAACTTTGTGGTCTTTGGACCTATCTGTAGTGGTCTTTGGACCTATCTGTTGTGGTCTTTGGACCTATCCGCAGGGTCTTCGGACCTATCTGTTCTGATGGCTAATGGGTGTACCACATAGAATCTTATGTAAAATCTGAATATGGAAATAATTATGAAAACGATTACGCAATGGTTTGGAATCTGGAAATGCATAAGACTCTGTTTTGATAAGATTATGTTCTGATATTTCTGGGCTGCTAAGCCAATTTGTTATTTCTCTCATAAGCCATTCCGTATTTCTATTATTACGCTCATTCGTTATTTCGCTATTCGCTCATTCGATATTTCGGATCTATGGTCGTTTCTGATCTGAGGCCTATGGTCCCTGTTTATATTGGCTTAAATCCGTTCTGTTATGGAAATTGGTCTTATGGCTGTTTTGGAACTAATTACGGAAAATAGTTAATCATGTGTATCTACAGTTTTATAATTGATTATTCAAGTTAGTCAATACATTATTTATGCACTATTATTCACTGAGTTCGCTCATTCTGTAATTTGTCATGCTGCTTCAGAGGTAACCAATCGGGAGTTCAGTCCCAACCTTTGAAGCTTGTGTTTTTCTTATCAACCTTGAGGCGTCCAGGCACCACCTGAAGCCGTTCGTTTTGCAAAGTTTTGCCGAGTTCCGATTTATACCTTAGATGTCTATTTTGGGTTGATTGTATATAATTTCTTCTTCATTAGTTTTTGTGTTATGTGCCTATTTACGAGAATGAGTCGAGGCATATGTGTAAATTATCTGTATAATATTTATTTAGTGTAATGTGCGGTCCCGCATAGTAGTAGTAGCTCAATGGATGATTTTTTATGTATTTTATATTATCAAATGCTTCCGTTCAGGCCCCATAAGATATGTATAACAGGTTTTGTGTCTGTTTTCGAATGGGTCATGCCCAAACTTTTAGGGGCGGGTTTGGGTCGTGACAGCTTACATGGCATGTCATAACAAACCATACACATACATGTTAATAACTGACTTCAGAAAATATAGAAGCATAAGGTTCTGTACAAACAGGATCATTTAAGTCTAAATCAACCCATGAAAACTATATACAACAGATTCAAAGTCTTCGCCAACATGACAAAATATAAATACATAACAAAAGGGCGAAGACGAGTCTCGTGCGTGAGACGCAAGGGTTGACTCTTCAAAACCTCGGTTGTTCCACACAGACTTTACTAAGGCTGGTCTGGACCTCTCTTGGCTTACCTATAAACACATGAATGAGCGTGAGCGAAAGCCCAGTGAATAATATTGAATAAGGAAGTTACACAAATGGTATTTAGAACAACGTGCTTCAAACGACTTTGGGCCCAATTCATATTTCTATCTAACATATATAAATATAGGTCAAGTGATTACGGTTCCAAATACATCATATGGCCTCGGGCCCAATTCATTCGTATCATTCAAGTCAAACTGGCCTTGGGCCCATTCATACTTTCGATCATGTCAAACTGGCCTTTGGCCCATTCAAACTTTCATTTATGTCAAACTGGCCTTTAGCCCATTCAGACTTTCTTGTCAAACTAGCCTTTGGCTCATTTATCTTTCATTCAGATCATACTGGCCTCTGGCCTATTCATTCTGTCATTCAAACTCATACGGCCTCTGGCCCATTCATTCTATCATTCAAACTCATACTGGCCTCTGGCCCATTCATTTTATCATTTAAACTCATACTGGCCTCTGGCTCATTCATTTATGTCAGACTGGCCTTCGGCCTGATCATTCATTCATTCGTGTCAAACTGGCCTTTGGCCCATTCATTTGGCATAGCAAACATTGTCCACCATTCAAATTAACAAACTTATAAACTTACATAGAAGTAAGCAATTGGACAACAATATATTTCAGATATCTTTGTCAAGATATTACTCACAGTGATTGGTTGGTTGGTTTGCCCTAGAGCTTGACCCTACACATCACATAATACATATGGGTCACAAATAATTTAATCTGTTGTTTAATTCACATATTCCTCTTTAGGCTTCATTCTTATCTCTTTAACTCAATTACAATGCTCAATGTATGCCTAAGAGTACTTAGAAGTGAAAGAGAACAGAAAACGAAACATAGAATGCCTTTTAAAATTTTTAGAAACAGGGTCCCCGCTTGAGCCGCTCGAGCGTGGACTTCCCCGCTTGAGCAGACCCATGAGGTCTACAAAAGTACTAGATGCATCAAATTTACGCTCGATTGCAAATTCTAGCGCTCGAGCGGAAGGCCTCACTACATGGCTCCCCGCTCGAGTGTGAACTTACTCGCTCGAGCGGACGTCATGTCTGCAGAAAATACTGGGAGCTCGTATTTCTCGCTCGAGCGGCGGTTCTCCCGCTCGAGTGGACATCAAAATTTCTGGGTTTTCCAGAACATGTTCTTGAGCTCGAATTCAACATTCCAATCAACATTTCATGCATATTATAGCTCAAACTTCAGATATACTTGTGCTAACATTATACAAACACCAAATTACATCATTATGAAGCTCAATTTCATGAATCAAACACATGTATGTCCCAAATTGACTCAAACTCATCACCAACACACTAATTTCAAACATTCAAAGCTCACACTTTCATGATTTGTGCTTGCATGTGGGAGATACTTATTATTCTCAACTTAATTGGTGAAGAGATGATCAAATGCATGGACTTAAACCAAAAATTCAACATAGATCATACACATTGTGCTCAAACATGGAAATTTATAGCAATTCCTTACATGCATGTGTTCTATGACTTTCAATTCAACAAAACCAACTCATTTCTTGCTCTAGATCACTATTTAATCTTCAATTCACAAAATCACAACTCTAATTCATATGTTAAGGGTTGATTACTCACTCAGGAGCTTTAATCTTCCCAAACTTATGCTTAATTCTTGAGTTACACTCCAAAATCTTCAAGCTTCTTGAGAAATCTTCAATCTCCTACACTTTCTCTCTCTAATTTGGTTCTCTCACTCTCTAAGGAGCCCAAAATCAGCCAAATGAAATAAAAGAGAGATATTGAGTGTATAGTGCCCTTAAGGTAAGTCCCACTAATAAAAAATATCAATATTAAATAATTGGGCACTTAATTAATCGTTCTGAATCTAATTATTTTGATCCGAATCAATTTCCAATTAAATTTCACCGTAGGCTCTAAAAATTACGCTAATCACAATGACGTAGTCAATTTCGGGTTTCGTGGCCGATAAGGCCTTCAATTTAATTTCCAAAGCAGATAATCAAATAGATATTCCTACGGTGAACAGATAGAAATTCAAAACCACATATTTTCACATAATGACACACAAAAATCATATCAATCACATAATCTCATTTATAATAAGGACCAATTAACATAAAACGGAACAGGGTTGTCACAAATAGACTTGAGGGTTCCTACGCAATCATCAAGATGACTTTTTCCCCTTCCACAACCAACGGGATGGCTTTTTTTCCTGGAAAAAAATGAGTTTGATCCGACTATGTTGGAACTCGCCAAGTTGGAGAAAATGTTTAAAAGGTCGCAGAGAATTAACTCTATCCTAGACATTGAAAATGGGTATACAGAAACAGGTATCAAATTGCCAGAATGATTTAAAATGCCACACATTGATAGGTTTGATGGAGCTGGTGACCCTATGGTCCACATTCGCCTCTTCTCGGATGTCCTAAAACCTATGGGCCTGACTCGACCACAAAAAATTTCCTTGTTTGGAAGAACTTTATCTAGTGTAGTTGTTATTTGGTATGCTAAATTAGAAGATTCAGTGAAATAATGTTGGAAAGAATTGGTTGAGGCTTTTGTTACCCAATATGCTTACTGTGACACCCCAATTTCTAATCTAAGGGTTAGGATAACGTCACTAAAGAGTCCTTTGGTCAACAGCCAAGTAAGATCCTAGGAAGGTAGGAGGAGTCAATATAGCCTCCCTTTCCAACCACCTTAGATAGCAGGCTATCTTTTTGACAAATCTTAAAAGGTATTAACATATGGTCTCATAAGCAACGCGGAGATAGAGGCATAGGATTACAAAAATAATAATAATTACAGCGTTTTAAATCTTAAATTACAAAATGAGTTCCATTACTATTACAATTCAAAAAGTAAAAATAAAAATAAATGCACGAATAGACTTATAAGCAAAATAGCTTCTAACTTTCTCTAAAACAAATACAAATCTTCAAATGTCTCTGGCACTTTGTCGGCCACGTATGTTTCTTCGATACCTGGTATGAAACGTCATGAGCTTTGAATGTACGGTAAATGCACACACACCCCGACCCCTTTTTTTCTAAATAGCAATTACAACAATAGGGGAAACAAACATGATATTCAAGTAAATAACAAGGGTTACAAGATTAGTTGTTAGTAGTCTAGAAATCCCCCAAAGAGATTTCATCCTCCCAACCACAAGAATCGGCCACGAATTATTCGGTATGCCCCCTCTTTTGCAGATCTTACCCCAAATGCCTACCAACGGTTACATACCATGTAGCGCCAACCAAGGACCTCAAAAGAGATGGTAAAATAAGGGCCTTACCCATTCCCTCCTCACACCAAAACCACCTAGGGTTCGAATACAACCGTTTCGTTCAAGGGTTCCGAACAATCACTTGCTCAAGACTTTAGCTTTCAAAAGGGAACACATTGCATCAACCAATTAATAACTTAGTAACTTGTTCAAAAGTTTGTGAACCCATTACCACCCAGTAAGTTTCCTGTTTGATAATTTAAGTTAGAGTTAGAATATGCTTTTGAAACAACATCTATAGCATAAGTATGAACAACTTCATAGCACAATTGGAAGGTGATAAAGTTAAAACACATGAGATTAACATATCAAAATATGCACAAGTAGTTCTAGGCATATTCATGAAGTTAAGGGAATAATATCACACAAGAATGTAAATTTCCAAGTTTGCATTGTCATACAGATTGTAAACAAAAAGGCATTTTCAGATTTTTCCAAAACTTGGCTTTTCTATGGTGACTAGAAGGCCCGCGAAAAACCTCAAACACCTCGACAAGGACCAATGAAAAGTTTTGGAAACTTACAAAAGTGGCACGAGACTCCTGGTTTGAAAACTAAGTTCAAAAAGGTAGTTTCCTCACCCTTAAGCTTGAAAATAGGCTATCGAGGACCAAAATCGTATAACAATCATGAGAAGGCCTTGGGAACATATCAAACACCTCGGTAGGGACTTCCGATTTTGAAAACTAAGTCGAAAAATGCTCTTTTCTCACACTTGTGCTTAAAAATTGTCCATAATGGGCCAAAATCATGTAACAGTCATGAGAAGGCCCAAAGAACGCCTGAAACACCTCGGGAGGAACCAATTTAAGTTGTGAAAACTTACGGAACTAGCACGGGACTCCCTGTTTGAAATCTATGTCAAAAATTGCACTTTTTTCACACTTAAGTTTGAAAATAGGCCATCGGCGGCCAAAATCGTGTAACAGTCAGGAGAAGGCTCGGGAATACCTCAAACATCTCGGGAAGGGCCAATGTAAGTTATGGAATCTTACAGAACTAGCACGGGACTCCATGTTTAAAAACTAAGTCAAAAAGGCACATTTTTCACACTTAAGCTTGAAAATAGGCCATCGGGGGCCAAAATCGGATAACTGTCACGCGAAGGCCCGGGGAACACCTCAAACACCTCAAGAGGGACCAATGTAAGTTATGGAAACTTACAGAACTAGTGCGGGACCCCCAGCTTGAAAACTAAGTGGAAAAAGACACTTTTTTCACACTTCAACTTGAAAATTGTCTATCGGGGTCCAAAATCGTGTAACAGTCATGAGAAGGATCGGGGAACACCTCAAACACCTCAGGAAGGAGTATTGTAAGTTGTGGATACTTACGGAACCGGCATGGGACTCCCGGTTTGAAAATGAAATCAAAAAATGTACCTTTTTTACAATTAAGGTTGAAAATAGGCCATCAGGGGACAAAATCTTGTAACAGTCACAAGAAGGCCCGAGAAACAACTTAAACACCTCGGGAGGGACCAATCTAAGTTGTCGAAACTTACAGAACTGGCACGAGACTCCCGGTTTGAAAACTAAGCCAAAAAATGCATTTTTTTCACATTTAAGGTTGAAAATAGGCCATTCAGGGCCAAAATTGTGTAACAGTCTCGAGAAGGCTCGGTAAACACCTCAAACACCTCGGGAGAGAGCAATATAAGTTGTCGAAATTTACAGAATTGGCACGGGGACTCTTGGTTTGAAAACTAAGTCGAAAAATGTACTTTTTTCACACTTAAGGTTGAAAATAGGCCATCGGGGGCCAAACTCGTGTAACAGTCACGAGAAGGCCCAGGGAACACTTCAAACACCTCGGAAGGGAGCAATGTAAGTTGTGGAAACTTATGGAACAAGTACGGGACTCCCGGTTTTAAAACTAAGTCAAAAAATGCACATTTTTTCAGACTTAAGCTTGAAAATAGGCCATCGGGGGCCAAAATCGTATAACAGTCACGAGAAGTCCCGGGGAACACCTCAAACGCCTCGGGAAGGACCAATGTAAGTTGCTGAAACTTACGGAACTAGCACAAGACTGCCGGTTTGAAAACTATGTCCAAAAAGGCACTTTTCTCACACTTAAGCTTGAAAATAGGCCATCGGGGTGCCAAAATCGTGTAACAGTCACCAAAAAGCCTCGAGAACACATCAAACACCTCGGGAGGGACCAATGTAAGCGGAATTAGCACGGGACTCCCGGTTTGAAAACTAAATGAAAAAATGCACTTTTATCACACTTAAGATTGAAAATAGGCCATCGGGGGCCAAAGTTGTGTAACAGTTACGAGAAGGCCCGGGAACACTTGAAACACCTCGAGAGGGAGCAATGTAAGTTGTGAAAACTTACGAAAAAGCACGGGACTCCCGATTTTAAAACTAAGTTGAAAAAGGTACTTTTTTCAAACTTAAGCTTCAAGTAAGCCATCGGAGGCCAAAATCGTGTAACAGTCACGAGAAGGCCCGCGGAATAACAAAAAAAAAACATATCGGGAGGGAGCAATGTAAGATTTGGAAACTTACGGAACTGGCATGGGACCCTCGGCTTGAAAACTAACTCAAAAAATGCATTTTTTACACAGTTAAGATTGAAAATAGGCCATCGGGAGCCAAAATTGTGTAACAATCACGAGAAGGCCTATGAAACACCTCAAACACCTTGAGCACCAATGTAAGTTGTGGAAACTTATAGAACTAGGGCGGGACTCCTGGCTTGAAAACTAAGTAAAAAAAGGCACTTTTTTCACACTTACGCTTTTTTCACAACTCAAATACCTCGGGATGGAGCAATCTAAGTTGTGAAAACTTACAGAACTGGCACGGGACTCCCAGTTTGAAAACTGTGTCAAAAAATACAATTTTTTCACACTTAAGCTTAAAAATAAGCCATTGGGGCAAAAAATCGTGTAACAGTCACGAGAAGGCCCAGGGCACACCTCAAACACCTCAGGAGGGACCAATGTAAGTTGTGGAAACTTACGGAAGAGGCACGGGACTCCCGGTTTGAAAACTAAGTCAAAAAATGTACTTTTTTCACACTTAAGCTTGAAAATTGGCCATCGGGAGACAAAATTATGTACCAGTCATGAGAAGGCCAGGGGAACAGCTCAAACACCTTAAGAGGGACCAATGTAAGTTGTGGAAACTTACCGAACTAGCACGGGACTCCCGATATGAAAACTAAGTCGAAAAAGGCAAAATTTTCAAACTTAAGGTTGGAAACAGGCCATCGGGGGCCAAAATCGTGTAACAGTCACGAGAAGTCCTGGGAACACCTCAAACACCTCGAGAGAGACCAATGTAGATTGTGGAAACATACGGAACTGGCACGGGACTCCCGATTTGAAAACTAAGTCCAAAAAGGCATTTTTCTCACACTTAAGCTTTAAAATAGGCCATCAAGGGCCAAAATCGTGTAACAGTCACGAGAAGGCCCGGGGAAGACCTCAAACACCTCGGGAGGGACCAATGTAAGTTGTGGAAACTTACGAAACTAACACAGGACCCTCGGTTTGAAAACTAAGTCAAAAAAGAAACGTTTCTCACACTTAAGCTTGAAAATAGGCTATCGAGGAAAAAATCGTGTAACAGTCATGAGAAGGCCGAAGGAACACATTAAACACCTCGGGCGGGACCAATTTATGTTGTGAAAACTTACGAAATTAGCACGGGACTTCGGGTTCTAAAATTAAGTTAAAAAATGCACTTTTTTCACACTTAAGGTTGAAAATAGGTCATCGGGGGCCAAAAATTGTGTAACTGTCACGAGAAGGCCCAAGGAACACCTCAAACATCTTAGGGGAGACCAATGTAAGTTGTGAAAACTTACCGAACTACCATGTGACTCCCGGTCTAAAAACTAAGTCCAAAAAGGCACTTTTCTCACACTTAAGATTGAAAATAGACCATCAGGGGCCAAAATCGTGTAATAGCCATGAGAAGATCTCGGGAACACATCAAACATCTCTAGAGGGACCAATGTAAGTTGTTGAAACTTATAGAACTAGCACGGGACTTCCGGTTTGAATACTATGTCGAAAAAGGCACTTTGTTCACACTTAAGCTTGAAAATAGGCCATTGGGGTCCAAAATCGTGTAACGGTCCCAAGAAGGCCCAAGGAACACCTCAAATACCTCGGACGGGATCAATGTAAGATGTTGAAATTTATGAAACTAGCACGGGACTCCCGGTTTGAAAACTAAGTTGAAAAGGTACTTTTTTCATATCTTAAGTTTTAAAATAGGCCCATTGGGGGGCCAAAATCGTGTAACAGTCGTGAGAAGGATTGCGGAACACCTCAAACACCTCAAAATGGTCCAATGTAAGTTGTGGAAACTTATAGAACTAGCACAAGACTCTCGGTTTGAAAACTAAGTCGAAAAAGGCACTTTTTTTGGGTGGATACGAAAAAGGCACTTTTTCACACTTAATGTAGAAAATTGTCCATCAGGGGCCAAAATTGTGTAACAGTCACAAGAAGTCCCGGGGAACACCTCAAACACCTCAGAAGGGACCAATGTAAGTTGTGAAAACTTACAGAACTAGCACGAGACTCCCGGTTTGAAAACTAAGTCCAAAAAGGCACTTTTCTCACACTTAAGTTGAAAATGGGCCATCGGGCGGCCAAAATCGTGTAACAGTCACTAGAAAGCCCTGGGAAGTAATAAAACACTCAGGGAGGGACCAATTTAAGTTGTGAAAACTTATGGAAGTAGCATGGGACTCCCGATTTGAAAACTAAGTCAAAAAATGCACTTCTATCACACTTAAGATTGAAAATAGGCCATCGGGGGCCAAAATTGTGTAACAATCACGAGAAGGCTCAGGGAACACTCCAAACACCTTGGGAATGAGCAACGTAAGTTGTGGAAACTTATGGAATTAGCACGGGACTCTCGGTTTTGAAACTAAGTTGAAAAAGGCATTTTTTTCAGACTCAAGCTTGAAATAGGCTATCGGGGGCCGAAATCGTGTAACAATCACGAGAAGGCCCAGGGAACAACTCAAACACATCGGGATGGAGTAATGTATGGTTTGGAAACTTAAAGAACTGGCACGGGACTCCCAGCTTGAAAACTAACTCAAAAAATGCACTTTTTACACACTTAAGATTGAAAATAGGCTATCGGGGGCCAAAATTGTGTAATAATCACGAGAAGGCCCACGAAACACCTTAAACACCACGAGAGGGACCAATGTAAGTTGTGGAAACTTACAGAATTAGCACATGACTCTCGATTTGAAAACTAAGTCGAAAAAGACACTTTTTTCACACGCAAGCTTTAAAATAGGCAATCTGGGGCCAAAATCATGTAACAATCACGAGAACGGCCGGAGAACAACTCAAACACCTCGGGAGGGGGCAATGTAAGTTGTGAAAACTTATAGAACTGGCACGGGAATCTCGGTTTGAAAACTAAGTCAAAAAATGCACTTTTTTCACATTTAAGGTCGAAAATAGGCCATCGGGGGAAAAAATCGTGTAACAGCATGAGAAGGCCAAGGAAACACCTCAAACACTTCGGAAGGGGCCAATGTAAGTTGTGGAAACTTACGGAACTAGCACGAGACTCTCGGTTTGAAAACTAAGTCCAAAAATGAACTTTTATCACACTTAAGCTTGAAAATAGGCCATCGGGAGCCAAAATCATGTAACAGTAAAGAGAAGGCCCCGGGAACACATCAAACGCCTCGGTAGGGACCAATGTAAATTTTCTAAATTTACGAAACTAGCACTGGACTTCCGGTTTTGAAAACTAAGTCAAAAAATGCATTTTCTTCACACTTATGCTTGAAAATTGGCCATCAGAGGCCAAAATCGTGTAACAGTCACGAGAAGGCCTGAGGAATGCCTAAAAAACTCGGGAGGGACAAACGTAAGTTGTGGAAACTTATAGAACTAGCACGGGACTCCCCATTTGAAATCTATGTCAAAAAATGCATTTTTTTCAAACTTAAGCTTGAAAATATGCCATCGGTGGCCAAAATCATATAACAGTCACGAGAAGGCCTGGAGAACACCTCAAACACCTCGAGACGGACCATTGTAAGTTGTGAAAGCTTACGGAATTAGTGCGGGGCTCCTTGTTTGAAGACTAAGTCGAAAAAAGCACTTTTTTCACACTTAAGCTTGAAAATAGGCCATCGAGGGCCTAAATCGATTAACTGTCACGAGAAGGCCCAGGGAACACCTCAAACACCTTGGGAGGGACCAATGTATGTTGTGAAAACTTACGGAACTGGCACGTGACTCCCGATTTGAAAACTAACTCAAAAATTGTAATTTTTCACACTTAAGATTAAAAATAGGCCATCGGCTAAAATCGTGATCATGAGAAGGCCCAGGGAACACTTCAAACACCTCATGAGGGAGCAATGTAAGTTTTGGAAACTTACAAAACTAGCACGGGACTCCCAGTTTTAAAACTAAGTCGAAAATGATACTTTTTTCAGACTTAAGCTTGAAATAGGCCATCGGGGACCAAAATCGTGCAACAATCACGAGAAGGCCCAGGAAATAACTCAAACACATCGAGATGTAGCAATGTAAGTTTTAAAACTTATGGCACTAGCACAGGACTCCCAATTTGAAAATTAAGTCCAAAAAGGCACTTTTTTCACACTTAAGCTTGAAAATAGGCCATCGGGGGGGCAAAATCGTGTAACAGTCATAAGAAGGCCCAGTGAATACGTCAAACACCTCGGGAGGGACCAATGTAAGTTATGAAAACTTACGGAACTAGCACGAAACTCCCGGCTTGAAAACTAAGTCAAAAAATGCACCTTTTTTACACTTAGCTTGAAAGTAGGCCATTGGGGGCCAAAATTGTGTAACAATCATGAGAAGACCCGTGGAACAACTCAAACACCTCAAGACGAACCAATGTAAGTTGTGGAAACTTACAGAATGAGCACGGGGCTCCCGATTTGAGAACTCAGTCGAAAAAGACACTTTTTTCACAATTAAGCTTGAAAATAGGCCATCGGGGGCCAAAATCGTGTAACAGTCGTGAGAAGGCCGGGGGAACACATCAAACACCTCGGGAAGGACCAATGTAAGTTGTGAAAATTTGCGGAATTGGCACGAGACTCCCGGTTCGAAAACAAAGTCAAAAAATGCACTTTTTTCACACTTAAGGTTGAAAGTAGGCCATCAGGCGCCAAAATCATGTAACAGTCACGAGAAGTCCTGGGGAACACCTCAAACACCTCAGCAGGGACAAATGAAAATTGTGAAGACTTATGGAACTAGCACGAGACTACTGGTTTGAAAACAAAGTCCAAAAAGGAACTATTCTCACACTTAAGCTTGAAAATAGGCCATAGGGGGCGAAAATCGCGTAACAGTCATGAACTGTCCTGGGAAACACTTTAAGCACCTGGAGAAGGACCAATGTAAGTTGTAGAATCATATAGAACTAGCACGGGATTCTCGGTTTGAATACTAAGTTCAAAAATGCACTTTTCTCACACTTAAGCTTGAAAATAGGCCATCGGAAGCCAAAATCCCAGGTAACACATCAAACACCTCAGGAGGGAACAATACAAATTTTGGAAACTTACTGAACTAGCACGGGACTCCTGGTTTGAAAACTATATCAAAAAATGAACTTTTTTCACACTTAAGCTTGAAAATTGGCCACCGGGGCCAGAATTGTGTAACGGTCCAGAGAAGGCCCAGGGAACACCTCAACCACCTCGAGAGGGACCTATGTAAGTTGTGGAAACTTACAGAACTAGTACTGGACTTCCTGTTTGAAAACTAAGTTGAAAAAGACACTTTTTTCATACTTAAGCTTGAAAATAGGCCTTCGGGGGCCAAAATATATGTAACAATTACGAGAATGCACAGGGAACACCTCAAACACCTTGGAAGGGACCAATGTAAGTTGTGGAAATTTACGGAACTAGCATGGGACTCCCGGTTTAAAAGGAAAGTCAAAAAATGCACTTTTTTCACACTAAAGGTTGAAAATAGGCCATCGGGGGCCAAAATCGTGTAACAGACACGAGAAGGCCTGGGGAACACCTCAAACAGCTCGGGAGGGACCAATAAGTTATGGAAACTTACGGAACTAGCACGGGAATCCCAGTTTGAAAACTACGTCCAAAAAGGCACTTTTCTGACACTTAAGCGTGAAAATAGGCATTCGGGGGCCAAAATCGTGTAACAGTAATGAGAAGGTCCAGGGAACACATAAAACACCTTGGGAGAGACCAATATATGTTGTGGAAACTTACGGAACAAGCACAGGACTCCCGGCTTGAAAACTAATTCAAAAAATGCACTTTTTTCACACTTAAGCGTCAAAATAGGCCATCGGGGGCCAAAATTATGTAACAGTGACGAGAAGGCCTGCGGAAAAACTCAAACACCTCAAGTGGGACCAATGTAAATTGTAAAAACTTACAGAACTAGCACGGGACTCCCCATTTGAAATCTATGTCAAAAAATGCACTTTTTTCACAATTAAGCTTGAAAATAGGCCATTGGCAGCCAAAATTGTGTAACAGTCAGAAGAAGGCCCGGGGAATACCTTAAAAACTTCGAGAGGGGCCAATGTAAGTTATGGAATCTTACAGAACTAGCACGGGACCCCCGGTTTGAAAACTAAGTAAAAAAATGTACTTTTTTCAAACTTAAGCTTGAAAATAGGCCATCGGGGGCCAAAATTGTGTAAAAATCACGAGAAGGCAAGGGGAACACCTCAAACACCTCGAGACGGACCAGTGTAAGTTGTGGAAACTTACAGAACTAGCTCGGGACTCCCTATTTGAAAACTAAGTCAAAAAGGAACATTTTTCACACTTAAGCTTAAAAATAGGCCATCGGGGGCCAAAATCGGTTAACAGTCATGAAAAGACCCGGGGAATACCTCAAACACCTCGAGAGGGACCAATGTAAGTTGTGGAAACTTATAGAATTAGCATGGGACCCCCGGTTTGAAAACTAAGTGGGAAAAGGCACTTTTTTCAAACTTAAGCTTGAAAAGAGGCCATCGGGGGCCAAAATTAGTTAACAGTCACGAAAAAGCCTGGGGAACACTTCAAACACCTCGAGAGAGACCAATGTAAGTTGTGAAAACTTACAAAACTAGCATGGGACCCCTAGTTTGAAAACTAAGTGGAAAAAGATACTTTTTTTCACACTTAAGCTTGAAAATAGTCCATCGGCGTCCAAAATCGTGTAACAGTCACGAGAAGGCTCGGGAAACACCTCAAACACCTCGGGAGGGAGTATTGTAAGTTGTGGATACTTACAAAACCGGCTTAGGACTCCCGTTTTGAAAACTAAATCAAAAAATGTATTTTTTTCACACTTAAGGTTGAAAATTGGCCATCGGGGGCCAAAATCTTGTAACAATCACGAGAAGGCCCGAGGAAAACCTCAAACACCTCGAGAAGAACCAATGTAAGTTTTCGAAACTTACAGAACTGGCATAGGACTCCCGGTTTGAAAACTAAGTCGAAAATTGTATTTTTTTCACACTTAAGGTTGAAAATAAGCCATCGGGGGCCAAAATCGTGTAACAATCACGAGAAGTCCCGATGAACACCTCAAACACCTCGGGAGGGAGCAATGTAGTTTTTCAAAATATACGGAACTAGCACGGGACTTCCGGTTTGAAAACTAAGTCAAAAAATGCACTTTTTTCACACTTAAGGTTGAAAATAGGCCATCGGTGGCCAATATCGTGTAACAGTCACGAGAAGACTCGGGGAACACATCAAACACTTTTGGAGGGAGCAATGTAAGTTGTGGAAACTTACGGAACAAGTACGAGACTCTCGGTTTTAAAACTAAGTCAAAAAATGAATTTTTTTAAGACTTAAACTTGAAAATAGGCCATCGGGGGCCAAAATCGTGTAATAGTCATGAGAAGGCCCGAGAAACACCTTAAATTCCTCGAGGAGGACTAATGTAAGTTGTAAAAACTTACGGAATTGGCACGAAATTCTCGGTTTGAAAACTAAGTCAAAAAATGCATTTTTTTCACACTTAAGGTTGAAAATAGGTCATCGGGGGCCAAAATCGTGTAACAGTCTTGCGAAGGCACGGGGAACACCTCAAATACCTCAGGATGAACCAATGTAAGTTGTGGAAACTTATGGAACTGGCACGGGACTCCCGGTTTGAAAACTATGTCAAAAAATGCACTTGTTTCATACTTAAGGTTGAAAATTGGCCATCGGGGGCCAAAATCGTGTAACAGACACGAGAAGGCCTGGGGAACACCTTAAAAAACTCGGGAGGGACCAATATAAGTTGTGGAAACTTACGGAAACCAAAATCCAAGTTTGAAGACTAAGTCCAAAAAGGCACTTTTCTCACACTTAAGCGTGAAAATAGGCCACCAGGGGCTAAATTCTTGTAACAGTAACGAGAAGGCCTAGGGAACACGTAAAATGCCTTGGGAGGGACCAATATAAGTTGTGGAAACTTACAGAACTAGCATGGGACTCCCGACATAAAAACTAATTCAAAATATGCACTTTTTTCATACTCAGGCGTGAAAATAGGCCATCGGGGCCAAAATTGTGTAACAGTGACGAGAAGGCCCGTGGAAAACCTCAAACACCAAGGTTTACACTACACTATGGGTTAGAGAGAGAAGCTCTGACATCTCTCTAGAAAACTTCTGTTTTCTAGGGTTTTCAATATCTCATTGATTCACGATGACAGGAGTTATTGCTGCTAACCATGCATTTATTGGGGATACGGTAGTTCAATCGTCCATGAAGAGTTTAGTGGAAGTAAACAACGCTCCACTCAGCGAATGTGTGAGTGAATCTAGAGTTGAAGGTCAGGGGTTGCTTAAGCCGTGTGGGGAATTAGGGTTTCTAAGTAACAAGTTTGAAGCTTTGGGTGTGGTCAACATGGATCTGTCAAAAGAGGCCTCGAAGGATCGTGATTATGAAACAGAACCCTCTCACGAGGCTTTGGGTTTGGGTGTAACCTTAGATCCAAAGGATCGGAGGGTTGTAGACAAGGATCTATCTGCTGAATTTCAGATAGTTGCAGATTGTCTGGCGCGCATGAAGAATCCTATGGGCTTGAGTGTTGTTGCAGTTTCGTCCTCCCCTGTAACTTCGTCCAAACCTCGTTGGTCGGAATCAATGGAGGATGAGAACCCGTTGTTTCAGAATCTTCCTGATAGTGTTGAGGTTGCGCGAAATAGAAGTGATACTAGGGCTCGTGGTGATACTGTTACCTACTTATCTGAGATGGGGATCGATGGTAGCCAGATCCACGACTCAGATCAACAAGTGGGTCCTGTAGATATCTCGAACCGTCAAGATCCATAAATCAACAGTGGCTCTGATGCTATCCATACTCACAGAGGAGGTTTTTCGCACGTTAGAGGGGGAAGAGGTGGGCGTGGCCATGGAGGTGGTAGAGGACAGGGTCAGGCACAGAAGTCTTGGGCTGAGGTTGCAACACCATCCACTCGATCTACGGTCCCTCTAAGGTATTTTCCCCCTACTCGGAATGATGGTTATGTAAGTGTTGAGTTACCACCTCGACCCGATCCTCTGGGGAAATGGGACTCCTGTCTAGTAGGTTATTTCTTGGATAAGAGTGTCTCGTATAATTATATGAGAAATAATGCTCTTAGCATGTGGAAGCACAAGGGTTTGAAAGAAATTTTAGCAAATGGGGAAGGGTTCTGGTTCTTTATTTTTGATGATCCAGGTTGTTGCAAATCAGTTCTTGAGGGTGGGCCATGGTACGTTGGAGGATTCAACCTAATCCTAAAACAGTGGACAAGGATGATGAAGCTCACAAAGGAAAAAGCTACAAAAGTCCCTGTATGGATAAGACTGTTTAATGTACCTTTGGAATATTGGGACAAAGATGGTCTAAGTCGAATTGCTAGTGCAGTGGGAGTTCCTCTCTTTATGGACCAACTCACTGAGGAGGGAAGCCGAGTGGCTTTTGCTAGAATATGCGTGGAAATTGAGGCCTCTTCTAATCTGCCAGCTATGTTCAATGTCAGTTGTGGAGGGATCTCTGTTGTAGTTAGAGTGGAGTATCAGGGCATTCCAGCTAAGTGTGACCATTGCTTAGTTTTTGGACACAAAACATCTAATTGTGTTAAAACCCAGGTAGAGCATCTGGTTAACCTTCAAAAGGCAACTGAAGATAACCCTGACCAAGGATGGAACACAGTCACATCAAGGAGCAAGAGGAAGGTGGGGGAGCTTGAACCTGAACATGTAGAGCAGGGTAAGGAAGCAGTGGTGCAAGAGGAAGGACCTTCAGAGAACCCCGGAGTTGGCCTTGATAGCAGTAATAATCCAGTCTCAATTGGTAAGCCAGGTGGGGTGGATGAGCCTTGCAGTAGTGATAGCAGTGAACCCAGCATGGGTGGGGAATTCGATGCAAACCTGGAGGGATTTCAGAAGGAACTGGTGGAGCTAACTAAGCTTGCCCTTCCCCTTGACACTGAAATGATCTCCAAAGTGGAAAATCTGGTGACAACAACTCAAGCACAACTTACTCCAGCAAAGAAGCAGACACAACAAAAATCTAGGTCGAAAGGTAGCTCCTCTGGTAAGGGTAAAAGCCAGAGGAAAAAACAGAGGTAATCTCTGAGGTCTTTAGTGGGTTTTGGTTATTTTGCATGTCCCAATGACTTTTAAAATTGCATCTTGGAATGTTAGAGGTTTCAATGAATCTTCTAGACATAGGGAAGTCCAAAGTTTTTTGCTAAAAAGTGATATTAAAGTAATGGGCATTTTGGAGACCAAAATAAAAGCTATAAATGAAGCTGTCGTCTTCTCATGTTTTAAAAATTGGTCCTTTTTGACTAACTCTCAACCCACTGAGACTGGGCGCATTTGTGTGTGCTGGGATCCAACTTCTTGCAATGTTACTTTGATCGGATCCTCAGCCCAATTCATTTTTTGTGAAATTTTTGTTTTTGAGGAAAACTCTACTTTTAAAGCTTGTTTTGTGTATGCTGATAATAAACATGCTATTAGGAAAGAGTTTTTTGAGTACATGGTTAAAACCTCCCAGTCTCAGTCCAATTCCCCCATTGTTTTCTTGGGGGACTTTAATGCTACTAGATACCAATATGAGAAGTTTGGGGGCTCTCCTTCTTGGTCTGCTGAGAAGGAAGAATTTAACTCACATATTATCCAATCTGACTTGGTGGATTTATCTTATGGTGGGTGCCAATTTACCTGGGCTAACAAGAGAGTGAGTGGTGAGTACATTGCTACAAAAATAGATAGGGTTTTGGTTAATGAGGGGTGGCTTGACTCTTACCCTAATTCAACAGCTTTGTTCCTTCCATCTTCTATCTTTGACCACTCTCCTGCTGTGGTCACTGTATCAAATGTGGTGGCCTCCTTTAAGAAACCTTTCAAGTTCTTTGATTTCTGGTCGGATCATGAGGATTTCATCCCTGCTGTTTCTCAGATTTGGAACCAATACATTAGGGGTGTTCCCATGTTCAGAGTTTGCCAAAAACTCCGTCACTTGAAGCCTGTTTTTAAATCTTTGAATAAAAAGAATTTCAGTGACATTTGCACTAGAGTTATGGCTACTAGATCTGAGCTGTAGTCTGTACAATGGAAATTGGATAAGGACCCTAGTAATCTAGAGTTGCAGAGTCTTAAGAGATGTCTCTACAAGCAGCATGTAGATCTCTATGGTGCTGAGGAGAGTTTAGCTCACCAAAAATCGAGGGTTCAGTGGTTGAAATTGGGGGATAGTAACAGTAAGTTTTTCTTCAAATCTGTTAAGGGTAACATTAATAGGGGCAAAATTCTCAATATTGAGATGCAGGATGGGTGTTGTTCTAATAAGTCAGAGGATATCCAAAATGCCTTTATCACCTTTTACTCTGATTTATTTAGGACTCCTATTAATGACCATTATGATGGTCTTGAGAGGATCAATTCCCTTGTTAAGTCTAAGGTCTCCACTGAGCAAGCTTTACTTCTAGCTAGACCTGTGACTAACTTGGAGATCAAGGATGTTTTTTGGTCCCTGAAACCCAATAAGGCCCCTGGCCTTGATGGGTATTCGGTAGGTTTTTTCAAAAAATCTTGGGCCATTGTTGGGAGAGAGGTTACCCAAACTATCAGAACATTCTTTGAGTCTGGTAAACTTCTCTCTGAAGTGAATAGTACCATTATTGCTCTCATTCCTAAAATCCCTAATCCTATGAGGGTTGGGGATTATAGACCCATATCCTACTGTAACACTATCTATAAGTGTATTGCGAAAATTATTGCTAATAGGATCAAAGTGGTTCTTCCTGACCTCATTGATCCTGTGCAATCTGCCTTTGTCCAAGGCAGGAGGATTTCTGATAATATCTTCCTGTCTCAAGAGCTTATGAGGGGGTATCATAGGAGTTCTCCTACCCCCAAATGTGCTATGAAGGTGGATATCATGAAAGCCTATGATAGTGTGAGATGGGAATTCATTCTTGACATCCTTAAAGCTATGGCTTTTCCTTCCATCATGATTTCTTGGATTAAGGCTTGTATTACTAGCCCCTCCTTCTCGGTTTGTATCAATAGGAGCCTTCATGGTTACTTCAAGGGTGCCAGAGATCTTCGACAAGGAGATCCAATGTCTCCTTATCTGTTTGTTTTGGCTATGGAAATTCTGGCTAGAATTTTTGCTGAGAAATCTAGCAACCCTCTATTTAAGTTTCATTGGAGGTGTGAGAAAACTAAGATTGTGAATCTTTGCTTTGCTGATGATCTCATGATTTTTAGTAAAGGGGATGTCCCTACTGTTACCCTTATCATGCAAGGTCTGGATGAGTTCTCATCTCTATCTGGACTTACCCCCAGTTTTAATAAGAGCAACATCTATTTCTCTGGGTGTAATAAGGACTTGAGAGAGGGTATCCTTAGGATTGCTAAGTTCACTGAAGGTGTCCTCCCAGTTAGATACCTTGGTGTCCCTTTGATTACTACCAAGCTTAGGGCTTCTGATTGTCAGCAGCTTACGGAGAGGATCACTTCTAGAATCAAAAGCTGGACTAACAAAGCCCTTTCCTATGCTGGGAGAGGCCAACTCATTCAGACCATCCTCTTTTCTATGCAAGTTTATTGGTCCTCCATGTTCATCCTTCCAAAAAAAGGTTATCAGAGAAATTGAGAGTATGCTTCGTGCTTTCTTTTGGTCTGGTACTGCTCTTAAGAAGCATAGTGCTAAAATTGCTTGGGAGAGGATTTGTGTGCCTAAAAATGAAGGTGGCCTTGGTTTTAAATCTCTTGAGGTTTGGAATAAGGCTGCTATCACCAAGCATATCTGGTTCCTCTTTTTTGGAGGAGAGATGTCTATGTGGTGTCAATGGGTTAAATCGTATTTACTCAAAGGCAAGAGTTTTTGGAAAGTTAGGGTCCCCAATGATTCCTCTTGGGTCTGGAGGAAGCTCCTGGCTCTGAGGGATCTTGTATCTCCTCTTATCACCCACAAAATTGGTAGGGGTGACTCTACTTTTTTATGGTATGATAATTGGCACCACCTTGGTCTGTTATGGAATAGATTCGGGGATCGAATTCTTTATGATTCTTGCCTTAACAGTGAGGCTAAAGTGTGTCAGATTGTGAAGGAGAATTCTTGGAATTGGCTTGTGCCTAATTCTTGGGAGATTAGGGAGTTGATTTCTTCAACCCCTCTTAGTTGTAGACCTAACTCCTCCTTGCCTGATCAACCTATTTGGCAGCTCAACTCTGATGGTGAGTTCACTATCCAATCAGCTTGGAATCACTGGAGGAGTAAGTTTGATAAGGTGGTTTGGCATAAACTCATTTGGGGGGCTAATTCTATACCTAGGGTTAGCTTCATTGTTTGGATGGCCATTCATGAGAGGTTAAACACTGGTGATAGGCTTTAGCTATTTGGCCTTGCTCCTAATTCAGTGTGCCCCTTTTGCCAACAGTCAAATGAGAATCATTCTCATCTCTTTTTTGATTGTTTATTCACTGCTAAAATCTGGTATGCTATTAAGATCAAATGCAATGTGAACTGGCCTGATCTAAAATGGCCTCATATTATTCCTTTTGCTACCAATGAGACTAAGAGAAAGTTTTTGAGGTCGACTATTATTAAGTTGGCCATGCTGTGCTCCGTTTATCTGATTTGGATTGAGAGGAACAATAGGATTTTCAATCAGGAATTCAAGCCTGAGGAAGTGATTGTTAAATCTATTGTTCAAATGGTTAGGGGTAGATTGTTGTCTATAACACATTTACCTAGAAGTGCAGGTGATGAATGGTTTCTTACCCAGTGGAATCTGCCTGCTACTATTTTGAAGCCCCATACACTCAGAATGGGAGGGCTGCTGAGAGATGTGAGTTCACTAAATGAGGGTTGAGTGTCTGTGAGCAAAATGAGTGTTCTAATTGTTTGCTCTTTGTGCAGCCGCATGTATGGATTGTTGTCTTCTGAGGGTTGAGTGATGGGAGTTTCATACTTATTCTGAAAATGAATGTGGGTTGAGTGAAATAGTCTCCAAAATTTTTTTTACTAATGACTATATATATGGTAATTTTTATATGCAGGCTATGGCTGATTATTGGGTGCTGTTGGTATTGGTGTGGGTTGAGTGATGTGAGCCCAAAATATTGTGTTGTATTTGTTGTTAGATGTTACAAGTGCTGTGAGCTTAGGTGTGGGTTGAGTGATGTGTATTCACCCAAAAAAAAAAAAGGGTTGAGTGATGTGAGTCCATATATCATTGTACGTATTGGTTACTTTGTAATCTGTATATCATTGCTATTGATCTCAATATCCCGATCTACATTGGCAGGTCCTTCTATTATGTATAATGGAGTTTGCTGGTTGTCAAGGAACTTGGTAACTCAAGGTTTGGGCTGCTGGATGCGCTTTCTCGTTGCGTCAGATTGGAATTTGATGGAAGTCTGGTTGATGGAATGGCTGCTGTTAGCGCCTTCTGGAGTCGTTATTGTGACTATAAGCTGTCTTTATTTGGATATGTTTAGTGTTATTTATCCTATAGTTTTGCCCACCCTAGTGGGATGTACTAGGGGTAGTATTTTGCTGGACGTTGGTAGCTCTTTGTTGTGTTCTTTTTGCTGCACATTTTGTGGCATGTACCACAATTCCTTTTTGCTGCATAGTTGGTGCGTGTGGTGCTGGGTCGATGTCGGCAGTACTGTTTTGAGTATCCTGGACTGTTTGGACTGTTTATTTTGTTTTAGTTATAGCCTTATCTTGGTCTATTCCGTGGTGTTCACATCCTCTATCTTTTTTGATATGGTTTTTGAACATTATGTTTAGGTTGTGTTTCATGTTTTCTTTTTGTTTTTTTATTTTGAGTTCGGGTTTCTTTGTATAGGTGTTTTAGGGCTTGGGGTTTGCCCCTTGTAATCTCGTATATTTTCCTGTTTTATTTATGTCTTATTCATCCAAAAAAAAAAAAAACCTCAAACACCTCGAGAGGGACAAATGTAAGTTTTGGAAACTTACAGAAGTAGGACGAGAGTTCTGGTTTGAAAACTAAGTCCAAAAAGGCCCTTTCCTCACACTTAAGCTTGAAAATAGGCCATCGGGGTCCAAAATCGTGTAACAGTCACGAGAAGGCCCCAGGAACATATCAAACACCTCGGTAAGGGCTTCCGGTTTTGAAAACTAAGTCGAAAAATGCTCTTTTTTTCACAATTGTGCTTGAAAATTGTCCATCAGGGGCCAAAATCGTATAATAGTCATCAGAAGGTTCGGGGACTCCCTGAAACACCGCGGAAGGGACCAATGTCAGTTGTGAAAACATACAGAATTGGCATGGGACTCCTGGTTTGAAAACTATGTCAAAAAATGCACTTTTTTCACAGTTTAGCTTCAAAATAGGCCATCGGGGGCAAAAATCGTGTAATAGTCACGAGAATCTTGAGAGCTTAGAAGAGAGAGTCAGAGAAAATAAAGAGAAATAGGAAGAAAGTCAAAGGGCATTCAAATTCATCGTTTTGGACTTGAGAGAATTGAACACTTACGTGATTTTGAAAACTTTACATGAGGTGCCTGAGCTCAACTAATATCGTTATGCTACAATTACTCAGAAAATTCTCTTTCCTAGAGGCTAAGCAAGGTGAGTTTGAGTTAAACTTGGCCACATAAGCTAATGAAAGAATTAGTGGCCCAAGCTAAGTAGTTCCAAGAGCCAAATGGAAAAGGATGGAGAAGGACGGAGAAAGAGAGAAACATTTTTGCTTCAGAGCTAGAAGAGAAAGTTGGAGAAAAGAAAGGGAAATGGAAAGATAATCAAAGGGCATTCAAATTCATCGTTTTGGATCTGAGAATTGACCACTTCAGTGATTTTGAAAACCTCAAATGAGGTGCCTAAGTTAAACTAATATCGTTATGCGACAATTACTCAGAAAATTCTCTTTCTTGGAGGCTAAGCAAGGTTAATTTGAGTTAACACATGGCCACTTAAGCTAATGAAACAATTTGTGGCCTATGCTAATTAGTTCGTAGAATAAAACAGAAAAGATGAGGATGCACGGAGAAACTTAGAGAGAAACGTTCTTCTTGAGACGCAGAAGAGAAAGTTAGGGAACAGGAAGAGAAACAGGAAGAAAATCGAAGAGAATTCAAATCCATCCATTTGGACTTGAGAACTGAACACGTAGGAGACTTAGAAAACCTTAAATGGGGTGCTTAAATTAAACTAATATGGTTAAGCTACAATTACTCATAAAATTCTCTTTCTTAGACGCTATGCATCGTTAGTTTGAGTTAAACCTGGCCACTTAAGCTAACGAAACAATTATTGGCGAAAGCTAATTAGTTCGTAGGACAAAATAGAGAAGGACGGAGAAAGTTTTGGAGAAACATTCTTCTTGACAGGTAGATGAGAAGTTGGGGAAAAGAAAGAGAAATAGGAAGAAAATCAAAGGGATTTCAAATTCTTCCTTGCGGACTTGGGAATTGAACACGTAGGTGATTTGGAAATCCTTAAATGAGGTTCTTAACTTAAACTAACATCGCTAAACTAAAATTACTTAGAAAATTCTTTTTCTTACAAGCTAAGCAAGGATAGTTTCAGTTAAACCTGGCCACTTAAGCTAATGAAACAATTAGTGGCTTATTAGTTCCTAGAACAAAATAGAAAAAGGATGGAGAAGGACGGAGAAACATAGAGGGAAACGTGCTTCTTGAGATGTTGAAGAAGAGAAAGTTAGAGAGAAAAGAAAGAGAAATAGGAAGAAAATCAAGGAGAATTCAAATTCATCCATTTGGACTTGAGAGTTGAAGACGTAGGAGATTTAGAAAACCTTAAATAGGGTGCTTAAGTTAAACTAATATAGTTAAGCTACAATTACTCAGAAAATTCTCTTTCTTAGAGGCTAAGCAAGGTAAGTTTGAGTTAAACTTGTCCCCTTAAGCTAACGAAACAATTAGTGGCTTATTAGTTCCTAGAACAAAATAGAAAAAGGATGGAGAAGGACGGAGACAATTAGAGACAAACGTTCTTTTTTTTGGGTGAATAAGTCATAAATAAAACAGAAGAATAAACAAGATTACAAGGGGCATGCCCAGACCTGCAGAGCTACACACGAGAAAGAAAAGCAAAGCCAAGCCAAGAAAAGCACGATTGAATAACTTGACATAAGATGTTCAAACACTATACCAAAGAGAAATAGCTATTGAACATCAGCGGAAGAACTAACTAAAATCAATAATGAAACAAAGTAATAGCTATGAGCCACCCATCCAAAAATATCAAACGCCAATAATGAAAGT
This sequence comes from Camellia lanceoleosa, assembly GCA_025200525.1. Classification (NCBI taxonomy): domain Eukaryota; kingdom Viridiplantae; phylum Streptophyta; class Magnoliopsida; order Ericales; family Theaceae; genus Camellia; species Camellia lanceoleosa. The sequence continues at coordinate 152,527,808 of CM045770.1, read as the reverse complement.
AGCAACCAAGGCAACCCATCCAGAAATCACCGAAATCTCAATCAGCAAGCATAACCCACGCGAGTGTAACAAGATTCCTAAAGTGCTTTGGAGGAGAAACCAAAGAATCGATGTATGCATCCAAAGAAATAGCTATGAGTAACAAGGCATAGTCCCTAGTACATCCCACTAGAGTAGGCAGAATAAGTATGTAGTTATAGTAGGTGTAGAACAAAAAGAAAATAAAAACTGACTTTTGAACATTCTGAATTCTTCCTGAGAGGCGGTAGAGAAAGGTTAGAGAAAAGAAAGAGAAATAGGAAGAAAATCAAAGAGAATTGAAATTCACCCTTTTCGATTTGAGAATTCAACAGGTAGGGGATTTAGAAAACCTTAAATGACGTGTTTAAGTTAAACTAATATCATTAAGCTACAATTACTCATAAAATTCTCTTTCTTACAGGCTAAGCATGGTTTGTTTGAGTTAAACCGGGCCATTTAAGCTAATGAAAGAATTATTGGCCCAAGCTAATTAGTTCGTAGGATAAAATAGAGAAAGGATGGAGAAGGCCGGAGAAACTTGGGGAGAAACATTCTTCTTGGTAGGTAGATGAGAAGTCAGAGAAAGAAGAAGAAAATAGAAAGAAATTCAAAGGGATTTCAAATTCTTCCTTTTGGACTTGAGAATTGAACACTTAGGTGATTTAAAAATCCTTAAATAAGGTTCTTAAGTTAAACTAATATCGTTAAGCTGCAATTACTCTTAAAATTCTCCTTTTTAGAGGCTAAGCAAGGTCAGTTTGAGCTAAACGTGGCCACTTAAGCTAACGAAATGATTAGCGGCCCTAAGCTAATTAGTTCCTCGAACAAGATAGGGAAAGATGCAGAAGGGCGGGGAAAGTTATGGAGAAACATTCTTCTTGAGAGCCAGAAAAGAAAGTTAGAGAAAATAAAGAGAAATAGGAAGAAAATCGAAGGGAATTCAAATTCATTATTTTGGAATTGAGAATTGAACACTTGGGTGATTTGGAAATCCTTAAATGAGGTGCCTAAGTCAAACTAATAACGTTAAGCAACAATTACTCATAAAATTCTCTTTCTTAGAGGCTAGGCAAGGTTAGTTTGTGTTAAACATGGCCACTAAAGCTAATGAAACAATTAGTAGCCTAAGATATAATTAGTTCGCAGAACAAAATAGAGTAGGATGGAGAAGGACGGAGAAAGTTAGAGGGAAACGTTCTTTTGGGAGGTAGTAGAGAAAGTTAGAGAAAAGAAAGAGAAATCGGAAGAAAATCAAAAATAAAAATAAAAAATAAAGAAGAAAATTGTCCTTTTGGACTTGAGAATTGAACACGTAGGTGATTTAGTAAACGTTAGATAAGGGCTTAAGTTAAAGGAATATCGTTATGCTGCAAATACTTTGAAAATTCTCTCTCTTGGAGGCTGAGGAAGGTTAGTTTGAGTCAAACATGGCCGCTTAAGCTAATGAAATAATTAGTGGCCTAAGCTAATCAGTTCCTAGAACAAAACAGAGAAGGCCAGAGAAAGTTAGACAGAAACATTCTTCTTGAGAGCTTAGAAGAGAGAGTCAGAGAAAATAAAGAGAAATAGGAAGAAAGTCAAAGGGCATTCAAATTCATCGTTTTGGACTTGAGAGAATTGAACACTTACGTGATTTTGAAAACTTTACATGAGGTGCCTGAGCTCAACTAATATCGTTATGCTACAATTACTCAGAAAATTCTCTTTCCTAGAGGCTAAGCAAGGTGAGTTTGAGTTAAACTTGGCCACATAAGCTAATGAAAGAATTAGTGGCCCAAGCTAAGTAGTTCCAAGAGCCAAATGGAAAAGGATGGAGAAGGACGGAGAAAGAGAGAAACATTTTTGCTTGAGCTAGAAGAGAAAGTTGGAGAAAAGAAAGGAAATGGAAAGATAATCAAAGGGCATTCAAATTCATCGTTTTGGATCGAGAATTGACCACTTGATGATTTTGAAAACCTCAAATGAGGTGCCTAAGTTAAACTAATATCGTTATCGACAATTACTCGTAAAATTCTCTTTCTTGGAGGCTAAGCAAGGTTAATTTGAGTTAACACATGGCCACTTAAGCTAATGAAACAATTTGTGGCCTATGCTAATTAGTTAAGAGAATAAAACAGAAAAAGATGAGGATGCACGGAGAAACTTAGAGAGAAAGCGTTCTTCTTGAGGCGTAGAAGAGAAAGTTAGGGAAAAGGAAGAGAAACAGAAGAAAATCGAAGAGAATTCAAATCCATCCATTTGGACTTGAGAAGCTGAACACGTAGGAGACTTAGAAAACCTTAAATGGGGTGCTTAAATTAAACTAATATGGTTAAGCTACAATTACTCATAAAATTCTCTTTCTTAGGCGCTATGCATCGTTAGTTTGAGTTAAACACAGCCACTTAAGCTAACGAAACAATTATTGGCCAAAGCTAATTAGTTAAGAGGACAAAATAGAGAAGGACGGAGAAAGTTTTGGAGAAACATTCTTCTTGGAGTAGATGAGAAGTTGGAGAAAAGAAAGAGAAATAGGAAGAAAATCAAAGGATTTCATATTCTTCCTTAGAGACTTGGGAATTCAACCCGAAGGTGATTTGGAAAGCCTTAAATGAGGTTCATAACACAAACTAACATCGCTAAACTTAAATTACTTAGAAAATTCTTTTACTTACAAGCTAAGCAAGGATAGTTTCGATTAAACACAGCCACTTAAGCTAATGAAACAATTAGTGGCTTATTAGTTGCTAGAACAAAATAGAAAAAGGATGGAGAAGGACGGAGAACCATAGAGGGAATCGTGCTTCTTGAGATGTTGAAGAAGAGAAAGTTAGAGAGAAAAGAAAGAGAAATAGGAAGAAAATCAAGGAGAATTCAAATTCATCCATTTGGACTTGAGAGTTGAAGACGTAGGAGATTTAGAAAACCTTAAATAGGGTGCTTAAGTTAAACTAATATAGTTAAGCTACAATTACTCAGAAAATTCTCTTTCTTAGAGGCTAAGCAAGGTAAGTTTGAGTTAAACTTGTCCCCTTAAGCTAATGAAACAATTAGTGGCTTATTAGTTCCTAGAACAAAATAGAAAAAGGATGGAGAAGGACGGAGACAATTAGAGACAAACGTTCTTTTTTTTGGGTGAATAAGTCATAAATAAAACAGAAGAATAAACAAGATTACAAGGGGCATGCCCCAGGCCCTGCAGAGCTACACACGAGAGAAAGAAAAGCAAAGCCAAGAAAAGCACGACTGAATAACCAGACGCAAGATGTTCAAACACTATATCAAAGAGAAATAGCTATTGAACATCAGCGGAAGAACTAACTAAAATCAATAATGAAACAAAGTAATAGCTATGAGCCACCCATCCAAAAATATCAAACGCCAATAATGAAAGTAGCAACCAAGGCAACCCATCCAGAAATCACCGAAATCTGAATCAGCAAGCATAACCCACGCGGAGTGTAACAGTATTCCTAAAGTGCGCTGGAGGAGAAACCAGCAATCTGATGTATGCATCCAGCAAATAGCTATGAGTAACAAGGCATAGTCCCTAGTACATCCCACTAGAGTAGGCAGAATAAGTATGTAGTTATAGTAGGTGTAGAACAAAAAGAAAATAAAAGACAGCTTTTGAACATTCTGAATTCTTCCTGAGAGGCGGTAGAGAAAGGTTAGAGAAAAGAAAGAGAAATAGGAAGAAAATCAAAGAGAATTGAAATTCACCCTTTTCGATTTGAGAATTCAACAGGTAGGGGATTTAGAAAACCTTAAATGACGTGTTTAAGTTAAACTAATATCATTAAGCTACAATTACTCATAAAATTCTCTTTCTTACAGGCTAAGCATGGTTTGTTTGAGTTAAACCGAGCCATTTAAGCTAATGAAAGAATTATTGGCCCAAGCTAATTAGTTCGTAGGATAAAATAGAGAAAGGATGGAGAAGGCCGGAGAAACTTGGGGAGAAACATTCTTCTTGGTAGGTAGATGAGAAGTCAGAGAAAGAAGAAGAAAATAGAAAGAAATTCAAAGGGATTTCAAATTCTTCCTTTTGGACTTGAGAATTGAACACTTAGGTGATTTAAAAATCCTTAAATAAGGTTCTTAAGTTAAACTAATATCGTTAAGCTGCAATTACTCTTAAAATTCTCCTTTTTAGAGGCTAAGCAAGGTCAGTTTGAGCTAAACGTGGCCACTTAAGCTAACGAAATGATTAGCGGCCCTAAGCTAATTAGTTCCTCGAACAAGATAGGGAAAGATGCAGAAGGGCGGGGAAAGTTATGGAGAAACATTCTTCTTGAGAGCCAGAAAAGAAAGTTAGAGAAAATAAAGAGAAATAGGAAGAAAATCGAAGGGAATTCAAATTCATTATTTTGGAATTGAGAATTGAACACTTGGGTGATTTGGAAATCCTTAAATGAGGTGCCTAAGTCAAACTAATAACGTTAAGCAACAATTACTCATAAAATTCTCTTTCTTAGAGGCTAGGCAAGGTTAGTTTGTGTTAAACATGGCCACTAAAGCTAATGAAACAATTAGTAGCCTAAGATATAATTAGTTCGCAGAACAAAATAGAGTAGGATGGAGAAGGACGGAGAAAGTTAGAGGGAAACGTTCTTTTTGGGAGGTAGTAGAGAAAGTTAGTGAAAATATAAAGAAATCGGAAGAAAATCAAAAAATAAAAATAAAAAATAAAAAAAAATTGTCTTTTTGGACTTGAGAATTGAACACGTAGGTGATTTAGATGAGGGGCTTAAGTTAAAGGAATATCGTTATGCTACAAATACTTTGAAAATTCTCTCTCTTGGAGGCTAAGGAAGGTTAGTTTGAGTCAAACATGGCCACTTAAGCTAATGAAATAATTAGTGGCCTAAGCTAATCAGTTCCTAGAACAAAACAGAGAAGACAGGAGAAAGTTAGACAGAAACATTCTTCTTGAGAGCTTAGAAGAGAGAGTCAGAGAAAATAAAGAGAAATAGGAAGAAAGTCAAAGGGCATTCAAATTCATCGTTTTGGACTTGAGAGAATTGAACACTTACGTGATTTTGAAAACTTTACATGAGGTGCCTGAGCTCAACTAATATCGTTATGCTACAATTACTCAGAAAATTCTCTTTCCTAGAGGCTAAGCAAGGTGAGTTTGAGTTAAACTTGGCCACATAAGCTAATGAAAGAATTAGTGGCCCAAGCTAAGTAGTTCCAAGAGCCAAATGGAAAAAGGATGGAGAAGGACGGAGAAAGAGAGAAACATTTTTGCTTCAGAGCTAGAAGAGAAAGTTGGAGAAAAGAAAGGGAAATAGAAAGATAATCAAAGGGCATTCAAATTCAGCGTATTGGATCAGAGAATTGACCACTACAGTGACTTTGAAAACTTCAAATGAGGTGCCTAAGTTAAACTAATATCGTTATGCGACAATTACTCAGAAAATTCTCTTTCTTGGAGGCTAAGCAAGGTTAATTTGAGTTAACACATGGCCACTTAAGCTAATGAAACAATTTGTGGCCTATGCTAATTAGTTCGTAGAATAAAACAGAAAAGATGAGGATGCACGGAGAAACTTAGAGAAAGCGTTCTTCTTGAGACGTAGAAGAGAAAGTTAGGGAACAGGAAGAGAAACAGGAAGAAAATCGAAGAGAATTCAAATCCATCCATTTGGACTTGAGAACTGAACACGTAGGAGACTTAGAAAACCTTAAATGGGGTGCTTAAATTAAACTAATATGGTTAAGCTACAATTACTCATAAAATTCTCTTTCTTAGACGCTATGCATCGTTAGTTTGAGTTAAACCTGGCCACTTAAGCTAACGAAACAATTATTGACGAAAGCTAATTAGTTAAGAGGACAAAATAGAGAAGGACGGAGAAAGTTTTGGAGAAACATTCTTCTTGGCAGTAGATGAGAAGTTGGAGAAAAGAAAGAGAAATAGGAAGAAAATCAAAGGATTTCAAATTCTTCCTGCGGACTTGGGAATTGAACACGTAGGTGATTTGGAAATCCTTAAATGAGGTTCTTAACTTAAACTAACATCGCTAAACTAAAATTACTTAGAAAATTCTTTTTCTTACAAGCTAAGCAAGGATAGTTTCAGTTAAACCTGGCCACTTAAGCTAATGAAACAATTAGTGGCTTATTAGTTCCTAGAACAAAATAGAAAAAGGATGGAGAAGGACGGAGAAACATAGAGGAAAACGTGCTTCTTGAGATGTTGAAGAAGAGAAAGTTAGAGAGAAAAGAAAGAGAAATAGGAAGAAAATCAAGGAGAATTCAAATTCATCCATTTGGACTTGAGAGTTGAAGACGTAGGAGATTTAGAAAACCTTAAATAGGGTGCTTAAGTTAAACTAATATAGTTAAGCTACAATTACTCAGAAAATTCTCTTTCTTAGAGGCTAAGCAAGGTAAGTTTGAGTTAAACTTGTCCCCTTAAGCTAATGAAACAATTAGTGGCTTATTAGTTCCTAGAACAAAATAGAAAAAGGATGGAGAAGGACGGAGACAATTAGAGACAAACGTTCTTTTTTTTGGGTGAATAAGTCATAAATAAAACAGAAGAATAAACAAGATTACAAGGGGCATGCCCCAGGCCCTGCAGAGCTACACACGAGAGAAAGAAAAGCAAAGCCAAGCCAAGAAAAGCACGACTGAATAACCAGACGCAAGATGTTCAAACACTATATCAAAGAGAAATAGCTATTGAACATCAGCGGAAGAACTAACTAAAATCAATAATGAAACAAAGTAATAGCTATGAGCCACCCATCCAAAAATATCAAACGCCAATAATGAAAGTAGCAACCAAGGCAACCCATCCAGAAATCACCGAAATCTGAATCAGCAAGCATAACCCACGCGGAGTGTAACAGTATTCCTAAAGTGCGCTGGAGGAGAAACCAGCAATCTGATGTATGCATCCAGCAAATAGCTATGAGTAACAAGGCATAGTCCCTAGTACATCCCACTAGAGTAGGCAGAATAAGTATGTAGTTATAGTAGGTGTAGAACAAAAAGAAAATAAAAGACAGCTTTTGAACATTCTGAATTCTTCCTGAGAGGCGGTAGAGAAAGGTTAGAGAAAAGAAAGAGAAATAGGAAGAAAATCAAAGAGAATTGAAATTCACCCTTTTCGATTTGAGAATTCAACAGGTAGGGGATTTAGAAAACCTTAAATGACGTGTTTAAGTTAAACTAATATCATTAAGCTACAATTACTCATAAAATTCTCTTTCTTACAGGCTAAGCATGGTTTGTTTGAGTTAAACCGGGCCATTTAAGCTAATGAAAGAATTATTGGCCCAAGCTAATTAGTTCGTAGGATAAAATAGAGAAAGGATGGAGAAGGCCGGAGAAACTTGGGGAGAAACATTCTTCTTGGTAGGTAGATGAGAAGTCAGAGAAAGAAGAAGAAAATAGAAAGAAATTCAAAGGGATTTCAAATTCTTCCTTTTGGACTTGAGAATTGAACACTTAGGTGATTTAAAAATCCTTAAATAAGGTTCTTAAGTTAAACTAATATCGTTAAGCTGCAATTACTCTTAAAATTCTCGCTTTTAAAGACTAAGCAATGTCAGTTTCAGCTAAACGTGGCCACTTAAGCTAACCAAATGATTAGCGGCCCTAAGCTAATTAGTTCCTCGAACAAGATAGGGAAAGATGCAGAAGGGCGGGGAAAGTTATGGAGAAACATTCTTCTTGAGAGCCAGAAAAGAAAGTTAGAGAAAATAAAGAGAAATAGGAAGAAAATCGAAGGGAATTCAAATTCATTATTTTGGAATTGAGAATTGAACACTTGGGTGATTTGGAAATCCTTAAATGAGGTGCCTAAGTCAAACTAATAACGTTAAGCAACAATTACTCATAAAATTCTCTTTCTTAGAGGCTAGGCAAGGTTAGTTTGTGTTAAACATGGCCACTAAAGCTAATGAAACAATTAGTAGCCTAAGATATAATTAGTTCGCAGAACAAAATAGAGTAGGATGGAGAAGGACGGAGAAAGTTAGAGGGAAACGTTCTTTTTGGGAGGTAGTAGAGAAAGTTAGAGAAAAGAAAGAGAAATCGGAAGAAAATCAAAAAATAAAAATAAAAAATAAAAAAAATTGTCTTTTTGGACTTGAGAATTGAACACGTAGGTGATTTAGTAAACGTTAGATGAGGGGCTTAAGTTAAAGGAATATCGTTATGCTACAAATACTTTGAAAATTCTCTCTCTTGGAGGCTAAGGAAGGTTAGTTTGAGTCAAACATGGCCACTTAAGCTAATGAAATAATTAGTGGCCTAAGCTAATCAGTTCCTAGAACAAAACAGAGAAGGCCGGAGAAAGTTAGACAGAAACATTCTTCTTGAGAGCTTAGAAGAGAGAGTCAGAGAAAATAAAGAGAAATAGGAAGAAAGTCAAAGGGCATTCAAATTCATCGTTTTGGACTTGAGAGAATTGAACACTTACGTGATTTTGAAAACTTTACATGAGGTGCCTGAGCTCAACTAATATCGTTATGCTACAATTACTCAGAAAATTCTCTTTCCTAGAGGCTAAGCAAGGTGAGTTTGAGTTAAACTTGGCCACATAAGCTAATGAAAGAATTAGTGGCCCAAGCTAAGTAGTTCCAAGAGCCAAATGGAAAAGGATGGAGAAGGACGGAGAAAGAGAGAAACATTTTTGCTTGAGCTAGAAGAGAAAGTTGGAGAAAAGAAAGGGAAATAGAAAGATAATCAAAGGGCATTCAAATTCATCGTTTTGGATCTGAGAATTGAACACTTTAGTGATTTTGAAAACCTCAAATGAGGTGCCTAAGTTAAACTAATATCGTTACGCGACAATTACTCAGAAAATTCTCTTTCTTGGAGGCTAAGCAAGGTTAATTTGAGTTAACACATGGCCACTTAAGCTAATGAAACAATTTGTGGCCTATGCTAATTAGTTCGTAGAATAAAACAGAAAAGATGAGGAAGCACGGAGAAACTTAGAGAGAAACGTTCTTCTTGAGACGTAGAAGAGAAAGTTAGAGAAAAGGAAGAGAAACAGGAAGAAAATCGAAGAGAATTCAAATCCATCCATTTGGACTTGAGAACTGAACACGTAGGAGACTTAGAAAGCCTTAAATAGGGCGCTTAAATTAAACTAATATGGTTAAGCTACAATTACTCATAAAATTCTCTTTCTTAGACGCTATGCATCGTTAGTTTGAGTTAAACCTGGCCACTTAAGCTAACGAAACAATTATTGGCCAAAGCTAATTAGTTCGTAGGACAAAATAGAGAAGGACGGAGAAAGTTTTGGAGAAACATTCTTCTGTGAATGTAGATGAGAAGTTGGAGAAAAGAAAGAGAAATAGGAAGAAAATCAAAGGGATTTCAAATTCTTCCTTGCGGACTTGGGAATTGAACACGTAGGTGATTTGGAAATCCTTAAATGAGGTTCTTAACTTAAACTAACATCGCTAAACTAAAATTACTTAGAAAATTCTTTTTCTTACAAGCTAAGCAAGGATAGTTTCAGTTAAACCTGGCCACTTAAGCTAATGAAACAATTAGTGGCTTATTAGTTCCTAGAACAAAATAGAAAAAGGATGGAGAAGGACGGAGAAACATAGAGGGAAACGTGCTTCTTGAGATGTTGAAGAAGAGAAAGTTAGAGAGAAAAGAAAGAGAAATAGGAAGAAAATCAAGGAGAATTCAAATTCATCCATTTGGACTTGAGAGTTGAAGACGTAGGAGATTTAGAAAACCTTAAATAGGGTGCTTAAGTTAAACTAATATAGTTAAGCTACAATTACTCGTAAAATTCTTTTTTAGAGGCTAAGCAAGGTAAGTTTGAGTTAAACTTGTCCCCTTAAGCTAATGAAACAATTAGTGGCTTATTAGTTCCTAGAACAAAATAGAAAAAGGATGGAGAAGGACGGAGACAATTAGAGACAAACGTTCTTTTTTTTGGGTGAATAAGTCATAAATAAAACAGAAGAATAAACAAGATTACAAGGGGCATGCCCCAGGCCCTGCAGAGCTACACACGAGAGAAAGAAAAGCAAAGCCAAGAAAAGCACGACTGAATAACCAGACGCAAGATGTTCAAACACTATACCAAAGAGAAATAGCTATTGAACATCAGCGGAAGAACTAACTAAAATCAATAATGAAACAAAGTAATAGCTATGAGCCACCCATCCAAAAATATCAAACGCCAATAATGAAAGTAGCAACCAAGGCAACCCATCCAGAAATCACCGAAATCTCAATCAGCAAGCATAACCCACGCGGAGTGTAACAGTATTCCTAAAGTGCGCTGGAGGAGAAACCAGCGATCTGATGTATGCATCCAGCAAATAGCTATGAGTAACAAGGCATAGTCCCTAGTACATCCCACTAGAGTAGGCAAAATAAGTATGTAGTTATAGTAGGTGTAGAACAAAAAGAAAATAAAAGACAGCTTTTGAACATTCTGAATTCTTCCTGAGAGGCGGTAGAGAAAGGTTAGAGAAAAGAAAGAGAAATAGGAAGAAAATCAAAGAGAATTGAAATTCACCCTTTTCGATTTGAGAATTCAACAGGTAGGGGATTTAGAAAACCTTAAATGACGTGTTTAAGTTAAACTAATATCATTAAGCTACAATTACTCATAAAATTCTCTTTCTTACAGGCTAAGCATGGTTTGTTTGAGTTAAACCGGGCCATTTAAGCTAATGAAAGAATTATTGGCCCAAGCTAATTAGTTCGTAGGATAAAATAGAGAAAGGATGGAGAAGGCCGGAGAAACTTGGGGAGAAACATTCTTCTTGGTAGGTAGATGAGAAGTCAGAGAAAGAAGAAGAAAATAGAAAGAAATTCAAAGGGATTTCAAATTCTTCCTTTTGGACTTGAGAATTGAACACTTAGGTGATTTAGAAATCCTTAAATAAGGTTCTTAAGTTAAACTAATATCGTTAAGCTGCAATTACTCTTAAAATTCTCCTTTTTAGAGGCTAGGCAAGGTCAGTTTGAGCTAAACGTGGCCACTTAAGCTAACCAAGTGATTAGCGGCCCTAAGCGAATTAGTTCCTAGAACAAGGTAGAGAAAGATGCAGAAGGGCGGGGAAAGTTATGGAGAAACATTCTTCTTGAGAGCTAGAAAAGAAAGTTAGAGAAAATAAGGAGAAATAGCAAGAAAATCGAAGGGAATTCAAATTCATTATTTTGGAATTGAGAATTGAACACTTAGGTGATTCGGAAATCCTTAAATGAGGTGCCTAAGTCAAACTAATAACGTTAAGCAACAATTACTCATAAAATTCTGTTTCTTAGAGGCTAGGCAAGGTTACTTTGAGTTAAACGTGGCCACTAAAGCTAATGAAACAATTAGTAGCCTAAGATATAATTAGTTCGTAGAACAAAATAGAGTAGGATGGAGAAGGACGGAGAAAGTTAGAGGGAAACGTTCTTCTTGGGAGGTAGTAGAGAAAGTTAGAGAAAAGAAAGAGAAATCGGAAGAAAATCAAAAAATAAAAATAAAAAATAAAAAAAATTGTCTTTTTGGACTTGAGAATTGAACACGTAGGTGATTTAGATGAGGGGCTTAAGTTAAAGGAATATCGTTATGCTACAAATACTTTGAAAATTCTCTCTCTTGGAGGCTAAGGAAGGTTAGTTTGAGTCAAACATGGCCACTTAAGCTAATGAAATAATTAGTGGCCTAAGCTAATCAGTTCCTAGAACAAAACAGAGAAGGCCGGAGAAAGTTAGACAGAAACATTCTTCTTGAGAGCTTAGAAGAGAGAGTCAGAGAAAATAAAGAGAAATAGGAAGAAAGTCAAAGGGCATTCAAATTCATCGTTTTGGACTTGAGAGAATTGAACACTTACGTGATTTTGAAAACTTTACATGAGGTGCCTGAGCTCAACTAATATCGTTATGCTACAATTACTCAGAAAATTCTCTTTCCTAGAGGCTAAGCAAGGTGAGTTTGAGTTAAACTTGGCCACATAAGCTAATGAAAGAATTAGTGGCCCAAGCTAAGTAGTTCCAAGAGCCAAATGGAAAAGGATGGAGAAGGACGGAGAAAGAGAGAAACATTTTTGCTTCAGAGCTAGAAGAGAAAGTTGGAGAAAAGAAAGGGAAATGGAAAGATAATCAAAGGGCATTCAAATTCATCGTTTTGGATCTGAGAATTGACCACTTCAGTGATTTTGAAAACCTCAAATGAGGTGCCTAAGTTAAACTAATATCGTTACGCGACAATTACTCAGAAAATTCTCTTTCTTGGAGGCTAAGCAAGGTTAATTTGAGTTAACACATGGCCACTTAAGCTAATGAAACAATTTGTGGCCTATGCTAATTAGTTCGTAGAATAAAACAGAAAAGATGAGGAAGCACGGAGAAACTTAGAGAGAAACGTTCTTCTTGAGACGTAGAAGAGAAAGTTAGAGAAAAGGAAGAGAAACAGGAAGAAAATCGAAGAGAATTCAAATCCATCCATTTGGACTTGAGAACTGAACACGTAGGAGACTTAGAAAACCTGAAATGGGGTGCTTAAATTAAACTAATATGGTTAAGCTACAATTACTCATAAAATTCTCTTTCTTAGACGCTATGCATCGTTAGTTTGAGTTAAACCTGGCCACTTAAGCTAACGAAACAATTATTGGCCAAAGCTAATTAGTTCGTAGGACAAAATAGAGAAGGACGGAGAAAGTTTTGGAGAAACATTCTTCTTGACAGGTAGATGAGAAGTTGGAGAAAAGAAAGAGAAATAGGAAGAAAATCAAAGGGATTTCAAATTCTTCCTTGCGGACTTGGGAATTGAACACGTAGGTGATTTGGAAATCCTTAAATGAGGTTCTTAACTCAAACTAACATCGCTAAACTAAAATTACTTAGAAAATTCTTTTTCTTACAAGCTACGCAAGGATAGTTTCAGTTAAACCTGGCCACTTAAGCTAATGAAACAATTAGTGGCTTATTAGTTCCTAGAACAAAATAGAAAAAGGATGGAGAAGGACGGAGAAACATAGAGGGAAACGTGCTTCTTGAGATGTTGAAGAGAAAGTTAGAGAGAAAAGAAAGAGAAACAGGAAGAAAATCAAGGAGAATTCAAATTCATCCATTTGGACTTGAGAGTTGAACACGTAGGAGATTTAGAAAACCTTAAATAGGGTGCTTAAGTTAAACTAATATAGTTAAGCTACAATTACTCAGAAAATTCTCTTTCTTAGAGGCTAAGCAAGGTAAGTTTGAGTTAAACTTGTCCCCTTAAGCTAATGAAACAATTAGTGGCTTATTAGTTCCTAGAACAAAATAGAAAAAGGATGGAGAAGGACGGAGACAATTAGAGACAAACGTTCTTTTTTTTGGGTGAATAAGTCATAAATAAAACAGAAGAATAAACAAGATTACAAGGGGCATGCCCCAGGCCCTGCAGAGCTACACACGAGAGAAAGAAAAGCAAAGCCAAGCCAAGAAAAGCACGACTGAATAACCAGACGCAAGATGTTCAAACACTATATCGAAGAGAAATAGCTATTGAACATCAGCGGAAGAACTAACTAAAATCAATAATGAAACAAAGTAATAGCTATGAGCCACCCATCCAAAAATATCAAACGCCAATAATGAAAGTAGCAACCAAGGCAACCCATCCAGAAATCACCGAAATCTGAATCAGCAAGCATAACCCACGCGGAGTGTAACAGTATTCCTAAAGTGCGCTGGAGGAGAAACCAGCAATCTGATGTATGCATCCAGCAAATAGCTATGAGTAACAAGGCATAGTCCCTAGTACATCCCCCTAGAGTAGGCAAAATAAGTATGTAGTTATAGTAGTAGGTGTAGAACAAAAAGAAAATAAAAGACAGCGTTTGAACATTCTGAATTCTTCCTGAGAGGCGGTAGAGAAAGGTTAGAGAAAAGAAAGAGAAATAGGAAGAAAATCAAAGAGAATTGAAATTCATCCTTTTCGATTTGAGAATTCAACACGTAGGGGATTTAGAAAACCTTAAATGACGTGTTTAAGTTAAACTAATATCATTAAGCTACAATTACTCATAAAATTCTCTTTCTTACAGGCTAAGCATGGTTTGTTTGAGTTAAACCGGGCCATTTAAGCTAATGAAAGAATTATTGGCCCAAGCTAATTAGTTCGTAGGATAAAATAGAGAAAGGATGGAGAAGGCCGGAGAAACTTGGGGAGAAACATTCTTCTTGGCAGGTAGATGAGAAGTCAGAGAAAGAAGAAGAAAATAGAAAGAAATTCAAAGGGATTTCAAATTCTTCCTTTTGGACTTGAGAATTGAACACTTAGGTGATTTAGAAATCCCTAAATAAGGTTCTTAAGTTAAACTAATATCGTTAAGTTGCAATTACTCTTAAAATTCTCCTTTTTAGAGGCTAAGCAAGGTCGGGTTTGAGCTAAACGTGGCCACTTAAGCTAACGAAATGATTAGCGGCCCTAAGCGAATTAGTTCCTAGAACAGGATAGACAAAGATGCAGCACGGCGGCAAACGTTATCGAGAAACATTCTTCTTGAGAGCTAGAAAAGAAAGTTAGAGAAAATAAAGAGAAATAGGAAGAAAATCGAAGGGAATTCAAATTCATTATTTTGGAATTGAGAATTGAACACTTGGGTGATTTGGAAATCCTTAAATGAGGTGCCTAAGTCAAACTAATAACGTTAAGCAACAATTACTCATAAAATTCTCTTTCTTAGAGGCTAGGCAAGGTTAGTTTGAGTTAAACATGGCCACTAAAGCTAATGAAACAATTAGTAGCCTAAGATATAATTAGTTCGTAGAACAAAATAGAGTAGGATGGAGAAGGACGGAGAAAGTGAGAGGGAAACGTTCTTCTTGGGAGGTAGTGGAGAAAGTTAGAGAAAAGAAAGAGAAATCGGAAGAAAATCAAAAAATAAAAAAAAAAAAAATTGTCTTTTTGGACTTGAGAATTGAACACGTAGGTGATTTAGTAAACGTTAGATGAGGGGCTTAAGTTAAAGGAATATCGTTATGCTGCAAATACTTTGAAAATTCTCTCTCTTGGAGGCTGAGGAAGGTTAGTTTGAGTCAAACATGGCCACTTAAGCTAATGAAATAATTAGTGGACTAAGCTAATCAGTTCCTAGAACAAAACAGAGAAGGCCGGAGAAAGTTAGACAGAAACATTCTTCTTGAGAGCTTAGAAGAGAGAGTCAGAGAAAATAAAGAGAAATAGGAAGAAAGTCAAAGGGCATTCAAATTCATCGTTTTGGACTTGAGAGAATTGAACACTTACGTGATTTTGAAAACTTTACATGAGGTGCCTGAGCTCAACTAATATCGTTATGCTACAATTACTCAGAAAATTCTCTTTCCTAGAGGCTAAGCAAGGTGAGTTTGAGTTAAACTTGGCCACATAAGCTAATGAAAGAATTAGTGGCCCAAGCTAAGTAGTTCCAAGAGCCAAATGGAAAAGGATGGAGAAGGACGGAGAAAGAGAGAAACATTTTTGCTTCAGAGCTAGAAGAGAAAGTTGGAGAAAAGAAAGGGAAATGGAAAGATAATCAAAGGGCATTCAAATTCATCGTTTTGGATCTGAGAATTGACCACTTCAGTGATTTTGAAAACCTCAAATGAGGTGCCTAAGTTAAACTAATATCGTTATGCGACAATTACTCAGAAAATTCTCTTTCTTGGAGGCTAAGCAAGGTTAATTTGAGTTAACACATGGCCACTTAAGCTAATGAAACAATTTGTGGCCTATGCTAATTAGTTCGTAGAATAAAAATGTAAAAGATGAGGATGCACGGAGAAACTTAGAGAGAAACTTTCTTCTTGAGAGCTAGAAGAGAAAGTTAGAGAAAAGGAAGAGAAACAGGAAGAAAATCGAAGAGAATTCAAGTCCATCCATTTGGACTTGAGAACTGAACACGTAGGAGACTTAGAAAACCTGAAATGGGGTGCTTAAATTAAACTAATATGGTTAAGCTACAATTACTCATAAAATTCTCTTTCTTAGACGCTATGCATCGTTAGTTTGAGTTAAACTTGGCCACTTAAGCTAACGAAACAATTATTGGCCAAAGCTAATTAGTTCGTAGGACAAAATAGAGAAGGACGGAGAAAGTTTTGGAGAAACATTCTTCTTGACAGGTAGATGAGAAGTTGGAGAAAAGAAAGAGAAATAGGAAGAAAATCAAAGGGATTTCAAATTCTTCCTTATGACTTGGGAATTGAACACGTAGGTGATTTGGAAATCCTTAAATGAGTTTCTTAACTTAATCTAACATCGCTAAACTAAAATTACTTTGAAAATTCTTTTTCTTACAAGCTAAGCAAGGATAGTTTCAGCTTAAACCCGCCACTTAAGCTAATGAAACAATTAGTGGCTTATTAGTTCCTAGAACAAAATAGAAAAAGGATGGAGAAGGACGGAGAAACATAGAGGGAAACGTGCTTCTTGAGATGTTGAAGAAGAGAAAGTTAGAGAGAAAAGAAAGAGAAATAGGAAGAAAATCAAGGAGAATTCAAATTCATCCATTTGGACTTGAGAGTTGAAGACGTAGGAGATTTAGAAAACCTTAAATAGGGTGCTTAAGTTAAACTAATATAGTTAAGCTACAATTACTCAGAAAATTCTCTTTCTTAGAGGCTAAGCAAGGTAAGTTTGAGTTAAACTTGTCCCCTTAAGCTAACGAAACAATTAGTGGCTTATTAGTTCCTAGAACAAAATAGAAAAAGGATGGAGAAGGACGGAGACAATTAGAGACAAACGTTCTTTTTTTTGGGTGAATAAGTCATAAATAAAACAGAAGAATAAACAAGATTACAAGGGGCATGCCCCAGGCCCTGCAGAGCTACACACGAGAGAAAGAAAAGCAAAGCCAAGCCAAGAAAAGCACGACTGAATAACCAGACGCAAGATGTTCAAACACTATATCAAAGAGAAATAGCTATTGAACATCAGCGGAAGAACTAACTAAAATCAATAATGAAACAAAGTAATAGCTATGAGCCACCCATCCAAAAATATCAAACGCCAATAATGAAAGTAGCAACCAAGGCAACCCATCCAGAAATCACCGAAAAGTCAATCAGCAAGCATAACCCACGCGGAGTGTAACAGTATTCCTAAAGTGCGCTGGAGGAGAAACCAGCGATCTGATGTATGCATCCAGCAAATAGCTATGAGTAACAAGGCATAGTCCCTAGTACATCCCACTAGAGTAGGCAAAATAAGTATGTAGTTATAGTAGGTGTAGAACAAAAAAGAAAATAAAAGACAAATTTTTGAACATTCTGAATTCTTCCTGAGAGGCGGTAGAGAAAGGTTAGAGAAAAGAAAGAGAAATAGGAAGAAAATCAAAGAGAATTGAAATTCATCCTTTTCGATTTGAGAATTCAACACGTAGGGGATTTAGAAAACCTTAAATGACGTGTTTAAGTTAAACTAATATCATTAAGCTACAATTACTCATAAAATTCAACTTCTTACAGGCTAAGCATGGTTTGTTTGAGTTAAACCGGGCCATTTAAGCTAATGAAAGAATTATTGGCCCAAGCTAATTAGTTCGTAGGATAAAATAGAGAAAGGATGGAGAAGGCCGGAGAAACTTGGGGAGAAACATTCTTCTTGGCAGGTAGATGAGAAGTCAGAGAAAGAAGAAGAAAATAGAAAGAAATTCAAAGGGATTTCAAATTCTTCCTTTTGGACTTGAGAATTGAACACTTAGGTGATTTAGAAATCCTTAAATAAGGTTCTTAAGTTAAACTAATATCGTTAAGTCGCAATTACTCTTAAAATTCTCCTTTTAGAGGCTAAGCAAGGTCGGGCTTGAGCTAAACGTGGCCACTTAAGCTAACGAATGATTAGCTGCCCTAAGCTAATTAGTTCCTAGAACAAGATAGAGAAAGATGCGTATGGGAAAGTTATGGAGAAACATTCTTCTTGAGAGCTAGAAAAGAAAGTTAGAGAAAATAAGGAGAAATAGCAAGAAAATCGAAGGGAATTCAAATTCATTATTTTGGAATTGAGAATTGAACACTTAGGTGATTCGGAAATCCTTAAATGAGGTGCCTAAGTCAAACTAATAACGTTAAGCAACAATTACTCATAAAATTCTCTTTCTTAGAGGCTAGGCAAGGTTAGTTTGTGTTAAACATGGCCACTAAAGCTAATGAAACAATTAGTAGCCTAAGATATAATTAGTTCGCAGAACAAAATAGAGTAGGATGGAGAAGGACGGAGAAAGTTAGAGGGAAACGTTCTTTTTGGGAGGTAGTAGAGAAAGTTAGAGAAAAGAAAGAGAAATCGGAAGAAAATCAAAAAATAAAAATAAAAAATAAAAAAAAATTGTCTTTTTGGACTTGAGAATTGAACACGTAGGTGATTTAGATGAGGGGCTTAAGTTAAAGGAATATCGTTATGCTACAAATACTTTGAAAATTCTCTCTCTTGGAGGCTAAGGAAGGTTAGTTTGAGTCAAACATGGCCACTTAAGCTAATGAAATAATTAGTGGCCTAAGCTAATCAGTTCCTAGAACAAAACAGAGAAGGCCGGAGAAAGTTAGACAGAAACATTCTTCTTGAGAGCTTAGAAGAGAGAGTCAGAGAAAATAAAGAGAAATAGGAAGAAAGTCAAAGGGCATTCAAATTCATCGTTTTGGACTTGAGAGAATTGAACACTTACGTGATTTTGAAAACTTTACATGAGGTGCCTGAGCTCAACTAATATCGTTATGCTACAATTACTCAGAAAATTCTCTTTCCTAGAGGCTAAGCAAGGTGAGTTTGAGTTAAACTTGGCCGCATAAGCTAATGAAAGAATTAGTGGCCCAAGCTAAGTAGTTCCAAGAGCCAAATGGAAAAGGATGGAGAAGGACGGAGAAAGAGAGAAACATTTTTGCTTCAGAGCTAGAAGAGAAAGTTGGAGAAAAGAAAGGGAAATAGAAAGATAATCAAAGGGCATTCAAATTCATCGTTTTGGATCTGAGAATTGAACACTTCAGTGATTTTGAAAACCTCAAATGAGGTGCCTAAGTTAAACTAATATCGTTATGCGACAATTACTCAGAAAATTCTCTTTCTTGGAGGCTAAGCAAGGTTAATTTGAGTTAACACATGGCCACTTAAGCTAATGAAACAATTTGTGGCCTATGCTAATTAGTTCGTAGAATAAAACAGAAAAGATGAGGATGCACGGAGAAACTTAGAGAGAAACGTTCTTCTTGAGACGCAGAAGAGAAAGTTAGGGAACAGGAAGAGAAACAGGAAGAAAATCGAAGAGAATTCAAATCCATCCATTTGGACTTGAGAACTGAACACGTAGGAGACTTAGAAAACCTTAAATGGGGTGCTTAAATTAAACTAATATGGTTAAGCTACAATTACTCATAAAATTCTCTTTCTTAGACGCTATGCATCGTTAGTTTGAGTTAAACCTGGCCACCTAAGCTAACGAAACAATTATTGGCCAAAGCTAATTAGTTCGTAGGACAAAATAGAGAAGGACGGAGAAAGTTTTGGAGAAACATTCTTCTTGACAGGTAGATGAGAAGTTGGAGAAAAGAAAGAGAAATAGGAAGAAAATCAAAGGGATTTCAAATTCTTCCTTGCGGACTTGGGAATTGAACACGTAGGTGATTTGGAAATCCTTAAATGAGGTTCTTAACTTAAACTAACATCGCTAAACTAAAATTACTTAGAAAATTCTTTTTCTTACAAGCTAAGCAAGGATAGTTTCAGTTAAACCTGGCCACTTAAGCTAATGAAACAATTAGTGGCTTATTAGTTCCTAGAACAAAATAGAAAAAGGATGGAGAAGGACGGAGAAACATAGAGGGAAACGTGCTTCTTGAGATGTTGAAGAAGAGAAAGTTAGAGAGAAAAGAAAGAGAAATAGGAAGAAAATCAAGGAGAATTCAAATTCATCCATTTGGACTTGAGAGTTGAAGACGTAGGGAGGAGATTTAGAAAACCTTAAATAGGGTGCTTAAGTTAAACTAATATAGTTAAGCTACAATTACTCAGAAAATTCTCTTTCTTAGAGGCTAAGCAAGGTAAGTTTGAGTTAAACTTGTCCCCTTAAGCTAATGAAACAATTAGTGGCTTATTAGTTCCTAGAACAAAATAGAAAAAGGATGGAGAAGGACGGAGACAATTAGAGACAAACGTTTTTTTTGGGTGAATAAGTCATAAATAAAAAATGTAAGAATAAACAAGATTACAAGGGCATGCCCCTGTGCCTCGCAGAGCTACACACGAGAGAAAGAAAAGCAAAGCCAAGCCAAGAAAAGCACGATCGACAATCAGACGCAAGATGTTCAAACACTATATCAAAGAGAAATAGCTATTGAACATCAGCGGAAGAACTAACTAAAATCAATAATGAAACAAAGTAATAGCTATGAGCCACCCATCCAAAAATATCAAACGCCAATAATGAAAGTAGCAACCAAGGCAACCCATCCAGAAATCACCGAAATCTGAATCAGCAAGCATAACCCACGCGGAGTGTAACAGTATTCCTAAAGTGCGCTGGAGGAGAAACCAGCAATCTGATGTATGCATCCAGCAAATAGCTATGAGTAACAAGGCATAGTCCCTAGTACATCCCACTAGAGTAGGCAGAATAAGTATGTAGTTATAGTAGGTGTAGAACAAAAAGAAAATAAAAGACAGCTTTTGAACATTCTGAATTCTTCCTGAGAGGCGGTAGAGAAAGGTTAGAGAAAAGAAAGAGAAATAGGAAGAAAATCAAAGAGAATTGAAATTCACCCTTTTCGATTTGAGAATTCAACAGGTAGGGGATTTAGAAAACCTTAAATGACGTGTTTAAGTTAAACTAATATCATTAAGCTACAATTACTCATAAAATTCTCTTTCTTACAAAGCTAAGCATGGTTTGTTTGAGTTAAACCGGGCCATTTAAGCTAATGAAAGAATTATTGGCCCAAGCTAATTAGTTCGTAGGATAAAATAGAGAAAGGATGGAGAAGGCCGGAGAAACTTGGGGAGAAACATTCTTCTTGGCAGGTAGATGAGAAGTCAGAGAAAGAAGAAGAAAATAGAAAGAAATTCAAAGGGATTTCAAATTCTTCCTTTTGGACTTGAGAATTGAACACTTAGGTGATTTAGAAATCCCTAAATAAGGTTCTTAAGTTAAACTAATATCGTTAAGCTGCAATTACTCTTAAAATTCTCTTTTTTAGAGGCTAAGCAAGGTCAGTTTGAGCTAAACGTGGCCACTTAAGCTAACGAAGTGATTAGCGGCCCTAAGCGAATTAGTTCCTAGAACAAGGTAGAGAAAGATGCAGAAGGGCGGGGAAAGTTATGGAGAAACATTCTTCTTGAGAGCTAGAAAAGAAAGTTAGAGAAAATAAAGAGAAATAGGAAGAAAATCGAAGGGAATTCAAATTCATTATTTTGGAATTGAGAATTGAACACTTAGGTGATTCGGAAATCCTTAAATGAGGTGCCTAAGTCAAACTAATAACGTTAAGCAACAATTACTCATAAAATTCTGTTTCTTAGAGGCTAGGCAAGGTTACTTTGAGTTAAACGTGGCCACTAAAGCTAATGAAACAATTAGTAGCCTAAGATATAATTAGTTCGTAGAACAAAATAGAGTAGGATGGAGAAGGACGGAGAAAGTTAGAGGGAAACGTTCTTCTTGGGAGGTAGTAGAGAAAGTTAGAGAAAAGAAAGAGAAATCGGAAGAAAATCAAAAAATAAAAAAAAATAAAATAAAATAAAAAATTTCTTTTTGGACTTGGGAATTGAACACGTAGGTGATTTAGTAAACGTTAGATGAGGGGCTTAAGTTAAAGGAATATCGTTATGCTACAAATACTTTGAAAATTCTCTCTCTTGGAGGCTAAGGAAGGTTAGTTTGAGTCAAACGTGGCCACTTAAGCTAATGGAATAATTAGTGGCCTAAGCCAATCAGTTCCTAGAACAAAACAGAGAAGGCCGGAGAAAGTTAGACAGAAACATTCTTCTTGAGAGCTTAGAAGAGGGAGTCAGAGAAAATAAAGGGAAATAGGAAGAAAGTCAAAGGGCATTCAAATTCATCGTTTTGGACTTGAGAGAATTGAACACTTACGTGATTTTGAAAACTTTACATGAGGTGCCCGAGCTCAACTAATATCGTTATGCTACAATTACTCGTAAAAATTCTCTTTCCTAGAGGCTAAGCAAGGTGAGTTTGAGTTAAACTTGGCCACATAAGCTAATGAAAGAATTAGTGGCCCAAGCTAAGTAGTTCCAAGAGCCAAATGGAAAAGGATGGAGAAGGACGGAGAAAGAGAGAAACATTTTTGCTTCAGAGCTAGAAGAGAAAGTTGGAGAAAAGAAAGGTAAATGGAAAGATAATCAAAGGGCATTCAAATTCATCGCTTTTGGATCTGAGAATTGAACACTTCAGTGATTTTGAAAACCTCAAATGAGGTGCCTAAGTTAAACTAATATCGTTATGCGACAATTACTCAGAAAATTCTCTTTCTTGGAGGCTAAGCAAGGTTAATTTGAGTTAACACATGGCCACTTAAGCTAATGAAACAATTTGTGGCCTATGCTAATTAGTTCGTAGAATAAAACAGAAAAGATGAGGATGCACGGAGAAACTTAGAGAGAAACGTTCTTCTGAGACGTAGAAGAGAAAGTTAGAGAAAAGGAAGAGAAACAGGAAGAAAATCGAAGAGAATTCAAATCCATCCATTTGGACTTGAGAACTGAACACGTAGGAGACTTAGAAAACCTTAAATGGGGTGCTTAAATTAAACTAATATGGTTAAGCTACAATTACTCATAAAATTCTCTTTCTTAGACGCTATGCATCGTTAGTTTGAGTTAAACCTGGCCACTTAAGCTAACGAAACAATTATTGGCCAAAGCTAATTAGTTCGTAGGACAAAATAGAGAAGGACGGAGAAAGTTTTGGAGAAACATTCTTCTTGACAGGTAGATGAGAAGTTGGAGAAAAGAAAGAGAAATAGGAAGAAAATCAAAAGAAATTCAAATACATCGTTTTGGACTTGGGAATTGAACACGTAGGTGATTTGGAAATCCTTAAATGAGGTTCTTAACTTAAACTAACATCGCTAAACTAAAATTACTTAGAAAATTCTTTTTCTTACAAGCTAAGCGAGGATAGTTTCAGTTAAACCTGGCCACTTAAGCTAATGAAACAATTAGTGGCTTATTAGTTCCTAGAACAAAATAGAAAAAGGATGGAGAAGGACGGAGAAACATAGAGGGAAACGTGCTTCTTGAGATGTTGAAGAAGAGAAAGTTAGAGAGAAAAGAAAGAGAAATAGGAAGAAAATCAAGGAGAATTCAAATTCATCCATTTGGACTTGAGAGTTGAAGACGTAGGAGATTTAGAAAACCTTAAATAGGGTGCTTAAGTTAAACTAATATAGTTAAGCTACAATTACTCGTAAAAATTCTCTTCTTAGAGGCTAAGCAAGGTAAGTTTGAGTTAAACTTGTCCCTTAAGCTAATGAAACAATTAGTGGCTTATTAGTTCCTAGAACAAAATAGAAAAAGGATGGAGAAGGACGGAGACAATTAGAGACAAACGTTTTTTTTGGGTGAATAAGTCATAAATAAAAATGTAAGAATAAACAAGATTACAAGGGCATGCCCTGTGCCCCGCAGAGCTACACACGAGAGAAAGAAAAGCAAAGCCAAGCCAAGAAAAGCACGACTGAATAACCAGACGCAAGATGTTCAAACACTATATCAAAGAGAAATAGCTATTGAACATCAGCGGAAGAACTAACTAAAATCAATAATGAAACAAAGTAATAGCTATGAGCCACCCATCCAAAAATATCAAACGCCAATAATGAAAGTAGCAACCAAGGCAACCCATCCCAAAATCACCGAAATCTCAATCAGCAAGCATAACCCACGCGGAGTGTAACAGTATTCCTAAAGTGCGCTGGAGGAGAAACCAGCGATCTGATGTATGCATCCAGCAAATAGCTATGAGTAACAAGGCATAGTCCCTAGTACATCCCACTAGAGTAGGCAAAATAAGTATGTAGTTATAGTAGGTGTAGAACAAAAAGAAAATAAAAGACAGCTTTTGAACATTCTGAATTCTTCCTGAGAGGCGGTAGAGAAAGGTTAGAGAAAAGAAAGAGAAATAGGAAGAAAATCAAAGAGAATTGAAATTCATCCTTTTCGATTTGAGAATTCAACACGTAGGGGATTTAGAAAACCTTAAATGACGTGTTTAAGTTAAACTAATATCATTAAGCTACAATTACTCATAAAATTCTCTTCTACAAAGCTAAGCATGGTTTGTTTGAGTTAAACCGGCCATTTAAGCTAATGAAAGAATTATTGGCCCAAGCTAATTAGTTCAGAGGATAAAATAGAGAAAGGATGGAGCAGGCCGGAGAAACTTGGGTAGTATCAATCATCTTGGCAGGTAGTAGAGAAGTCAGGGAAAGAAAAAGTAAATAGTGAGAAATACAAAGGCATTACAAGTGCTACCTTTTGGACTTGTGAATTGAACACATAGGTGTTTTAAAAATCCTTAAATAAGGTTCTTAAGTTAGACTAATATCGTTAAGTCGCAATTACTCTTAAAATTCTCCTTTTAGAGGCTAAGCAAGGTCGGGCTTGAGCTAAACGTGGCCACTTAAGCTAACGAAATGATTAGCGGCCCTAAGCGAATTAGTTCCTAGAACAAGATAGAGAAAGATGCAGAAGGGCGGGGAAAGTTATGGAGAAACATTCTTCTTGAGAGCTAGAAAAGAAAGTTAGAGAAAATAAAGAGAAATAGGAAGAAAATCGAAGGGAATTCAAATTCATTATTTTGGAATTGAGAATTGAACACTTGGGTGATTTGGAAATCCTTAAATGAGGTGCCTAAGTCAAACTAATAACGTTAAGCAACAATTACTCATAAAATTCTCTTTCTTAGAGGCTAGGCAAGGTTAGTTTGAGTTAAACATGGCCACCAAAGCTAATGAAACAATTAGTAGCCTAAGATATAATTAGTTCGTAGAACAAAATAGAGTAGGATGGAGAAGGACGGAGAAAGTTAGAGGGAAACGTTCTTTTTGGGAGGTAGTAGAGAAAGTTAGAGAAAAGAAAGAGAAATCGGAAGAAAATCAAAAAATAAAAATAAAAAATAAAAAAAATTGTCTTTTTGGACTTGAGAATTGAACACGTAGGTGATTTAGATGAGGGGCTTAAGTTAAAGGAATATCGTTATGCTACAAATACTTTGAAAATTCTCTCTCTTGGAGGCTAAGGAAGGTTAGTTTGAGTCAAACATGGCCACTTAAGCTAATGAAATAATTAGTGGCCTAAGCTAATCGGCCCTAGAACAAAACAGAGAAGGCCGGAGAAAGTTAGATGTAAACATTCTTCTTGAGAGCTTAGAAGAGAGAGTCGAGAAAATAAAGAGAAATAGGAAGAAAGTCAAAGGGCATTCAAATTCATCGCTTTTGGACTTGAGAGAATTGAACACTTACGTGATTTTGAAAACTTTACATGAGGTGCCTGAGCTCAACTAATATCGTTATGCTACAATTACTCAGAAAATTCTCTTTCCTAGAGGCTAAGCAAGGTGAGTTTGAGTTAAACTTGGCCACATAAGCTAATGAAAGAATTAGTGGCCCAAGCTAAGTAGTTCCAAGAGCCAAATGGAAAAGGATGGAGAAGGACCGAGAAAGAGAGAAACATTTTTGCTTCAGAGCTAGAAGAGAAAGTTGGAGAAAAGAAAGGGAAATGGAAAGATAATCAAAGGGCATTCAAATTCATCGTTTTGGATCTGAGAATTGACCACTTCAGTGATTTTGAAAACCTCAAATGAGGTGCCTAAGTTAAACTAATATCGTTATGCGACAATTACTCAGAAAATTCTCTTTCTTGGAGGCTAAGCAAGGTTAATTTGAGTTAACACATGGCCACTTAAGCTAATGAAACAATTTGTGGCCTATGCTAATTAGTTCCGAGAATAAAATGTAAAAGATGAGGATGCACGGAGAAACTTAGAGAGAAACGTTCTTCTTGAGACGCAGAAGAGAAAGTTAGGGAACAGGAAGAGAAACAGGAAGAAAATCGAAGAGAATTCAAATCCATCCATTTGGACTTGAGAACCGAACACGAGGAGACTTAGAAAACCTTAAATGGGGTGCTTAAATTAAACTAATATGGTTAAGCTACAATTACTCATAAAATTCTCTTTCTTAGACGCTATGCATCGTTAGTTTGAGTTAAACCTGCCACTTAAGCTAATCTAAACAATTATTGGCCAAAGCTAATTAGTTCAGAGGACAAAATAGAGAAGGACGGAGAAAGTTTTGGAGAAACATTCTTCTGGACCGTAAGATGACAAGTTGGGGAAAAGAAAGAGAAATAGGAAGAAAATCAAAGGATTTCAAATTCTTCCTTATGACTTGGGAATTGAACACGTTGGAAATCCTTAAATGAGGTTCTTAACTTAAACTAACATCGCTAAACTAAAATTACTTAGAAAATTCTTTTTCTTACAAGCTAAGCAAGGATAGTTTCAGTTAAACCTGGCCACTTAAGCTAATGAAACAATTAGTGGCTTATTAGTTCCTAGAACAAAATAGAAAAAGGATGGAGAAGGACGGAGAAACATAGAGGGAAACGTGCTTCTTGAGATGTTGAAGAGAAAGTTAGAGAGAAAAGAAAGAGAAATAGGAAGAAAATCAAGGAGAATTCAAATTCATCCATTTGGACTTGCGAGTGGAACACGTAGGGAGGAGATTTAGAAAACCTTAAATAGGGTGCTTAAGTTAAACTAATATAGTTAAGCTACAATTACTCAGAAAATTCTCTTTCTTAGAGGCTAAGCAAGGTAAGTTTGAGTTAAACTTGTCCCCTTAAGCTAATGAAACAATTAGTGGCTTATTAGTTCCTAGAACAAAATAGAAAAAGGATGGAGAAGGACGGAGACAATTAGAGACAAACGTTTTTTTTGGGTGAATAAGTCATAAATAAAAATGTAAGAATAAACAAGATTACAAGGGCATGCCCTGTGCCCGCAGAACTACACACGAGAGAAAGAAAAGCAAAGCCAAGCCAAGAAAAGCACGACTGACAATCAGACGCAAGATGTTCAAACACTATATCAAAGAGAAATAGCTATTGAACATCACGAAGAACTAACTAAAATCAATAATGAAACAAAGTAATAGCTATGAGCCACCCATCCAAAAATATCAAACGCCAATAATGAAAGTAGCAACCAAGGCAACCCATCCGTAAATCACCGAAATCAATCGCAAGAAGCATAACCCACGCGGAGTGTAACAGTATTCCTAAAGTGCGCTGGAGGAGAAACCAGCAATCTGATGTATGCATCCAGCAAATAGCTATGAGTAACAAGGCATAGTCCCTAGTACATCCCACTAGAGTAGGCAGAATAAGTATGTAGTTATAGTAGGGGTAGAACAAAAAAGAAAATAAAAGACAAATTTTTGAACATTCTCAATTCTTCCCGAGAGGCTAGAGAGAAAGGTTAGAGAAAAGAAAGAGAAATAGGAAGAAAATCAAAGAGAATTGAAATTCACCCTTTTCGATTTGAGAATTCAACAGGTAGGGGATTTAGAAAACCTTAAATGACGTGTTTAAGTTAAACTAATATCATTAAGCTACAATTACTCATAAAATTCTCTTTCTTAAGCTAAGCATGGTTTGTTTGAGTTAAACCGGCCATTTAAGCTAATGAAAGAATTATTGGCCCAAGCTAATTAGTTCAGAGGATAAAATAGAGAAAGGATGGAGAAGGCCGAGAAACTTGGGGAGAAACATTCTTCTTGGTAGGTAGATGAGAAGTCGAGAAAGAAGAAGAAAATAGAAAGAAATTCAAAGGATTTCAAATTCTTCCTTTTGGACTTGAGAATTGAACACTTAGGTGATTTAGAAATCCTTAAATAAGGTTCTTAAGTTAAACTAATATCGTTAAGTCGCAATTACTCTTAAAATTCTCCTTTTAGAGGCTAAGCAAGGTCGGGCTTGAGCTAAACGTGGCCACTTAAGCTAACGAAATGATTAGCGGCCCTAAGCTAATTAGTTCCTAGAACAAGATAGAGAAAGATGCGTATGGGAAAGTGATGGAGAAACATTCTTCTTGAGAGCTAGAAAAGAAAGTTAGAGAAAATAAAGAGAAATAGGAAGAAAATCGAAGGGAATTCAAATTCATTATTTTGGAATTGAGAATTGAACACTTGGGTGATTTGGAAATCCTTAAATGAGGTGCCTAAGTCAAACTAATAACGTTAAGCAACAATTACTCATAAAATTCTCTTTCTTAGAGGCTAGGCAAGGTTAGTTTGTGTTAAACATGGCCACTAAAGCTAATGAAACAATTAGTAGCCTAAGATATAATTAGTTCGCAGAACAAAATAGAGTAGGATGGAGAAGGACGGAGAAAGTTAGAGGGAAACGTTCTTTTTGGGAGGTAGTAGAGAAAGTTAGAGAAAAGAAAGAGAAATCGGAAGAAAATCAAAAAATAAAAATAAAAAATAAAAAAAATTGTCTTTTTGGACTTGAGAATTGAACACGTAGGTGATTTAGATGAGGGGCTTAAGTTAAAGGAATATCGTTATGCTACAAATACTTTGAAAATTCTCTCTCTTGGAGGCTAAGGAAGGTTAGTTTGAGTCAAACATGGCCACTTAAGCTAATGAAATAATTAGTGGCCTAAGCTAATCAGTTCCTAGAACAAAACAGAGAAGGCCGGAGAAAGTTAGACAGAAACATTCTTCTTGAGAGCTTAGAAGAGAGAGTCAGAGAAAATAAAGAGAAATAGGAAGAAAGTCAAAGGGCATTCAAATTCATCGTTTTGGACTTGAGAGAATTGAACACTTACGTGATTTTGAAAACTTTACATGAGGTGCCTGAGCTCAACTAATATCGTTATGCTACAATTACTCAGAAAATTCTCTTTCCTAGAGGCTAAGCAAGGTGAGTTTGAGTTAAACTTGGCCACATAAGCTAATGAAAGAATTAGTGGCCCAAGCTAAGTAGTTCCAAGAGCCAAATGGAAAAGGATGGAGAAGGACGGAGAAAGAGAGAAACATTTTTGCTTCAGAGCTAGAAGAGAAAGTTGGAGAAAAGAAAGGGCAATGGAAAGATAAACAAAGGGCATTCAAATTCATGGTTTTGGATATGAGAATTGAACACTTCAGTGATTTTGAAAACCTCAAATGAGGTGCCTAAGTTAAACTAATATCGTTATGCGACAATTACTCAGAAAATTCTCTTTCTTGGAGGCTAAGCAAGGTTAATTTGAGTTAACACATGGCCACTTAAGCTAATGAAACAATTTGTGGCCTATGCTAATTAGTTCGTAGAATAAAACAGTAAAAGATGAGGAAGCACGGAGAAACTTAGAGAGAAACGTTCTTCTTGAGACGAGAAGAGAAAGTTAGAGAAAAGGAAGAGAAACAGAAGAAAATCGAAGAGAATTCAAATCCATCCATTTGGACTTGAGAACCGAACACGAGGAGACTTAGAAAACCTTAAATGGGGTGCTTAAATTAAACTAATACCGTTAAGTTACAATTAATCAGAAAATTCTCTTTCTTAGACGCTATGCATCGTTAGTTTGAGTTAAACCTGCCACTTAAGCTAATCTAAACAATTATTGGCCAAAGCTAATTAGTTCAGAGGACAAAATAGAGAAGGACGGAGAAAGTTTTGGAGAAACATTCTTCTTGGACAGTAGATGAGAAGTTGGAGAAAAGAAAGAGAAATAGGAAGAAAATCAAAGGGATTTCAAATTCTTCCTTATGACTTGGGAATTGAACACGAGGTGATTTGGAAATCCTTAAATGAGGTTCTTAACTTAAACTAACATCGCTAAACTAAAATTACTTAGAAAATTCTTTTTCTTACAAGCTAAGCAAGGATAGTTTCAGCTTAAACCCGCCACTTAAGCTAATGAAACAATTAGTGGCTTATTAGTTCCTAGAACAAAATAGAAAAAGGATGGAGAAGGACGGAGAAACATAGAGGGAAACGTGCTTCTTGAGATGTTGAAGAAGAGAAAGTTAGAGAGAAAAGAAAGAGAAATAGGAAGAAAATCAAGGAGAATTCAAATTCATCCATTTGGACTTGCGAGTGGAACACGTAGGGAGGAGATTTAGAAAACCTTAAATAGGGTGCTTAAGTTAAACTAATATAGTTAAGCTACAATTACTCCGAAAATTCTCTTTCTTAGAGGCTAAGCAAGGTAAGTTTGAGTTAAACTTGTCCCCTTAAGCTAATGAAACAATTAGTGGCTTATTAGTTCCTAGAACAAAATAGAAAAAGGATGGAGAAGGACGGAGACAATTAGAGACAAACGTTTTTTTTGGGTGAATAAGTCATAAATAAAATGTAAGAATAAACAAGATTACAAGGGCATGCCCTGTGCCCCGCAGAGCTACACACGAGAGAAAGAAAAGCAAAGCCAAGCCAAGAAAAGCACGATCGATAATCAGACGCAAGATGTTCAAACACTATATCAAAGAGAAATAGCTATTGAACATCACGAAGAACTAACTAAAATCAATAATGAAACAAAGTAATAGCTATGAGCCACCCATCCAAAAATATCAAACGCCAATAATGAAAGTAGCAACCAAGGCAACCCATCCGTAAATCACCGAAATCAATCAAGAAGCATAACCCACGCGGAGTGTAACAGTATTCCTAAAGTGCGCTGGAAGAGAAACCAGCGATCTGATGTATGCATCCAGCAAATAGCTATGAGTAACAAGGCATAGTCCCTAGTACATCCCACTAGAGTAGGCAAAATAAGTATGTAGTTATAGTAGGTGTAGAACAAAAAGAAAATAAAAGACAAATTTTTGAACATTCTCAATTCTTCCCGAGAGGCTAGAGAGAAAGGTTAGAGAAAAGAAAGAGAAATAGGAAGAAAATCAAAGAGAATTGAAATTCATCCTTTCGATTTGAGAATTCAACACGTAGGGGATTTAGAAAACCTTAAATGACGTGTTTAAGTTAAACTAAATCATTAAGCTACAATTACTCATAAAATTCTC
Organism: Camellia lanceoleosa; assembly: GCA_025200525.1. NCBI lineage: Eukaryota > Viridiplantae > Streptophyta > Magnoliopsida > Ericales > Theaceae > Camellia > Camellia lanceoleosa. The sequence continues at coordinate 152,496,830 of CM045770.1, read as the reverse complement.
TTCTTACAAAGCTAAGCATGGTTTGTTTGAGTTAAACCGGCCATTTAAGCTAATGAAAGAATTATTGGCCCAAGCTAATTAGTTCAGAGGATAAAATAGAGAAAGGATGGAGAAGGCCGAGAAACTTGGGGAGAAACATTCTTCTTGGCAGGTAGATGAGAAGTCAGAGAAAGAAGAAGAAAATAGAAAGAAATTCAAAGGGATTTCAAATTCTTCCTTTTGGACTTGAGAATTGAACACTTAGGTGATTTAGAAATCCCTAAATAAGGTTCTTAAGTTAAACTAACATCGTTAAGTTGCAATTACTCTTAAAATTCTCCTTTTAGAGGCTAAGCAAGGTCGGGCTTGAGCTAAACGTGGCCACTTAAGCTAACGAAATGATTAGCGCCCTAAGCTAATTAGTTCCTAGAACAAGATAGAGAAAGATGCGTATGGGAAAGTTATGGAGAAACATTCTTCTTGAGAGCTAGAAAAGAAAGTTAGAGCAAATAAGGAGAAATAGGAAGAAAATCGAAGGGAATTCAAATTCATTATTTTGGAATTGAGAATTGAACACTTAGGTGATTCGGAAATCCTTAAATGAGGTGCCTAAGTCAAACTAATAACGTTAAGCAACAATTACTCATAAAATTCTGTTTCTTAGAGGCTAGGCAAGGTTACTTTGAGTTAAACGTGGCCACTAAAGCTAATGAAACAATTAGTAGCCTAAGATATAATTAGTTCGTAGAACAAAATAGAGTAGGATGGAGAAGGACGGAGAAAGTTAGAGGGAAACGTCCTTCTTGGGAGGTAGTAGAGAAAGTTAGAGAACAGAAAGAGAAATCGAAGAAAATCAAAAAAAAATAAAAAATAAAAAATTGTCTTTTTGGACTTGAGAATTGAACACGAGGTGATTTAGATGAGGGGCTTAAGTTAAAGGAATATCGTTATGCTACAAATACTTTGAAAATTCTCTTGGAGGCTAAGGAAGGTTAGTTTGAGTCAAACATGGCCACTTAAGCTAATGAAATAATTAGTGGCCTAAGCCAATCGGGCCTAGAACAAAACAGAGAAGGCCGGAGAAAGTTAGACGTAAAACATTCTTCTTGAGAGCTTAGAAGAGGGAGTCAGAGAAAATAAAGGGAAATAGGAAGAAAGTCAAAGGGCATTCAAATTCATCGTTTTGGACTTGAGAATTGAACACTTACGTGATTTTGAAAACTTTACATGAGGTGCCTGAGCTCAACTAATATCGTTATGCTACAATTACTCAGAAAATCCTCTTTCCTAGAGGCTAAGCAAGGTGAGTTTGAGTTAAACTTGGCCACATAAGCTAATGAAAGAATTAGTGGCCCAAGCTAAGTAGTTCCAAGAGCCAAATGGAAAAGGATGGAGAAGGACGGAGAAAGAGAGAAACATTTTTGCTTCAGAGCTGGAAGAGAAAGTTGGTGAAAAGAAAGGGAAATAGAAAGATAATCAAAGGGCATTCAAATTCATCGTTTTGGATATGAGAATTGAACACTTCAGTGATTTTGAAAACCTCAAATGAGGTGCCTAAGTTAAACTAATATCGTTATGCGACAATTACTCAGAAAATTCTCTTTCTTGGAGGCTAAGCAAGGTTAATTTGAGTTAACACATGGCCACTTAAGCTAATGAAACAATTTGTGGCCTATGCTAATTAGTTCGTAGAATAAAACAGAAAAGATGAGGAAGCACGGAGAAACTTAGAGAGAAACGTTTTCTTGAGACGAGAAGAGAAAGTTAGAGAAAAGGAAGAGAAACAGAAGAAAATCGAAGAGAATTCAAGTCCATCCATTTGGACTTGAGAACCTAACACGAGGAGACTTAGAAAACCTTAAATGGGGTGCTTAAATTAAACTAATATAATTAAACTAAAATTACTCATAAAATTCTCTTTCTTAGACGCTATACATCGTTAGTTTGAGTTAAACCTGGCCACTTAAGCTAATCTAAACAATTATTGGCCAAAGCTAATTAGTTCAGAGGACAAAATAGAGAAGGACGGAGAAAGTTTTGGAGAAACATTCTTCTTGGACAGTAGATGAGAAGTTGGAGAAAAGAAAGAGAAATAGGAAGAAAATCAAAGGATTTCAAATTCTTCCTTATGACTTGGGAATTGAACACGAGGTGATTTGGAAATCCTTAAATGAGGTTCTTAACTTAAACTAACATCGCTAAACTAAAATTACTTAGAAAATTCTTTTTCTTACAAGCTAAGCAAGGATAGTTTCAGCTTAAACCCGCCACTTAAGCTAATGAAACAATTAGTGGCTTATTAGTTCCTAGAACAAAATAGAAAAAGGATGGAGAAGGACGGAGAAACATAGAGGGAAACGTGCTTCTTGAGATGTTGAAGAGAAAGTTAGAGAGAAAAGAAAGAGAAATAGGAAGAAAATCAAGGAGAATTCAAATTCATCCATTTGGACTTGCGAGTGGAACACGTAGGGAGGAGATTTAGAAAACCTTAAATAGGGTGCTTAAGTTAAACTAATATAGTTAAGCTACAATTACTCCGAAAATTCTTTCTTAGAGGCTAAGCAAGGTAAGTTTGAGTTAAACTTGTCCCCTTAAGCTAATGAAACAATTAGTGGCTTATTAGTTCCTAGAACAAAATAGAAAAAGGATGGAGAAGGACGGAGACAATTAGAGACAAACGTTCTTTTTTTTGGGTGAAGAAGTCATAAATAAAATGTAAGAATAAACAAGATTACAAGGGCATGCCCTGTGCCCCGCAGAGCTACACACGAGAGAAAGAAAAGCAAAGCCAAGCCAAGAAAACCACGACTGAACAACCAGACGCAAGCTGTTCCAACACTCTATCGTAGAGAAATAGCTATTGAACATCAGCGGAAGAACTAACTAAAATCAATAATGAAACAAAGTAATAGCTATGAGCCACCCATCCAAAAATATCAAACGCCAATAATGAAAGTAGCAACCAAGGCAACCCATCCAGAAATCACCGAAATCTCAATCAGCAAGCATAACCCACGCGGAGTGTAACAGTATTCCTAAAGTGCGCTGGAGGAGAAACCAGCGATCTGATGTATGCATCCAGCAAATAGCTATGAGTAACAAGGCATAGTCCCTAGTACATCCCACTAGAGTAGGCAAAATAAGTATGTAGTTATAGTAGGTGTAGAACAAAAAGAAAATAAAAGACAGCTTTTGAACATTCTGAATTCTTCCTGAGAGGCGGTAGAGAAAGGTTAGAGAAAAGAAAGAGAAATAGGAAGAAAATCAAAGAGAATTGAAATTCATCCTTTTCGATTTGAGAATTCAACACGTAGGGGATTTAGAAAACCTTAAATGACGTGTTTAAGTTAAACTAATGTCATTAAGCTACAATTACTCATAAAATTCTCCTTCTTACAGGCTAAGCATGGTTTGTTTGAGTTAAACCGGGCCATTTAAGCTAATGAAAGAATTATTGGCCCAAGCTAATTAGTTCGTAGGATAAAATAGAGAAAGGATGGAGAAGGCCGGAGAAACTTGGGGAGAAACATTCTTCTTGGCAGGTAGATGAGAAGTCAGAGAAAGAAGAAGAAAATAGAAAGAAATTCAAAGGGATTTCAAATTCTTCCTTTTGGACTTGAGAATTGAACACTTAGGTGATTTAGAAATCCCTAAATAAGGTTCTTAAGTTAAACTAATATCGTTAAGTTGCAATTACTCTTAAAATTCTCCTTTTTAGAGGCTAAGCAAGGTCAGTTTGAGCTAAACGTGGCCACTTAAGCTAACCAAGTGATTAGCGGCCCTAAGCGAATTAGTTCCTAGAACAAGGTAGAGAAAGATGCGTATGGGGAAAGTTATGGAGAAACATTCTTCTTGAGAGCTAGAAAAGAAAGTTAGAGCAAATAAGGAGAAATAGGAAGAAAATCGAAGGGAATTCAAATTCATTATTTTGGAATTGAGAATTGAACACTTAGGTGATTCGGAAATCCTTAAATGAGGTGCCTAAGTCAAACTAATAACGTTAAGCAACAATTACTCATAAAATTCTGTTTCTTAGAGGCTAGGCAAGGTTACTTTGAGTTAAACGTGGCCACTAAAGCTAATGAAACAATTAGTAGCCTAAGATATAATTAGTTCGTAGAACAAAATAGAGTAGGATGGAGAAGGACGGAGAAAGTTAGAGGGAAACGTTCTTTTGGGAGGTAGTAGAGAAAGTTAGAGAAAAGAAAGAGAAATCGAAGAAAATCAAAAAAAAATAAAAAAAATAAAAAATTGTCTTTTTGGACTTGAGAATTGAACACGAGGTGATTTAGTAAACGTTAGATGAGGGGCTTAAGTTAAAGGAATATCGTTATGCTACAAATACTTTGAAAATTCTCTTGGAGGCTAAGGAAGGTTAGTTTGAGTCAAACATGGCCACTTAAGCTAATGAAATAATTAGTGGCCTAAGCCAATCGGGCCTAGAACAAAACAGAGAAGGCCGAGAAAGTTAGATGTAAACATTCTTCTTGAGAGCTTAGAAGAGAGAGTCAGAGAAAATAAAGAGAAATAGGAAGAAAGTCAAAGGGCACTCAAATTCATCGTTTTGGACTTGAGAATTGAACACTTACGTGATTTTGAAAACTTTACATGAGGTGCCCGAGCTCAACTAATATCGTTATGCTACAATTACTCAGAAAATTCTCTTTCCTAGAGGCTAAGCAAGGTGAGTTTGAGTTAAACTTGGCCGCATAAGCTAATGAAAGAATTAGTGGCCCAAGCTAAGTAGTTCCAAGAGCCAAATGGAAAAGGATGGAGAAGGACGGAGAAAGAGAGAAACATTTTTGCTTCAGAGCTGGAAGAGAAAGTTGGTGAAAAGAAAGGGAAATAGAAAGATAATCAAAGGGCATTCAAATTCATCGTTTTGGATATGAGAATTGAACACTTCAGTGATTTTGAAAACCTCAAATGAGGTGCCTAAGTTAAACTAATATCGTTATGCGACAATTACTCAGAAAATTCTCTTTCTTGGAGGCTAAGCAAGGTTAATTTGAGTTAACACATGGCCACTTAAGCTAATGAAACAATTTGTGGCCTATGCTAATTAGTTCGTAGAATAAAACAGAAAAGATGAGGAAGCACGGAGAAACTTAGAGAGAAACGTTCTTCTTGAGACGTAGAAGAGAAAGTTAGAGAAAAGGAAGAGAAACAGGAAGAAAATCGAAGAGAATTCAAGTCCATCCATTTGGACTTGAGAACTGAACACGTAGGAGACTTAGAAAACCTGAAATGGGGTGCTTAAATTAAACTAATATGGTTAAGCTACAATTACTCATAAAATTCTCTTTCTTAGACGCTATGCATCGTTAGTTTGAGTTAAACCTGGCCACTTAAGCTAACGAAACAATTATTGGCGAAAGCTAATTAGTTCGTAGGACAAAATAGAGAAGGACGGAGAAAGTTTTGGAGAAACATTCTTCTTGACAGGTAGATGAGAAGTTGGGGAAAAGAAAGAGAAATAGGAAGAAAATCAAAGGGATTTCAAATTCTTCCTTGCGGACTTGGGAATTGAACACGTAGGTGATTTGGAAATCCTTAAATGAGGTTCTTAACTTAAACTAACATCGCTAAACTAAAATTACTTAGAAAATTCTTTTTCTTACAAGCTAAGCAAGGATAGTTTCAGTTAAACCTGGCCACTTAAGCTAATGAAACAATTAGTGGCTTATTAGTTCCTAGAACAAAATAGAAAAAGGATGGAGAAGGACGGAGAAACATAGAGGGAAACGTGCTTCTTGAGATGTTGAAGAGAAAGTTAGAGAGAAAAGAAAGAGAAATAGGAAGAAAATCAAGGAGAATTCAAATTCATCCATTTGGACTTGCGAGTGGAACACGTAGGGAGGAGATTTAGAAAACCTTAAATAGGGTGCTTAAGTTAAACTAATATAGTTAAGCTACAATTACTCAGAAAATTCTCTTTCTTAGAGGCTAAGCAAGGTAAGTTTGAGTTAAACTTGTCCCCTTAAGCTAATGAAACAATTAGTGGCTTATTAGTTCCTAGAACAAAATAGAAAAAGGATGGAGAAGGACGGAGACAATTAGAGACAAACGTTCTTTTTTTTGGGTGAAGAAGTCATAAATAAAACAGAAGAATAAACAAGATTACAAGGGGCATGCCCCAGGCCCTGCAGAGCTACACACGAGAGAAAGAAAAGCAAAGCCAAGCCAAGAAAAGCACGATCGATAATTCAGACGCAAGATGTTCAAACACTATATCGAAGAGAAATAGCTATTGAACATCAGCGGAAGAACTAACTAAAATCAATAATGAAACAAAGTAATAGCTATGAGCCACCCATCCAAAAATATCAAACGCCAATAATGAAAGTAGCAACCAAGGCAACCCATCCAGAAATCACCAAATCAATCAGCAAGCATAACCCACGCGGAGTGTAACAGTATTCCTAAAGTGCGCTGGAGGAGAAACCAGCGATCTGATGTATGCATCCAGCAAATAGCTATGAGTAACAAGGCATAGTCCCTAGTACATCCCACTAGAGTAGGCAAAATAAGTATGTAGTTATAGTAGGTGTAGAACAAAAAGAAAATAAAAGACAGCTTTTGAACATTCTGAATTCTTCCTGAGAGGCGGTAGAGAAAGGTTAGAGAAAAGAAAGAGAAATAGGAAGAAAATCAAAGAGAATTGAAATTCATCCTTTTCGATTTGAGAATTCAACACGTAGGGGATTTAGAAAACCTTAAATGACGTGTTTAAGTTAAACTAATATCATTAAGCTACAATTACTCATAAAATTCTCTTTCTTACAGGCTAAGCATGGTTTGTTTGAGTTAAACCGGGCCATTTAAGCTAATGAAAGAATTATTGGCCCAAGCTAATTAGTTCGTAGGATAAAATAGAGAAAGGATGGAGAAGGCCGGAGAAACTTGGGGAGAAACATTCTTCTTGGCAGGTAGATGAGAAGTCGAGAAAGAAGAAGAAAATAGAAAGAAATTCAAAGGATTTCAAATTCTTCCTTTTGGACTTGAGAATTGAACACTTAGGTGATTTAGAAATCCTTCAATAAGGTTCTAAGTTAAACTAATATCGTTAAGTCGCAATTACTCTTAAAATTCTCCTTTTAGAGGCTAAGCAAGGTCGGCTTGAGCTAAACGTGGCCACTTAAGCTAACTAAATGATTAGCGCCCTAAGCTTAATTAGTTCCTAGAACAAGATAGAGAAAGATGCGTATGGAAAGTTATGGAGAAACATTCTTCTTGAGAGCTAGAAAAGAAAGTTAGAGAAAATAAAGAGAAATAGGAAGAAAATCGAAGGGAATTCAAATTCATTATTTTGGAATTGAGAATTGAACACTTGGGTGATTTGGAAATCCTTAAATGAGGTGCCTAAGTCAAACTAATAACGTTAAGCAACAATTACTCATAAAATTCTCTTTCTTAGAGGCTAGGCAAGGTTAGTTTGAGTTAAACATGGCCACCAAAGCTAATGAAACAATTAGTAGCCTAAGATATAATTAGTTCGTAGAACAAAATAGAGTAGGATGGAGAAGGACGGAGAAAGTTAGAGGGAAACGTTCTTCTTGGGAGGTAGTGGAGAAAGTTAGAGAAAAGAAAGAGAAATCGGAAGAAAATCAAAAAAAAAAAAAAAAAAAAAATTGTCTTTTTGGACTTGAGAATTGAACACGTAGGTGATTTAGTAAACGTTAGATGAGGGGCTTAAGTTAAAGGAATATCGTTATGCTGCAAATACTTTGAAAATTCTCTCTCTTGGAGGCTGAGGAAGGTTAGTTTGAGTCAAACATGGCCACTTAAGCTAATGAAATAATTAGTGGCCTAAGCTAATCCGTTCCTAGAACAAAACAGAGAAGGCCGGAGAAAGTTAGACAGAAACATTCTTCTTGAGAGCTTAGAAGAGAGAGTCAGAGAAAATAAAGAGAAATAGGAAGAAAGTCAAAGGGCATTCAAATTCATCGTTTTGGACTTGAGAATTGAACACTTACGTGATTTTGAAAACTTTACATGAGGTGCCTGAGCTCAACTAATATCGTTATGCTACAATTACTCAGAAAATTCTCTTTCCTAGAGGCTAAGCAAGGTGAGTTTGAGTTAAACTTGGCCGCATAAGCTAATGAAAGAATTAGTGGCCCAAGCTAAGTAGTTCCAAGAGCCAAATGGAAAAGGATGGAGAAGGACGGAGAAAGAGAGAAACATTTTTGCTTCAGAGCTAGAAGAGAAAGTTGGAGAAAAGAAAGGGAAATAGAAAGATAATCAAAGGGCATTCAAATTCATCGTTTTGGATCTGAGAATTGAACACTTCAGTGATTTTGAAAACCTCAAATGAGGTGCCTAAGTTAAACTAATATCGTTACGCGACAATTACTCAGAAAATTCTCTTTCTTGGAGGCTAAGCAAGGTTAATTTGAGTTAACACATGGCCACTTAAGCTAATGAAACAATTTGTGGCCTATGCTAATTAGTTCGTAGAATAAAACAGAAAAGATGAGGAAGCACGGAGAAACTTAGAGAGAAACGTTCTTCTTGAGACGTAGAAGAGAAAGTTAGAGAAAAGGAAGAGAAACAGGAAGAAAATCGAAGAGAATTCAAATCCATCCATTTGGACTTGAGAACTGAACACGTAGGAGACTTAGAAAGCCTTAAATAGGGCGCTTAAATTAAACTAATATGGTTAAGCTACAATTACTCATAAAATCCTCTTTCTTAGACGCTATGCATCGTTAGTTTGAGTTAAACCTGGCCACTTAAGCTAACGAAACAATTATTGGCCAAAGCTAATTAGTTCGTAGGACAAAATAGAGAAGGACGGAGAAAGTTTTGGAGAAACATTCTTCTTGACAGGTAGATGAGAAGTTGGAGAAAAGAAAGAGAAATAGGAAGAAAATCAAAGGGATTTCAAATTCTTCCTTTTCGATTTGGGAATTGAACACGTAGGTGATTTGGAAATCCTTAAATGAGGTTCTTAACTCAAACTAACATCGCTAAACTAAAATTACTTAGAAAATTCTTTTTCTTACAAGCTACGCAAGGATAGTTTCAGTTAAACCTGGCCACTTAAGCTAATGAAACAATTAGTGGCTTATTAGTTCCTAGAACAAAATAGAAAAAGGATGGAGAAGGACGGAGAAACATAGAGGGAAACGTGCTTCTTGAGATGTTGAAGAGAAAGTTAGAGAGAAAAGAAAGAGAAACAGGAAGAAAATCAAGGAGAATTCAAATTCATCCATTTGGACTTGAGAGTTGAACACGTAGGAGAGATTTAGAAAACCTTAAATAGGGTGCTTAAGTTAAACTAATATAGTTAAGCTACAATTACTCGTAAAAATTCTCTTTCTTAGAGGCTAAGCAAGGTAAGTTTGCCTTAAACTTGTCCCCTTAAGCTAATGAAACAATTAGTGGCTTATTAGTTCCTAGAACAAAATAGAAAAAGGATGGAGAAGGACGGAGACAATTAGAGACAAACGCTTTTTTTTTGGGTGAATAAGTCATAAATAAAATGTAAGAATAAACAAGATTACAAGGGCATGCCCTGTGCCCCGCAGAGCTACACACGGAGAAAGAAAAGCAAAGCAAAGCCAAGAAAAGCACGATTGAATAACCAGACGCAAGATGTTCAAACACTATACCAAAGAGAAATAGCTATTGAACATCAGCGGAAGAACTAACTAAAATCAATAATGAAACAAAGTAATAGCTATGAGCCACCCATCCAAAAATATCAAACGCCAATAATGAAAGTAGCAACCAAGGCAACCCATCCAGAAATCACCGAAATCTCAATCAGCAAGCATAACCCACGCGGAGTGTAACAGTATTCCTAAAGTGCGCTGGAGGAGAAACCAGCGATCTGATGTATGCATCCAGCAAATAGCTATGAGTAACAAGGCATAGTCCCTAGTACATCCCACTAGAGTAGGCAAAATAAGTATGTAGTTATAGTAGGTGTAGAACAAAAAGAAAATAAAAGACAGCTTTTGAACATTCTGAATTCTTCCTGAGAGGCGGTAGAGAAAGGTTAGAGAAAAGAAAGAGAAATAGGAAGAAAATCAAAGAGAATTGAAATTCATCCTTTTCGATTTGAGAATTCAACACGTAGGGGATTTAGAAAACCTTAAATGACGTGTTTAAGTTAAACTAATATCATTACTCATAAAATTCTCCTTCTTACAGGCTAAGCATGGTTTGTTTGAGTTAAACCGGGCCATTTAAGCTAATGAAAGAATTATTGGCCCAAGCTAATTAGTTCGTAGGATAAAATAGAGAAAGGATGGAGAAGGCCGGAGAAACTTGGGGAGAAACATTCTTCTTGGCAGGTAGATGAGAAGTCAGAGAAAGAAGAAGAAAATAGAAAGAAATTGAAAGGGATTTCAAATTCTTCCTTTTGGACTTGAGAATTGAACACTCGGGTGATTTAGAAATCCTTCAATAAGGTTCTTAAGTTAAACTAATATCGTTAAGCTGCAATTACTCTTAAAATTCTCCTTTTTAGGGGCTAAGCAAGGTCAGTTTGAGCTAAACGTGGCCACTTAAGCTAACGAAATGATTAGCGGCCCTAAGCGAATTAGTTCCTAGAACAAGATAGAGAAAGATGCAGAAGGGCGGGGAAAGTTATGGAGAAACATTCTTCTTGAGAGCTAGAAAAGAAAGTTAGAGAAAATAAAGAGAAATAGGAAGAAAATCGAAGGGAATTCAAATTCATTATTTTGGAATTGAGAATTGAACACTTGGGTGATTTGGAAATCCTTAAATGAGGTGCCTAAGTCAAACTAACAACGTTAAGCAACAATTACTCATAAAATTCTCTTTCTTAGAGGCTAGGCAAGGTGAGTTTGAGTTAAACATGGCCACCAAAGCTAATGAAACAATTAGTAGCCTAAGATATAATTAGTTCGTAGAACAAAATAGAGTAGGATGGAGAAGGACGGAGAAAGTGAGAGGGAAACGTTCTTCTTGGGAGGTAGTGGAGAAAGTTAGAGAAAAGAAAGAGAAATCGGAAGAAAATCAAAAAATAAAAAAAAAATTGTCTTTTTGGACTTGAGAATTGAACACGTAGGTGATTTAGTAAACGTTAGATGAGGGGCTTAAGTTAAAGGAATATCGTTATGCTGCAAATACTTTGAAAATTCTCTCTCTTGGAGGCTGAGGAAGGTTAGTTTGAGTCAAACATGGCCACTTAAGCTAATGAAATAATTAGTGGCCTAAGCTAATCAGTTCCTAGAACAAAACAGAGAAGGCCGGAGAAAGTTAGACAGAAACATTCTTCTTGAGAGCTTAGAAGAGAGAGTCAGAGAAAATAAAGAGAAATAGGAAGAAAGTCAAAGGGCATTCAAATTCATCGTTTTGGACTTGAGAATTGAACACTTACGTGATTTTGAAAACTTTACATGAGGTGCCTGAGCTCAACTAATATCGTTATGCTACAATTACTCAGAAAATTCTCTTTCCTAGAGGCTAAGCAAGGTGAGTTTGAGTTAAACTTGGCCGCATAAGCTAATGAAAGAATTAGTGGCCCAAGCTAAGTAGTTCCAAGAGCCAAATGGAAAAGGATGGAGAAGGACGGAGAAAGAGAGAAACATTTTTGCTTCAGAGCTGGAAGAGAAAGTTGGTGAAAAGAAAGGGAAATAGAAAGATAATCAAAGGGCATTCAAATTCATCGGTTTGGATCTGAGTATTGAACACTTCAGTGATTTTGAAATCCCCAAATGAGGTGCATAAGTTAAACTAATATCGTTACACGACAATTACTCAGAAAATTCTCTTTCTTGGAGGCTAAGCAAGGTTAATTTGAGTTAACACATGGCCACTTAAGCTAATGAAACAATTTGTGGCCTATGCTAATTAGTTCGTAGAATAAAACAGAAAAGATGAGGAAGCACGGAGAAACTTAGAGAGAAACGTTCTTCTTGAGAGCTAGAAGAGAAAGTTAGAGAAAAGAAAGAGAAATAGGAATAAAATCAAAAGGAATTCAAATTCATCCCTTTGGACTTGAGAACACGTAGGAGACTTAGAAAGCCTTAAATAGGTGCTTAAATTAAACTAATATGGTTAAGCTACAATTACTCATAAAATTCTCTTTTTTTAGGCGCTATGCATCGTTAGTTTGAGTTAAACTTAAGCTAACGAAACAATTATTGGCCAAAGCTAATTAGTTAAGTAGACAAAATAGAGAAGACGGAGAAAGTTTTGAAAAACATTCTTCTTGACAGTAGATGAGAAGTTGGAGAAAGAGAAATAGGAAGAAAAAGGATTTCAAATTCTTCCTTGCGGACTTGGGAATTGAACACGTAGGTGATTTGGAAATCCTTAAATGAGGTTCTTAACTTAAACTAACATCGCTAAACTAAAATTACTTAGAAAATTCTTTTTCTTACAAGCTAAGCAAGGATAGTTTCAGTTAAACCTGGCCACTTAAGCTAATGAAACAATTAGTGGCTTATTAGTTCCTAGAACAAAATAGAAAAAGGATGGAGAAGGACGGAGAAACATAGAGGGAAACGTGCTTCTTGAGATGTTGAAGAGAAAGTTAGAGAGAAAAGAAAGAGAAATAGGAAGAAAATCAAGGAGAATTCAAATTCATCCATTTGGATTTGAGAGTTGAACACGTAGGAGATTTAGAAAACCTTAAATAGGGTGCTTAAGTTAAACTAATTAGCTTAGGCCACTGATTATTTCATTAGCTTAAGTGGCCATGTTTGACTCAAACTGACCTTCCTTAGCCTCCAAGCGAGAGAATTTTCAAAGTATTTGTAGCATAACGATATTCCTTTAACATAAGCCCCTCATCTAACGTTTACTAAATCACCTACGTGTTCAATTCTCAAGTCCAAAAAGACAATTTTTTTTATTTTTATTTTTTATTTTTTGATTTTCTTCTGATTTCTGTTTCTTTTCTCTAACTTTCTCTACTACCTTCCCAAGAAGAACGTTTCCCTCTAACTTTCTCCGTCCTTCTCTATTTTGTTCTACGAACTAATTATATCTTAGGCTACTAATTGTTTCATTAGCTTTAGTGGCCATGTTTAACTCAAACTAACCTTGCCTAGCCTCTAAGAAAGAGAATTTTATGAGTAATTGTTGCTTGACGTTATTAGTTTGACTTAGGCACCTCATTTAAGGATTTCCAAATCACCTAAGTGTTCAATTCTCAATTCCAAAATGATGAATTTGAATTCCCTTTGATTTTCTTCCTATTTCTCTTTATTTTCTCTAACTTTCTTTTCTAGCTCTCAAGAAGAATGTTTCTCCATAACCTTCCCCGCCCTTCTCAAGGCTTTTCTCTATCTTGTTCTAGGAACTAATTAGCTTAGGCCGCTAATCATTTCGTTAGATTAAGTGGCCACGCTTAGCTCAAACCCGACCTTGCTTAGCCTCTAAAAAAGAGAATTTCAAGAGTAATTGCACTTAACGATATTAGTTTAACTTAAGAACCTTATTTAAGGATTTCTAAATCACCTAAGTGTTCAATTCTCAACTCCAAAAGGAAGAATTTGAAATCCTTTGAATTTCTTTTCTATTTTCTTTTTTCTTTCTCTGACTTCTCATCTACTTGCCAAGAAGAATGTTTCTCCCCAAGTTTCTCCTACTTTCTCCATCCTTTCTATTTTATCCTACTTAACTAATTAGCTTGGGCCAATAATTCTTTCATTAGCTTAAATGTCTTGTTTAACTCAAACAAACCATGCGTAGCCAGAAGAAAGAGAATTTTATGAGTAATTGTAGCTTAATGATATTAGTTTAACTTAAACACGCTATTTAAGGTTTTCTAAATCCCCACGTGTGAATTCTCAAATCGAAAAGGAAGAATTTCAATTCTCTTTGATTTTCTTCTTATTTCTCTTTCTTTTCTCTAACCTTTCTACCGCCTCGTGAAGAATTCGTAATGTTCAAAAGTCAGTTTTTATTTTCTTTTTGTTCTACACCTACTATAACTACATACTTATTTTGCCTACTCTAGTGGGATGTACTAAGGACTATGTCTTGTTACTCATAGCTATTTGCTGGATGCATACATCGATTGTCGTTTCTCCTCCAAACAAGACTTTAGGAATACTGCTACACTCCGCGTGGGTTATGCTTGCTGATTCAGATTTCGGTGATTTCTGGATGGGTTACCTTGGTTGCTACTTTCATTATTGGCGTTTGATATTTTTGGATGGGTGGCTCATAGCTATTACTTTGTTTCATTATTGATTTTAGTTAGTTCTTCCGCTGATGTTCAATAGCTATTTCTCTTTGATATAGTGTTTGAACATCTTGCGTCTAGTTATTCAATCGGGCTTTTCTTGGCTTTGCTTTTCTTTCTCTCGTGTGTAACTCTGTAGGGCCTAGGGCATGCCCCTTGTAATCTTGTTTATTCTTCTGTTTTATTTATGACTTATTCACCCAAAAAAAAGAACGTTTGTCTCTAATTGTCTCCGTCCTTGTCCATCCTTTTTCTATTTTGTTCTAGGAACTAATAAGCCACTAATTGTTTCATTAGCTTAAGGGGACAAGTTCAACTCAAACTAACCTTGCTTAGCCTCCAAGAAAGAGAATTTTCTGAGTAATTGTAGCTTAACTATATTAGTTTAACTTAAGCACCCTATTTAAGGTTTTCTAAATCTCCTACGTGTTCAACTCTCAAGTCCAAATGGATGAATTTGAATTCTCCTCGATTTTCTTCCTATTTCTCTTTCTTTTCTCTCTAACTTTCTCTTCAACATCTCAAGAAGCACGTTTCCCTCTATGTTTCTCCGTCCTTCTCCATCTTCCTCTGTTTTGTTCTACGAACTAATTAGCTTAGCCCACTAATTGTTTCATTAGCTTAAGTGGCCAGGTTTAACTCAAACTATCATTGCTTAGCTTGTAAGAAAAAGAATTTTCTAAGTAATTTTTGTTTAACGATGTTAGTTTAAGTTAAGAACCTCATTTAAGGATTTCCAAATCACCTACGTGTTCAATTTCAAAGTCCGCATGGAAGAATTTGAAATCCCTTTGATTTTCTACCTATTTCTCTTTCTTTTCTCCAACGTCTCATCTACCTGTCAAGAAGAATGTTTCTCCAAAACTTTCTCCGTCCTTCTCTATTTTTTCCTACGAACTAATTAGCTTTGGCCAATAATTGTTTCGTTAGCTTAAGTGGTCAGGTTTAACTCAAACTAACGATGCATAGCGTCTAAGAAAGAGAATTTTATGAGTAATTGTAGCTTAACCATATTAGTTTAATTTAAGCACCCTATTTAAGGTTTTCTAAGTCCCCCACGTGTTCAATTCTCAAGTCCAAATGGATGGATTTGAATTCTCTTCGATTTTCTTCCTGTTTCTCTTCCTTTTCTCTAACTTTCTCTTCTACGTCTCAAGAAGAACGTTTCTCTCTAAGTTTCTCCGTGCTTCCTCATCTTTTCTGTTTTATTCTACGAACTAATTAGCATAGGCCACTAATTGTTTCATTAGCTTAAGTGGCCATGTGTTAACTCCAATTAACCTTGCTTAGCCTCTAAGAAAGAGAATTTTCTGAGTAATTGTAGCATAACGATATTAGTTTAACTTAGGCACCTCATTTAAGGTTTTCAAAATCACTGAACTGTTCAATTCTCAGATCCAAAACGATGAATTTGAATGCCCTTTGATTATCTTTCTATTTCCCTTTCTTTTCTCTAACTTTCTCTTCTAGCACACAAGAATAAGGTTTTCTCTCTTTCTCCGTCCTTCTCCATCCTTTTCCATTTGCCTCTTGGAACTACTCTTAGCTTGGGCCACTAATTCTTTCATTAGCTTATGTGGCCAAGTTTAACTCAAACTCACCTTGCTTAGCCTCTAGGAAAGAGAATTTTCTGAGTAATTGTAGCATAACGATATTAGTTGAGCTCAGGCACCTCATTTAAAGTTTTCAAAATCACGTAAGTGTTCAATTCTTAAGTCCAAAACGATGAATTTGAATGCCCTTTGACTTTCTTCCTATTTCTCTTTATTTTCTCTGACTCTCTCTTCTATGCTCTCAAGAAGAATGTTTCGCTAACTTTCTCCTACCTTTCTGCTTTTGTTCTAGAAACTAATTAGCTTAGGCCACTAATTATTTCATTAGCTTAAGTAGCCATGTTTGACTCAAACCCGACCTTCCTTAGCCTCCAAGCGAGAGAATTTTCAAAGTATTTGTAGCATAACGATATTCCTTTAACTTTAGCCCTCATCTAACGCTTACTAAATCACCTACGTGTTCAATTCTCAAGTCCAAAAGACAATTTTTTTATTTTTGATTTTCTTCCGATTTCTCTTTCTTTTCTCTAACTTTCTCTACTACCTCCCAAGAAGAACGTTTCCCTCTAACTTTCTCCGTCCTTCTCCATCCTACTCTATTTTGTTCTACGAACTAATTATATCTTAGGCTACTAATTGTTTCATTAGCTTTAGTGGCCATGTTTAACTCAAACTAACCTTGCCTAGCCTCTAAGAAAGAGAATTTTATGAGTAATTGTTGCTTGACGTTATTAGTTTAACTTAGGCACCTCATTTAAGGATTTCCAAATCACTTAAGTGTTCAATTCTCAATTCCAAAATAATGAATTTGAATTCCCTTTGATTTTCTTCCTATTTCTCTTTATTTTATCTAACTTTCTTTTCTAGCTCTCAAGAAGAATGTTTCTCCATAACTTTCCCCGTCCTTCTGTGTCTTTCTCTATCTTGTTCTAGGAACTAATTAGCTTAGGGCCGCTAATCATTTCGTTAGCTTAAGTGGCCACGTTTAGCTCAAACTGACCTTGCTTAGCCTCTAAAAAAGAGAATTTCAAGAGTAATTGCAGCTTAACGATATTAGTTTAACTTAAGAACCTTATTTAAGGATTTCTAAATCACCTAAGTGTTCAATTCTCAACTCCAAAAGGAAGAATTTGAAATCCCTTTGAATTTCTTTCTATTTTCTTTTTCTTTCTCTGACTTCTCATCTACCTGCCAAGAAGAATGTTTCTCCCCAAGTTTCTCCGGCCTTCTCCATCCTTTCTCTATTTTATCCTACGAACTAATTAGCTTGGGCCAATAATTCTTTCATTAGCTTAAATGGGCCAATAATTTAACTCAAACAAACCATGCTTAGCCTGTAAGAAAGAGAATTTCATGAGTAATTGTAGCTTAATGATATTAGTTTAACTTAAACACGTCATTTAAGGTTTTCTAAATCCCCTACGTGTTGAATTCTCAAATCGAAAAGAATGAATTTCAATTCTCTTTGATTTTCTTCCTATTTCTCTTTCTTTTCTCTAACCTTTCTCTACCGCCTCTCAGGAAGAATTCAGAATGTTCAAAAGCTGTCTTTTATTTTCTTTTTGTTAGAACCTACTATAACTACATACTTATTTTGCCTACTCTAGTGGGATGTACTAAGGAATATGTCTTGTTACTCATAGCTATTTGCTGGATGCATACATCAGATTGCTGGTTTCTCCTCCAGCGCACTTTAGGAATACTGTTACACTCCGCGTGGGTTATGCTTGTTGATTCAGATTTCGGTGATTTCTGGATGGGTTACCTTGGTTGCTACTTTCATTATTGGCGTTTGATATTTTTGGATGGGTGGCTCATAGCTATTACTTTGTTTCATTATTGATTTTAGTTAGTTCTTCCGCTGATGTTCAATAGCTATTTCTCTTTGATATAGTGTTTGAACATCTTATGCCCTGTTATTCAGTCGTGCTTTCCTTGGCTTTGCTTTTCTTTCTCTCGTGTGAAGCTCTGCAGGGCCTGGGGCATGCCCCTTGTAATCTTGTTTATTCTTTTGTTTTATTTATGACTTATTTACCCAAAAAAAAGAACATTTATCTCTAATTGTCTCCGTCCTTCTCCATCCTTTTTCTATTTTGTTCTAGGAACTAATAAGCCACTAATTGTTTCATTAGCTTAAGGGGACAAGTTTAACTCAAACTTACCTTGCTTAGCCTCTAAGAAAGAGAATTTTCTGAGTAATTGTAGCTTAACTATATTAGTTTAACTTAAGCACCCTATTTAAGGTTTTCTAAATCTCCTCCCTACGTGTTCAACTCGCAAGTCCAAATGGATGAATTTGAATTCTCCTTGATTTTCTTCCTATTTCTCTTTCTTTTCTCTCTAACTTTCTCTTCAACATCTCAAGAAGCACGTTTCCCTCTATGTTTCTCCGTCCTTCTCCATCTTCCTCTGTTTTGTTCTACGAACTAATTAGCTTAGCCCACTAATTGTTTCATTAGCTTAAGTGGCCAGGTTTAACTGAAACTATCCTTGCTTAGCTTGTAAGAAAAAGAATTTTCTAAGTAATTTTAGTTTAGCGATGTTAGTTTAAGTTAAGAACCTCATTTAAGGATTTCCAAATCACCTACGTGTTCAATTCCCAAGTCCGCAAGGAAGAATTTGAAATCCCTTTGATTTTCTTCCTATTTCTCTTTCTTTTCTCCAACTTCTCATCTACCTGTCAAGAAGAATGTTTCTCCAAAACTTTCTCTGTGCTTCTCTATTTTGTCCTACGAACTAATTAGCTTTGGCCAATAATTGTTTCGTTAGCTTAAGTGGCCAGGTTTAACTCAAACTAATGATGCATAGCGTCTAAGAAAGAGAATTTTATGAGTAATTGTAGCTTAACCATATTAGTTTAATTTCAGCACCCTATTTAAGGTTTTCTAAGTCTCCTACGTGTTCAGTTCTCAAGTCCAAATGGATGGATTTGAATTCTCTTCGATTTTCTTCCTGTTTCTCTTCCTTTTCTCTAACTTTCTCTTCTACGTCTCAAGAAGAACGTTTCTCTCTAAGTTTCTCCGTGCTTCCTCATCTTTTCTGTTTTATTCTACGAACTAATTAGCATAGGCCACTAATTGTTTCATTAGCTTAAGTGGCCATGTGTTAACTCAAATTAACCTTGCTTAGCCTCTAAGAAAGAGAATTTTCTGAGTAATTGTAGCATAATGATATTAGTTTAACTTAGGCACCTCATTTAAGGTTTTCAAAATCCTTTGAAGTGTTCAATTCTCGATCCAAAACGATGAATTTGAATGCCCTTTGATTATCTTTCTATTTCCTTTCTTTTCTCCAACTTTCTCTTCTAGCTCTGAAGCAAAATGTTTCTCTCTTTCTCCCCTCCTCCATCCTTTTCCATTTGCCTCTTGGAACTACTTAGCTTGGGCCACTAATTCTTTCATTAGCTTATGTGGCCAAGTTTAACTCAAACTCACCTTGCTTAGCCTCTAGGAAAGAGGATTTTCTGAGTAATTGTAGCGTAACGATATTAGTTGAGCTCAGGCACCTCATTTAAAGTTTTCAAAATCACGTAAGTGTTCAATTCTCAAGTCCAAAATGATGAATTTGAATGCCCTTTGACTTTCTTCCTATTTCTCTTTATTTTCTCTGACTCTCTCTTCTAAGCTCTCAAGAAGAATGTTTCTGTCTAACTTTCTCCCCTTCTCTGCTTTTGTTCTAGGAACTAATTAGCTTAGGCCACTAATTATTTCATTTGCTTAAGTGGCCATGTTTGACAAAAACTAACCTTCCTTAGCCTCCAAGAGAGAAAATTTTCAAAGTATTTGTAGCATAACGATATTCCTTTAACTTTAGCCCCTCATCTAACGTTTACTAAATCACCTACGTGTTCAATTCTCAAGTCCAAAAAGACGATTTTTTATTTTTGATTTTCTTCCGATTTCTCTTTATTTTCTCTAACTTTCTTTTCTAGCTCTCAAGAAGAATGTTTCTCCATAACTTTCCCCGTCCTTCTCTATTTTGTTCTACGAACTAATTATATCTTAGGCTACTAATTGTTTCATTAGCTTTAGTGGCCATGTTTAACTCAAACTAACCTTGCCTAGCCTCTAAGAAAGAGAATTTTATGAGTAATTGTTGCTTGACGTTATTAGTTTAACTTAGGCACCTCATTTAAGGATTTCCAAATCACTTAAGTGTTCAATTCTCAATTCCAAAATAATGAATTTAAATTCCCTTTGATTTTCTTCCTATTTCTCTTTATTTTATCTAACTTTCTTTTCTAGCTCTCAAGAAAAATGTTTCTCCATAACTTTCCCCGTCCTTCTGCGTCTTTCTCTATCTTGTTCTAGGAACTAATTAGCTTAGGGCCGCTAATCATTTCGTTAGCTTAAGTGGCCACGTTTAGCTCAAACTGACCTTGCTTAGCCTCTAAAAAAGAGAATTTCAAGAGTAATTGCAGCTTAACGATATTAGTTTAACTTAAGAACCTTATTTAAGGATTTCTAAATCACCTAAGTGTTCAATTCTCAAGTCCAAAAGGAAGAATTTGAAATCCCTTTGAATTTCTTTCTATTTTCTTTTTCTTTCTCTGACTTCTCATCTACCTGCCAAGAAGAATGTTTCTCCCCAAGTTTCTCCGGCCTTCTCCATCCTTTCTCTATTTTATCCTACGAACTAATTAGCTTGGGCCAATAATTCTTTCATTAGCTTAAATGGCCCATTTAACTCAAACAAACCATGCTTAGCCTGTAAGAAAGAGAATTTCATGAGTAATTGTAGCTTAATGATATTAGTTTAACTTAAACACGTCATTTAAGGTTTTCTAAATCCCCTACGTGTTGAATTCTCAAATCGAAAAGAATGAATTTCAATTCTCTTTGATTTTCTTCCTATTTCTCTTTCTTTTCTCTAACCTTTCTCTACCGCCTCTCAGGAAGAATTCAGAATGTTCAAAAGCTGTCTTTTATTTTCTTTTTGTTAGAACCTACTATAACTACATACTTATTTTGCCTACTCTAGTGGGATGTACTAAGGAATATGTCTTGTTACTCATAGCTATTTGCTGGATGCATACATCAGATTGCTGGTTTCTCCTCCAGCGCACTTTAGGAATACTGTTACACTCCGCGTGGGTTATGCTTGTTGATTCAGATTTCGGTGATTTCTGGATGGGTTACCTTGGTTGCTACTTTCATTATTGGCGTTTGATATTTTTGGATGGGTGGCTCATAGCTATTACTTTGTTTCATTATTGATTTTAGTTAGTTCTTCCGCTGATGTTCAATAGCTATTTCTCTTTGATATAGTGTTTGAACATCTTGCGTCTGGTTATTCAGTCGTGCTTTCCTTGGCTTTGCTTTTCTTTCTCTCGTGTGAAGCTCTGCAGGGCCTGGGGCATGCCCCTTGTAATCGTTTTTCTTCTTTTGTTTTATTTATGACTTATTTACCCAAAAAAAAGAACATTTGTCTCTAATTGTCTCCGTCCTTCTCCATCCTTTTTCTATTTTGTTCTAGGAACTAATAAGCCACTAATTGTTTCATTAGCTTAAGGGGACAAATTTAACTCAAACTGACCTTGCTTAGCCTCTAAGAAAGAGAATTTTCTGAGTAATTGTAGCTTAACTATATTAGTTTAACTTAAGCACCCTATTTAAGGTTTTCTAAATCTCCCACGTGTTCAACTCTCAAGTCCAAATGGATGAATTTGAATTCTCCTTGATTTTCTTTCTATTTCTCTTTCTTTTCTCTCTAACTTTCTCTTCAACATCTCAAGAAGCACGATTCCCTCTATGTTTCTCCGTTCTTCTCCATCTTCCTCTGTTTTGTTCTACGAACTTATTAGCTTAGCCCACTAATTGTTTCATTAGCTTAAGTGGCCAGGTTTAACTGAAACTATCCTTGTTTAGCTTGTAAGAAAAAGAATTTTCTAAGTAATTTTAGTTTAACGATGTTAGTTTAAGTTAAGAACCTCATTTAAGGATTTCTAAATCACCTACGTGTTCAATTCCCAAGTCCGCAAGGAAGAATTTGAAATCCCTTTGATTTTCTTCATATTTCTCTTTCTTTTCTCCAACTTCTCTTCTACTCCAAGAAGAATGTTTCTCCAAAACTTTCTCTGTGCTTCTCTATTTTGTCCTCTGAACTAATTAGCTTTGGCCAATAATTGTTTAGTTAGCTTATGGCGTGTTTAACTCAAACTAATGATGCATAGCGTCTAAGAAAGAGAATTTTATGAGTAATTGTAGCTTAACCATATTAGTTTAATTTCAGCACCCTATTTAAGGTTTTCTAAGTCTCCTACGTGTTCAGTTCTCAAGTCCAAATGGATGGATTTGAATTCTCTTCGATTTTCTTCCTGTTTCTCTTCCTTTTCTCTAACTTTCTCTTCTACGTCTCAAGAAGAACGTTTCTCTCTAAGTTTCTCCGTGCTTCCTCATCTTTTCTGTTTTATTCTACGAACTAATTAGCATAGGCCACTAATTGTTTCATTAGCTTAAGTGGCCATGTGTTAACTCAAATTAACCTTGCTTAGCCTCTAAGAAAGAGAATTTTCTGAGTAATTGTAGCATAATGATATTAGTTTAACTTAGGCACCTCATTTAAGGTTTTCAAAATCACTGAAGTGTTCAATTCTCAGATCCAAAACGATGAATTTGAATGCCCTTTGATTATCTTTCTATTTCCCTTTCTTTTCTCCAACTTTCTCTTCTAGCTCTGAAGCAAAATGTTTCTCTCTTTCTCCGTCCTCCTCCATCCTTTTCCATTTGCCTCTTGGAACTACTTAGCTTGGGCCACTAATTCTTTCATTAGCTTATGTGGCCAAGTTTAACTCAAACTCACCTTGCTTAGCCTCTAGGAAAGAGGATTTTCTGAGTAATTGTAGCGTAACGATATTAGTTGAGCTCAGGCACCTCATTTAAAGTTTTCAAAATCACGTAAGTGTTCAATTCTCAAGTCCAAAATGATGAATTTGAATGCCCTTTGACTTTCTTCCTATTTCTCTTTATTTTCTCTGACTCTCTCTTCTAAGCTCTCAAGAAGAATGTTTCTGTCTAACTTTCTCCGGCCTTCTCTGTTTTGTTCTAGGAACTAATTAGCTTAGGCCACTAATTATTTCATTTGCTTAAGTGGCCATGTTTGACAAAAACTAACCTTCCTTAGCCTCCAAGAGAGAAAATTTTCAAAGTATTTGTAGCATAACGATATTCCTTTAACTTTAGCCCCTCATCTAACGTTTACTAAATCACCTACGTGTTCAATTCTCAAGTCCAAAAAGACAATTTTTTTATTTTTTGATTTTCTTCCGATTTCTCTTTCTTTTCTCTAACTTTCTCTACTACCTCCCAAGAAGAACGTTTCCCTCTAACTTTCTCCGTCCTTCTCCATCCTACTCTATTTTGTTCTACGAACTAATTATATCTTAGGCTACTAATTGTTTCATTAGCTTTAGTGGCCATGTTTAACTCAAACTAACCTTGCCTAGCCTCTAAGAAAGAGAATTTTATGAGTAATTGTTGCTTGACGTTATTAGTTTAACTTAGGCACCTCATTTAAGGATTTCCAAATCACTTAAGTGTTCAATTCTCAATTCCAAAATAATGAATTTGAATTCCCTTTGATTTTCTTCCTATTTCTCTTTATTTTCTCTAACTTTCTTTTCTAGCTCTCAAGAAGAATGTTTCTCCATAACTTTCCCCGTCCTTCTGCATCTTTCTCTATCTTGTTCTAGGAACTAATTAGCTTAGGGTCGCTAATCATTTCGTTAGCTTAAATGGCCACGTTTAGCTCAAACTGACCTTGCTTAGCCTCTAAAAAAGAGAATTTTAAGAGTAATTGCAGCTTAACGATATTAGTTTAACTTAAGAACCTTATTTAAGGATTTCTAAATCACCTGAGTGTTCAATTCTCAAGTCCAAAAGGAAGAATTTGAAATCTCTTTGAATTTCTTTCTATTTTCTTTTTCTTTCTCTGACTTCTAAGAAGAATGTTTCTCCCCAAGTTTCTTCGGCCTTCTCCATCCTTTCTCTATTTTATCCTACGAACTAATTAGCTTGGGCCAATAATTCTTTCATTAGCTTAAATGGCCCGGTTTAACTCAAACAAACCATGCTTAGCCTGTAAGAAAGAAAATTTTATGAGTAATTGTAGCTTAATGATATTAGTTTAACTTAAAGACGTCATTTAAGGTTTTCTAAATCCCCTACGTGTTGAATTCTCAAATCGAAAAGGATGAATTTCAATTCTCTTTGATTTTCTTCTTATTTCTCTTTCTTTTCTCTAACCTGTCTCTACCGCCTCTCAGGAAGAATTCAGAATGTTCAAAAGCTGTCTTTTATTTTCTTTTTGTTCTACACCTACTATAACTACATACTTATTTTGCCTACTCTAGTGGGAAGTACTAAGGACTATGTCTTGTTACTCATAGCTATTTGCTGGATGCATACATCAGATTGCTGGTTTCTCCTCCAGCGCACTTTAGGAATACTGTTACACTTCGCGTGGGTTATGCTTGCTGATTCAGATTTCGGTGATTTCTGGATGGGTTACCTTGGTTGCTACTTTCATTATTGGCGTTTGATATTTTTGGATAGGTGGCTCATAGCTATTACTTTGTTTCATTATTGATTTTAGTTAGTTCTTCCGCTGATGTTCAATAGCTATTTCTCTTTGATATAGTGTTTGAACATCTTGCGTTTGGTTATTCAGTCGTGCTTTTCTTGGCTTTGCTTTTCTTTCTCTCGTGTGAAGCTCTGCAGGGCCTGGGGCATGCCCCTTGTAATCTTGTTTATTCTTCTGTTTTATTTATTACTTATTCACCCAAAAAAAAGAACGTTTGTCTCTAATTGTCTTCGTCCTTCAGCATCCTTTTTCTATTTTGTTCTAGGAACTAATAAGCCACTAATTGTTTGACTCGAACAACAGTTAGCTTGGGGAAGAAAGTAAGCTCCCCCCGGAGTGAAATGGTGTACAACCTGTGAGTTTATTAAGGTTACATCTTCATTACCAGTCCGGCTATTTTATTCCGGCTGGTGTTGTTTATTTATAGAGTGAATTTGGTGGTTTCGGGTGAGAAGGATGTATCTAAGAGTTGGTGCTCTTGGGTTATACATCAATATTTCTGGTGATCCAGATCAGGTTCCTTTTCCTGGCTGGTTTGGTGGTTTTTTTTTGGCTGTTCGGGGTTCGTTGGAAACTTTTCTCCAGCACAAGATTGTCCCTGCTCTGTCGCTAGTGTTGGCCCATCTCCAGCGCTGGTCTGGTGATTATCTGGCAGCGGTCTATGCTTGAGAGTAGGATGGTGTAAATGGGTGTATCATTTGGGTTGGGTAGTCACTGGTGCTGGTTTTCTGGCCTGAGCAACCTTTTGAACCTTTGCTCTAGCTTCTCTGAGGAAGCTTGAACCTTTTGAACCCTGGTTTTAGCTTCTTGAGGAAGTTGAACCTTCTGAACCTTCGTTTTAGTTTCCTAAGGGAGCTTGAACCTTTTGAATCATCGTTTTAGCTTCTTGAGGGAGCTTGAACCTTTTGAACCCTTGTTTTGGCTTCTTGAGGAAGCTTGAACCTTTTGAACCTTCGTTTTAGCTTCTTGAGGAAGCTTGAACCTTTTGAACCTTTGCTCTAGCTTCTCCAAGAAGCTTGAACACTTTGTCTTAGCTTCTCCAAGAAGCTTGAAAGTTTTGAACCTTTGCTCTAGCTTCTCTACGAAGCTTGAACCTTTTGCTCTAGCTTCTCCAAGAAGCTTGAACCGTCTTGTTTCTCTATAAGAGAGGGCCACCCTCTCCTTTAGAGAGGTTGAAAAAAATTTGTCTAAGGAAAAGCACAGATATCTCTCTATATCTCTACATTCTAGACTTAGAGAGGGTGTTTGTTCTTGTCCTTTAACACTACCGGTGATTGCGCATGTTGTACTCGTTCTGAGGTTACGGAGTTTCGGCTGAGAGCCTTACCTCCGGACCTCGGGACTCTTTTGTGCTTTGCCTCGATTTGCAAACCAGGTTCTGTTTTCTCTTCCCGAAGGGAGGGAGAGGTTTCGTAGACCATCTCTCAGTGGCCGTAGGCTACTTTTCGTGGTCGTAGACCACTGTTCCCGTTTGGAGACCATTTTTCGGTTTTCGGAGCCGTCGATCGTGCGCCTCAGTTCGGGACCGCTTAACTTTCTCCGTTTGGCAAGGTTTTTGGACAGCTTGAACCTTTTGAACCATCGTTTTAGATTCTTGAGGAAGCTTGAACCTTTTGAACCCTTATTTTAGCTTCTTGAGGAAGTTAAACCTTCTGAACCTTCGTTTTAGCTTCTTGAGGGAGCTTGAACCTTTTGAACCTTGGTTTTAGCTTCTTGAGGGCGCTTGGACCTTTTGAACCTTCGTTTTAGCTTCTTGAGGGAGCTTGAACCTTTTGAAGGCTGGTTCTACCTTCTTGACGAAGTTGAACCCTCTGAACCTTCGTTTTAGTTTCCTGAGGGAGCCTGAACCTTTTGAACCTTCGTTTTAGCTTCATGAGGGAGCTTGAACCTTTTGAACCTTCGTTTTAGCCTCTTGAGGGAGCTTGAACCTTTTGAACCCCTGTTTTGGCTTCTTGAGGAAGCTTGAAATTTTGAACTTTTCAACCTTCGTTTTAGCTTCTTAAGGAAGCTTGAACCTTTTGAACATTCGTTTTAGCTTCTTGAGGAAGTTTGAACCTTTTGAACCTTTTCTCTAGCTTCTCCGAGGAAGCTTGAACCTTTTGAACCATGGTTTTAGCTTCTTGAAGAAGTTGAACCTTCTGAACCTTCGTTTTAGTTTCCTGAGGGAGCTTGAACCTTTTGAACCTTCGTTTTAGCTTCTTGACGGAGCTTGAACCTTTTGAACCCTTGTTTTGGCTTCTTGAGGAAGCTTGAACCTTTTGAACCTTCGTTTTAACTTTTTGAGGAAGCTTGACCCTTTTGAACCTTCGTTTTAGCTTCTTGAGGAAGCTTGAACCTTTTGAACCTCTGTTCTAGCTTCTCCAAGAAGCTTGAACCCTTTGCTATAGCTTCTCTAAGAAGCTTGAAACTTGTGAACCTTTGCTCTAGCTTCTCTAAGAAGCTTGAACCTTTTGCTCTAGCTTCTCCAAGAAGCTTGAACCCTCTTGTTTCTCCATAAGAGAGGGCCTCTCTCTCCTTTAGAGAGGTTGAAAAAAATTTGTCTAAGGAAAAGCACATATATCTCTCTATATCTCTACATTCTAGGCTTAGAGAGGGTGTTTGTTCTTGGCCTTTAACACCCCCGGTGATTGTGCATGTTGTGCTCGTTCTAAGGTTACGGAGTTTCGGCTGAGAGCCTTACCTCCGGACCTCGGGACTCTTTTGTGCTTTGCCTCGATTTGCGAACCAGAATCTGTTTTCTCACCCCGAAGGGAGGGAGAGGTTTCGTAGACCATCTCTCAGTGGCCGTAGGCTACTTTTCGTGGTCGTAGACCACTGTTCCCGTTTGGAGACCATTTTCCGGTTTTCGGAGCCGTCGGTCATACGGCTCGGTTCGGGACCCCTTAACTTTCTCCGTTTGGCACGGTTTTTGGACAGCTTCAACATTTTGAACCTTCGTTTTAGCTTCTTGAGGAAGCTTGAGCCTTTTCAACCCTTATTTTACCTTTTTGAGGAAATGAAACTTTCTGAACCTTCGTTCTAGCTTCTTGTGGGAGCTTGAACCTTTTAAACCTTGGTTTTAGCTTCTTGAGGGCGCTTGGACCTTTTGAACCTTCGTTTTAGCTTCTTGAGAGAGTTTGAACCTTTTGAACCCTGGTTTTAGCTTCTTGACAAAGTTGAACCTTCTGAACCTTCGTTTTTGCTTCCTGAGGGTGCCTAAACCTTTTGAACCTTTGTTTTAGGTTCTTGAGGGAGCTTGAACCTTTTGAACCTTCGTTTTAGCCTCTTGAGGGAGCTTGAACCTTTTGAATCCCTGTTTTGGCTTCTTGAGGAAGCTTGAAATTTTGAACTTTTCAACCTTCGTTTTAGCTTCTTGAGGAAGCTTGAACCTTTTGAACCTTCGTTTTAGCTTCTTGAGGGAGCTTGAACCCTTTGAACCTTTGCTCTAGCTTCTCCGAGGAAGCTCGAACCTTTTGAACCTTCGTTTTAGCTTCTTCAGGGAGCTTGAACCTTTTGAACCTTCGTTTTAGGTTCTTGAGGGAGCTTGAACCTTTTGAAACCTTGTTTTGGCTTCTTGAGGAAGCTTGAACCTTTTGAACCTTCGTTTTAGCTTCTTGAGGGAGCTTGAACCTTTTGAACCTTCGTTTTAGCTTCTTGAGGAAGCTTCAACCTTTTGAACCTTTGCTCTAGGTTCTCCGAGGAAGCTTCAACCTTTTGAACCCTGGTTTTAGGTTCTTGAGGAAGTTGAACGTTCTGAACCTTCGTTTTAGTTTCCTGAGGGAGCTTGAACCTTTTGAATCTTCGTTTTAGCTTCTTGAGGGAGCTTGAACCTCTTGAACCTTCGTTTTAGCTTCTTGAGGGAGCTTGAACCTTTTGAACCCTTGTTTTGGCTTCTTGAGGAAGCTTGAACCTTTTGAACCTTCATTTTAGCTTCTTGAGGAAGCTTGAACCTTTTGAACTTTTGCGCTAGCTTCTCCAAGAAGCTTGAACACTTTGCCTTAGCTTCTCCAAGAAGCTTGAAAGTTTTGAACCTTTGCTCTAGCTTCTCTACGAAGCTTGAACCTTTTGCTCTAGCTTCTCCAAGAAGCTTGAACCCTCTTGTTTCTCTATAAGTGAGGGCCACCCTCTCCTTTAGAGAGGTTGAAAAAAATTTGTCTAAGGAAAAGCACATATATCTCTCTATATCTCTACATTCTAGGCTTAGAGAGGGTGTTTGTTCTTGTCCTTTAACACCACCTGTGATTTCGCATGTTGTGCTCTCGTTACGAGATTCTGAGTTTAATTTGAAAGCCTTCGTCCGGACCTCGGGACTCTTTTTGTGCTTTGCCTCGATTTGCGAACCGAGTTACATTTTCTCTTCGATGGGAGGAGAGGTTTAAATGACCATCTCTCGATTGGTAGTGGCTACTTTTCGTGTTAAATGAACCCTTGTTCCCGTTTGGAGACCATTTTTCGATTTTCGGAGCCGTCGGTCGTGCGGCTCGGTTCGGGACCGCTTAACTTTCTCTGTTTGGCACGGTTTTTGGACAGCTTGAACCTTTTGAACCTTCGTTTTAGCTTCTTGAGGAAGCTTGAGCCTTTTGAACCCTTATTTTAGCTTTTTGAGGAAATGAAACCTTCTGAACCTTTTTTTTTTGGGGTGAATAAGACATAAAATAAAACAGAAAAATGAACAAGATTACAAGTTTACAAGGGGCATGCCCCAGGCCCTACACAAGCTATACAAGAGAAACAAACACACAAAATACCAGAACAAACGCAACTGTTCAAGCGCTATATCTGAGAAATAGCCATTGAGCAGAGGCGAAATAAACTAAGAAAAAGAAAGAAACTGAAACAAAAGACAAAACACGAAGCAGTAGCTAACAAAATTCCATCAAGAACCATCCACCCGAACTAGCAACAAAGCTAAGAATTCCCCACGGGATGGGTAATAGACCAAAACCGCTGGTGGTAAGACCAGCCAAAATGAGATGTAATCCTAGTGGGCACAAACAGCAACATGACAGTTATAGTACATCCCACTAGACAAAGCACTGACAATGAAATCCAAAATTCACATGCCAAAATCCATATGTAACCTAGCACGAGCAGCACACAGGTGTGAAGATGAGAGTATGACCCGTAACCCCTAGTACATCCCACTAGGGTAGGCAAAACAACTATGTTTGTATAGTAATTACAAAAAAGAAAATAATTGAAGGACAACTTTTGGACACACTGAGCAACCCAGAAGGCGCTTGGAGTAGCCATTCCACGAAACCAGTCAATCACCAACGCAGCAACCTAATTAGAGATCTTGTAAGAAGCATCACCTAGACATTGTAATAGGTCCTGCCAACCAAACACAGAAGGAACAGCACCCATAATCAGAAAAATAAGAATGAAAATGAAAAGTGGTACACACATATCTTGCTCACTACACTCGACCCACAAATATAGGACCTCACTAAACTCGGGAATTGCTTCCTTAACCTGCACATAAAAATTTACAATATATATACTTTTTTTTTGGGTAAGTATACAATATATATACTGATCAGTAACAAATTCATTGTAGTGCTAAGATCACTCAACCCACAGACCGAACACATAACAGTGATGTTATTAGTTTTGTAGCTACTATCACTCAACCCACAAGACCTATCAAAGGATGGAGCTTCATTAGTAACTTTGTATCTCACCACACTCAACACACAGATTTCATGAAATTCCAAAGGCCAGCCCCTACACATGGAGCAAATAGTTAGATAAACACTCATTATCAAGCTCCCTTACACTCGACCCTCGCATATAGGAACTCACATCACTCGGCCCTCCATTCTTGTGGAGATGGGGCTTCAGAATAGCAATTGGGAGGTTCCACTGTGAAAGGAACCATGCATCACCTGCATTTGTAGGAATATTGTTTGCAAACAATAATCTACTTCTAACCATGAGCACAATAGATTTAAGAATGACCTCAACAGGTTTACAAACTTTATTGAAAATTCGATTATTCCTTTCAATCCACACATGGTACACAGTACAAAGGAAGGTGAGTCTCGTGATAACAGATTTAAGAGATTTGCCTTTGTTCTCTTGAATAACCAATGAAACAGTATCAGGCCAAGGCACATCATTCCAGTGGACATTGCATTTACTTTGAATAGCATACCAAATTCTCTGAGTGAATATGCAGTCAAAGAAAAGATGTGGATGGCTCTCATTATGATCAAGGCAAAAAGGGCAAGCTAGGCTAGATGAGATGCCAAATAAGTGAAGCCTATCACACGTATTCAACCTGCCAAAGATAGCCAGCCAAACAATGAAACTGACTTTAGGGATAGTAAACGAACCCCAAACCAGATTGTGCCAAGGAACAATGGCCCGCTTATTCCTCCACAAGTTCCAAAGCAGTTTAATAGAATTCCCCATCAAGATTGAGGGTCCAAATGAGTTTATCAGCAACTAAAGGGTTAGGCTGACAACTGTTAGGAGTACTAGAAATTAATTCCCTGAGTTCCCAAGAGTTAGGAAAGGGCCACCTCCAGTTGCTCCCACAAATGATTTGACTAACTTTAGTATCCCCATTGAGGCGAATCATACAAGAGTCTATCACCATACTTATCCTGAGAGAACCCACAGGATGCCAATTATCATACCATAAGAAAGTATTTTGGCCATTTCCAATCTTATGCTTAATGAGAGGGTAGATAACAGGTCTAAGAGAGAGAACTTTTCTCCAGACCCAAGAAGGGTCACTAGGGGATTTAATTTTCCAAAAACATCTCCCCTTAAGAAGATAGGACTTAACCCACTGACACCACATAGACTTCTCCCCTCCAGAAAAAAGGAACCATATGTGCTTGGCAACCGCAGCCTTATTCCAAACCTCAAGAGATTTGAAACCAAGGCCACCCTCCTTTTTAGGAGTACAGACACTATCCCAAGCTATCTTAGCACAATGCTTCCTAAGATCAGTACCAGACCAAAGAAAAGCTCTAAGAATGTTCTCAATCTCCCTAATGACCTTCTTAGTTTCTTGAGGAAGCTTGAGCCTTTTCAACCCTTATTTTAGCTTTTTGAGGAAATGAAACCTTCTGAACCTTTGTTTTAGCTTCTTGAGGGTGCTTGAACCTTTTGAACCTTGGTTTTAGATTCTTGAGGGCGCTTGGACCTTTTGAACCTTCGTTTTAGCTTCTTAAGAGAGCTTGAACCTTTTGAACCCTGGTTTTAGCTTTTTGACAAAGTTGAACCTTCTGAACCTTCTTTTTTGCTTCCTGAGGGTGCCTAAACCTTTTGAACCTTCGTTTCAGGTTCTTGAGGGAGCATGAACCTTTTGAACCTTCGTTATAGCCTCTTGAGGGAGCTTGAACCTTTTGAACCCCTGTTTTGGCTTCTTGAGGAAGCTTGAAATTTTGAACTTTTCAACCATCGTTTTAGCTTCTTGAGGAAGCTTGAAACTTTTGAACCTTCGTTTTAGCTTCTTGAGGAAGCTTGAACCTTTTGAACCTTTGCTCTAGCTTCTCCGAGGAAGCTCGAACCTTTTGAACCTTCGTTTTAGCTTCTTGAGGAAGTTTGAACCTTCGTTTTAGTTTCTTGAGGGAGCTTGAACGTGTTGAAACCTTGTTTTGGCATCTTGAGGAAGCTTGAACCTTTTGAACCTTCGTTTTAGGTTCTTGAGGGAGCTTGAACCTTTTGAAACCTTGTTTTGGCTTCTTGAGGAAGCTTGAACCTTTTGAACCTTCGTTTTAGCTTCTTGGAGGAGCGTGAACCTTTTGAACCTTCGTTTTAGCTTCTTGAGGGAGCTTCAACCTTTTGGAACCCTGGTTTTGGCTTCTTGAGGAAGCTTGAACCTTTTGAACCTACGTTTTAGCTTCTTGAGGAAGCTTGAACCTTTTGAACCTTTGTTTGGCACGGTTTTTGGATAGCTTGACCCTTTTGAACCTTTGTTTCAGCTTCTTGAGCAAGCTTGAACCTTTTGAACCCTTATATTAGCTTCTTGAGGAAGTTAAACCTTCTGAACTTTCGTTTCAGCTTCTTGAGGGAGCTTGACCCTTTTGAACCTTTTGAACCTTGGTTTTAGCTTCTTGAGGGCGCTTGGACCTTTTGAACCTTCGTTTTAGCTTCTTGATGGAGCTTGAACCTTTTGAACCCTAGTTTTAGCTTCTTGACGAAACCTTCTGAACCTTCGTTTCAGCTTCCTGAGGGAGCCTGAACCTTTTGAACCTTCGTTTTAGCTTCTTGAGGGAGCTTGAACCTTTTGAACCTTCGTTTTAGCCTCTTGAGGGAGCTTGAACCTTTTGAACCCTTGTTTGGCTTCTTGAGGTAGCTTGAAATTTTGAACTTTTCAACCTTCGTTTTAGCTTCTCGAGGAAGCTTGAACCTTTTGAACCTCCGTTTTAGCTTCTTGAGGAAGTTTGAACCTTTTGAACCTTTTCTCTAGCTTCTCCGAGGAAGCTTGAAACTTTTGAACCCTAGTTTTAGCTTCTTGACGAAGTTGAACCTTCTGAACCTCCGTTTTAGTTTCCTGAGGGAGCTCGAACCTTTTGAACCTTCGTTTTAGATTCTTGACGGAGCTTGAACCTTTTGAACCCTTGTTTCGGCTTCTTGAGGAAGCTTGAACCTTTTGAACCTTCGTTTTTGAGGAAGCTCGACCCTTTGCTATAGCTTCTCCAAGAAGTTTGAAAGTGTTGAACCTTTGCTCTAGCTTCTCTAAGAAGCTTGAACCTTTTGCCCTAGTTTCTCCAAGAAGCTTGAACCCTCTTGTTTATCTACAAGAGAGGGCCTCCCTCTCCTTTAGAGAGATTGAAAAAAATTTGTCTAAGGAAAAGCACATATATCTCTCTATATCTCTACATTCTAGGCTTAGAGAGGGTGTTTGTTCTTGGCCTTTAACACCCCCGGTGATTGCGTATGTTGTGCTCATTCTAAGGATTCTGAGTTTGGTGAGCCTTACCTCCAGGACCTCGGGACTCTTTGTGCTTTGCCTCGATTTGCGAACCGAGTTACATTTTCTCTTCGAAGGGAGAGTTTAAATGAACCATCTCGATTGGCCGTAGGCTACTTTTCGTGGTCGTAGACCACTGTTCCCAGTTGGAGACCATTTTTCGATTTTCGGAGCCGTCGGTCGTGTGGCTCGGTTCAGGACCACTTAACTTTCTCCGTTTGGCACAGTTTTTGGACAGTTTGAACCTTTTGAACCTTCGTTTTAGCTTCCTGAGGAAGCTTGAGCCTTTTCGACCCTTATTTTAGCTTTTTGAGGAAATGAAACCTTCTGAACCTTCGTTTTAGCTTCTTGAGGGTGCTTGAACCTTTTGAACCTTGGTTTTAGCTTCTTGAGGGCGCTTGGACCTTTTGAACCTTTGTTTTAGCTTCTTGAGAGAGCTTGAACCTTTTGAACCCTGGTTTTAGCTTCTTGACAAAGTTGAACCTTCTGAACCTTCGTTTTTGCTTCTTGAGGGTGCCTAAACCTTTTGAACCTTCGTTTTAGGTTCTTGAGGGAGCTTGAACCTTTTGAACCTTCGTTTTAGCCTCTTGAGGGAGCTTGAACCTTTTGAACCCCTGTTTTGGCTTCTTGAGGAAGCTTGAAAGTTTGAACATTTCAACCATCGTTTTAGCTTCTTGAGGAAGCTTGAAACTTTTGAACCTTCGTTTTAGCTTCTTGAGGGAGCTTGAACCTTTTGAACCTTTGCTCTAGCTTCTCTGAGGAAGCTCGAACCTTTTGAACCTTCGTTTTAGGTTCTTGAGGGAGCTTGAACCTTTTGAACCTTCGTTTTAGGTTCTTGAGGGAGCTTGAACGTGTTGAAACCTTGTTTTGGCTTCTTGAGGAAGCTTGAACCTTTTGAACCTTCGTTTTAGGTTCTTGACGGAGCTTGAACCTTTTGAAACCTTGTTTTGGCTTCTTGAGGAAGCTTGAACCTTTTGAACCTTCGTTTTAGCTTCTTGGGGGAGCTTGAACCTTTTGAACCTTCGTTTTAGCTTCTTGAGAGAGCTTCAACCTTTTGGAACCCTGGTTTTGGCTTCTTGAGGAAGCTTGAACCTTTTGAACCTACGTTTCAGCTTCTTGAGGAAGTTTGAACCTTTTGAACCTTCGTTTTAGCTTCTTAAGGTAGCTTGAACCTTTTGAACCCTTGTTTTGGCTTCTTGAGGAAGCTTGAACCTTTTGAACCTTCGTTTTGGCTTCTTGACGAAGCTTGAACCTTTTGAACCTTTGCTCTAGCGTCTCCAAAAAGCTTGAACACTTTGCCTTAGCTTCTCCATGAAGCTTGAAAGTTTTGAACCTTTGCTCTAGCTTCTCTAAGAAGTTTGAACCTTTTGCTCTAGCTTCGTTTTAGCTTCCTGAGGGTGCCTAAACCTTTTGAACCGTTGCTCTAGCTTCTCTGAGGCAGCTCGAACTTGTTGAACCTTTGTTTTAGCTTCTTGAGGGAGCTTGAACCTTTTGAACCTTCGTTTTAGCTTCTTGAGTAAGTTGAACCTTCTGAACCTCCGTTTGAGCTTCCTGAGGGAGCTTGAACCTTTTGAACCTTCGTTTTATCTTCTTGAGGGAGCTTGAACCTTTTGAACCTTCGTTTTAGCTTCTTGAAGGAGCTTGAACCTTTTGAACCCTCGTTTTGGCCTCTTGAGGAAGCTTGAACCTTTTGAACTTTCGTTTTAGCTTCTTGAGGAAGCTTGACCCTTTTGAACCTTCGTTTTAGCTTCTTGAGGAAGCTTGAACCTTTTGAACCTTTGCTCTAGCTTCTCCAAAAAGCTTGAACCCTTTGCTCTAGCTTCTCCAAGAAACTTCAAACTTTTGAACCTTTGCTCTAGCTTCTCTAAGAAGCTTGAACCTTTTGCTCTAGTTTCTCCAAGAAGCTTGAACCCTCTTGTTTCTCTATAAGAGAGGGCCTCCCTCTCCTTTAGAGAGGTTGAAAAAAATTTGTCTAAGGAAAAGCACATATATCTCTCTATATCTCTACATTCTAGGCTTAGAGAGGGTGTTTGTTCTTGGCCTTTAACACCCATTGATTCATGTTGTGCTCGATTCGAGGAGATTCTGAGTTTCGGCTGAAAGCCTTACCTCCGGACCTCGGGACTCTTTTGTGCTTTGCCTCGATTTGCGAACCAGGTTCTGTTTTCTCTTCCCGAAGGGAGGGAGAGGTTTCGTAGACCATCTCTCAGTGGCCGTAGGCTACTTTTCGTGGTCGTAGGCCACTGTTCCCGTTTGAAGACTATTTTCCGGTTTTCAGAGCCGTCAGTCGTGCACCTCGGTTCGAGACCGCTTAACTTTCTCCGTTTGGCACGGTTTTTGGACAACTTGAACCTTTTCAACCTTCGTTTTCGCTTCTTGAGGAAGCTTGAACCATTTGAACCCTTATTTTAGCTTCTTGAGGAAGTTAAACCTTCTGAACCTTCGTTTTAGATTCTTGAGGGAGCTTGAACCTTTTGAACCTTGGTTTTAGCTTCTTGAGGGTGCTTGGACCTTTTGAACCTTCGTTTTAGTTTCTTGAGGGAGCTTGAACCTTTTGAACCCTGGTTTTAGCTTCTTGACGAAGTTGAACCATCTGAATCTTCGTTTTAGCTTCCTGAGGGTGCCTAAACCTTTTGAACCTTCGTTTTAGGTTCTTGAGGGAGCTTTAACATTTTGAACCTTCGTTTTAGCCTCTTGAGGGAGCTTGAACCTTTTGAACCCCTATTTTGGCGTCTTGAGGAAGCTTGAAATTTTGAACTTTCAACCTTCGTTTTAGTTTCATGAGAAAGCTTGAACCTTTTGAACCTTCGTTTTAGCTTCTTGAGGGAGCTTGAACCTTTTGCACCTTTGCTCTAGCTTTTCCGAGGGAGCTTGAACCTTTTGAACCTTCGTTTTAGCTTCTTGAGTAAGTTAAACCTTCTGAACCTTCGTTTGAGTTTCCTGAGGGAGCTTGAACCTTTTGAACCTTCGTTTTAGCTTCTTGAGGGAGCTTGAACCTTTTGAACCTTCGTTTTAGCTTCTTGAGGGAGCTTGAACCTTTTGAACCCTCGTTTTGGCCTCTTAAGGAAGCTTGAACCTTTTGAACCTTCGTATTAGCTTCTTGAGGAAGCTTGACCCTTTTGAACCTTCGTTTTAGCTTCTTGAGGAAGCTTCAACCTTTTGAACCTTTGCTCTAGCTTCTCCAAAAAGCTTGAACCCTTTGCTCTAGCTT
The DNA here is from genome assembly GCA_025200525.1 of Camellia lanceoleosa. Taxonomy (NCBI): domain Eukaryota; kingdom Viridiplantae; phylum Streptophyta; class Magnoliopsida; order Ericales; family Theaceae; genus Camellia; species Camellia lanceoleosa. Next base: position 152,460,423 of record CM045770.1, on the reverse strand, counting down.
CTCCAAGAAACTTCAAACTTTTGAACCTTTGCTCTAGCTTCTCTAAGAAGCATGAACCTTTTGCTCTAGCTTCTCCAAGAAGCTTGAACCTTCTTGTTTCTCTATAAGAGAGGGCCTCCCTCTCCTTGAGGGAGGTTGAAAAAAATTTGTTTAAGGAAAAGCACATATATCTCTCTATATCTCTACATTCTAGGCTTAGAGAGGGTGTTTGTTCTTGTCCTTTAACACCACCGGTCATTGCGCATGTTGTGCTCATTCTGAGATTACGGAGTTTCGAATGAGAGCCTTACCTTCGGACCTCGGGACCCTTTTGTGCTTTGCCTCGATTTGCGAACCAGGTTCTGTTTTCTCTCCCCGAAGGGAGGGAGAGGTTTCGTAGACCATCTATCAGTGGCCGTAGGCTACTTTTTGTGGTCGTACACCACTATTCCCGTTTGGAGACCATTTTCCAGTTTTCAGAGCCGTCGGTCGTGCGCCTCGGTTCGGGACCACTTAACTTTCTCTGTTTGGCACGGTTTTTGGACAGCTTGAACCTTTTGAACCTTCGTTTTAGCTTCTTGAGGAAGCTTGAACCTTTAGAACCCTTATTTTAGCTTCTTGAGGAAGTTAAACCTTCTGAACCTTCATTTTAGCTTCTTGAGGGTGCTTGAACCTTTTGAACCTTGGTTTTAGAAGTTGAGGGCGCTTGGACCTTTTGAACCTTCGTTTTAGCTTCTTGAGGGAGCTTGAACCTTTTGAACCCTAGTTTTAGCTTCTTGACGAAGTTGAACCTTCTGAACCTTCGTTTTAGCTTCCTGAGGGAGCCTGAACCTTTTGAACCTTCATTTTAGCTTCTTGAGGGAGCTTGAACCTTTTGAACCCCTGTTTTGGCTTCTTGAGGAAGCTTGAAATTTTGAACTTTTCAACCTTCGTTTTAGCTTCTTAAGGAAGCTTGAACCTTTTGAACCTTCATTTTAGCTTCTTGAGGAAACTTGAACCTTTTGAACCTTTGCTCTAGCTTCTCCAAGGAAGTTTGAACCTTTTGAACCTTGGTTTTAGCTTCTTGTGGAAGTTGAACCTTCTAAACCTTCGTTTTAGTTTCCTGAGGGAGCTGGAACCTTTTGAACCTTCGTTTTAGCTTCTTCAGGGAGCTTGAACCTTTTGAACCCTTGTTTTGGCTTCTTAAGGAAGCTTGAAACTTTTGAACCTTCGTTTTAGGTTCTTGAGGAAGCTTGAACCTTTTGAACCTTGATTTCAGCTTCTTGAGGAAGTTAAACCTTCTGAACCTTCGTTTTAGCTTCTCGAGGAAACGTGAACCTTTTGAAACTTCGTTTTAGCTTCTTGAGGAAGTTTGAACCTTTTGAACCTTCGTCTTAGCTTCTTGAGGAAGCTTGAACCTTTTGAACCTTTGCTCTAGCTTCTCCGAGGAAGCTCGAACCTTTTGAACCTTCGTTTTAGCTTCTTGGGGGAGCTTGAACCTTTTGAACCTTCATTTTAGCTTCTTGGGGGAGCTTGAACCTTTTGAACCTTCATTTTAGCTTCTTGAGGGAGCTTGAACCTTTTGAAACCTTGTTCTGGCTTCTTGAGGAAGCTTGAACCTTTTGAACCTTCGTTTTAGCTTGTTGAGGGAGCTTCAACCTTTTGGAACCACGGTTTTGGCTTCTTGAGGAAGCTTGAACCTTTTGAACCTTCGTTTTATCTTCTTGAGGAAGCTAGAACCTTTTGAACGTTCGTTTTAGCTTCTTGAGGAAGCTTGAACCTTTTGAACCTGTGCTCTATCTTCTCCAAGAAGCTAGAACCCTTTGCTCTAGCTTCTCCAAGAAGCTTGAAACTTTTGAACCTTTGCTCTAGCTTCTTTAAGAAGCTTGAACCTTTTGCTCTAGCTTCTCCAAGAAGCTTGTACCCCTCTTGTTTCTCTATAAGAGAGGGCCTCCCTCTCCTTTAGAGAGGTTGAAAAAAAATTTTCCAAGGAAAAGCACATATATCTCTCTATATCTCTACATTCTAGGCTTAGAGAGGGTGTTTGTTCTTGTTCTTTAACACCACCGGTGATTGCGCATGTTGTGCTAGTTACGAGATTCTGAGTTTGTTGAGAGCCTTACCGCCGGACCTCGAGACTCTTTTGGGCTTTGCCTCGATTTGCGAACCAAGTTCATTTTTCTCTCCCTGAAAGGAGGGAGAGGTTTAAATGAACCATCTTTCGATGGCCGTAGGCTACTTTTTCGTTGTCGTGAACCCACAGTTCCCGTTTGGAGACCATTTTAGGTTTTGAGCCGTCGATTAAATGCGCCTCGGTTCGGGACCGCTTAACTTTCTCCGTTTGGCACGGTTTTTGGATAGCTTGAACCTTTTGAACCTTCGTTTCAGCTTCTTGAGGAAGCTTGAACCTTTTGAACCCTTATTTTAGCTTCTTGAGGAAGTTAAACCTTCTGAACTTTTGTTTTAGCTACTTGAGGGAGCTTGAACATTTTGAACCTCAATTTTGGCTTCTTGAGGGCGCTTGGACCTTTTGAACCTTCTTTTCAGCTTCTTGATGGAGCTTGATCCTTTTGAACCCTAGTTTTAGCTTCTTGACGAAACCTTCTGAACCATCGTTTCAGCTTCCTGAGGGAGCCTGAACCTTTTGAACCTTCGTTTTTGCCTCTTGACGGAGCTTGTACCTTTTGAACCCTTGTTTTGGCTTCTTGAGGAAGCTTGAAATTTTGAACTTTTCAACCTTCGTTTTAGCTTCTTGAGGAAGGTTGTACTTTTTGAACCTTCATTTTAGCTTCTTGAGGAAGCTTGAACCTTTTTAACCTTTGCTCTAGCTTCTCCGAGGAAGCTTGAACCTTTTGATCCCTGGTTTTACCTTCCTGAGGAAGTTGAACCTTCTGAACCTTCGTTTTAGTTTCCTGAGGGAGCTTGAACCTTTTGAACCTTCGTTTTAGCATCTTGAGGGAGCTTGAACCTCTTGAACCTTCGTTTTAGCTTCTTGAGGGAGCTTGAACCTTTTGAACCCTTGTTTTGGCTTCTTGAGGAAGCTTGAACCTTTTGAACCTTCATTTTAGCTTCTTGAGGAAACTTGAACCTTTTCAACCTTTGCTCTAGCTTCTCCAAGAAGCTCGAACACTTTGCCCTAGCTTCCCCAAGAAGCTTGAACACTTTGCCCTAGCCTCTCCATGAAGCTTGAAAGTTTTGAACCATTGCTCTAGCTTCTCTTTGAAGCTTGAACCTTTTGCTCTAGCTTCTCCAAGAAGCTTGACCCCTCTCGTTTTTCTATAAGAGAGGGCCACCCTCTCCTTTAGAGAGGTTGAAAAAAATTTGTCTAGGGAAAAGCACATATATCTCTCTATATCTCTACATTCTAAGCTTAGAGAGGGTGTTTGTTCTTGGCCTTTAACACCCTTGGTGATTGCGCATGTTGTGCTCGTTCTGAGGTTACGGAGTTTCGGCTGAAAGCCTTACCTCCGGACCTCGGGACTCTTTTGTGCTTTGCCTCGATTTGCGAACCAAGTTCTGTTTTCTCTCCCCGAAGGGAGGGAGAGGTTTCGTAGACCATCTCTCAGTGGTCGTAGGCTACTTTTCGTGGTCGTAGACCACTATTCCCATTTGGAGACCATTTTCCGGTTTTCGGACCTGTCGGTCGTGCGCCTCGGTTCAGGACCGCTTAACTTTCTCCGTTTGGCACGATTTTTGGACAGCTTGAACCTTTTGAACCTTCGTTTTAGCTTCTTGAGGAAGCTTGAACCTTTTGAACCCTTATTTTAGCTTCTTGAGGAAGTTAAACCTTCTGAACTTTCGTTTTAGCTTCTTGAGGGAGCTTGAACCTTTTGAACCTTGGTTTTAGCTTCTTGAGGGCGCTTGGGCCTTTTGAACCTTCGTTTTAGCTTCTTGATGGAGCTAAACCTTTTGAACCCTAGTTTTAGCTTCTTGACGAAACCTTCTGAACCTTCGTTTCAACTTCCTGAGGGAGCCTGAACCTTTTAAACCTTCGTTTTAGCCTCTTGAGGGAGCTTGTATCTTTTGAACCTTCGTTTTAGCCTCTTGACGGAGCTTGAACCTTTTGAACCCTTGTTTTGGCTTCTTGAGAAAGCTTGAAATTTTGAACTTTTCAACCTTCGTTTTAACTTCTTGAGGAAGGTTGTACCTTTTGAACCTTTGTTTTAGCTTATTGAGGAAGCTTGAACCTTTTGAACCTTTGCTCTAGCTTCTCCGAGGAAGCTTGAACCTTTTGAACCCTGGTTTTAGCTTCTTGAGGAAGTTGAACCTTCTAAACCTTCGTTTTAATTTCCTGAGGGAGCTTGAACCTTTTGAACCTTCGTTTTAGCTTCTTGAGGGAGCTTGAACCTCTTGAACCTTCGTTTTAGCTTCTTGTGAGAGCTTGAACCTTTTGAACCATTGTTTTGGCTTCTTGTGGAAGCTTGTACCTTTTGAACCTTCGTTTTAGCTTCTTGAGGAAAATTGAACCTTTTGAACCTTTGCTCTAGCTTCTCCAAGAAGCTTGAACACTTTGCCTTAGCTTCTCCAAGAAGCTGGAAAGTTTTGAACCTTTGCTCTAGCTTCTCTAAGAAGCTTGAACCTTTTGCTCTAGCTTCTCCAAGAAGCTTGAACCCTCTTGTTTCTCTGTAAGAGAGGGCCACCCTCTCCTTTAGAGAGGTTGAAAAAAATCTGTCTGAGGAAAAGCACATATATCTCTCTATATCTCTACATTCTAGGCTTAGAGAGGGTGTTTGTTCTTGTCCTTTAACACCACCGGTGATTGCACATGTTGTGCTCGTTTTGAGGTTACGGAGTTTCGGTTGAGAGCCTTACCTCCGAACCTCAGGACTCTTTTGTGCTTTGCCTCGATTTGCGAACCAAGTTCTGTTTTCTCTCCCCGAAGGGAGGGAAAGGTTTAAATGAACCATCTCTCGATGGCGTGAAGGCTACTTTTCGTGGTCGTAGACCACTGTTCCCGTTTGGAGACCATTTTCCGGTTTTCGGAGCCGTCGGTCGTGCGCCTCGGTTCGGGACCGCTTAACTTTCTCCGTTTGGCACGGTTTTTGGACAGCTTGAACCTTTTTAACCTTCATTTTTTATTCTTGAGGAAGCTTGAACCTTTTGAACCCTTATTTTAGCTTCTTGAGGAAGTTAAACCTTCTGAACCTTCGTTTTAGCTTCTTGAGGGAGCTTGAACCTTTTGAACCTTGGTTTTAGCTTCTTGAGGGCGCTTGGACCTTTTGAACCTTCGTTTTAGCTTCTTGAGGGAGCTTGAACCTTTTGAACGCTGGGTTTAGCTTCTTGACGAAGTTGAACCTTCTGAACCTTCGTTTTAGTTTCCTGAGGGAGCCTGAACCTTTTGAACCTTTGTTTTAGCTTCTTGAGGGAGCTTGAACCATTTGAACCTTCGTTTTAGCCTCTTGAGGGAGCTTGAACCTTTTGAACCCCTGCTTTGGCTTCTTGAGAAAGCTTGAAATTTTGATCTTTTCAACCTTCGTTTTAGCTTCTCGAGGAAACTTGAACCTTTTGAACCTTCGTTTTAGCTTCTTGAGGAAGGTTGAACCTTTTGAACCTTTTCTCTAGCTTCTCCGAGGAGGCTTTAACCTTTTGAACCCTGGTGTTAGCTTCTTGACGAAGTTGAACCCTCTGAACCTCCGTTTTAGTTTCCTGAGGGAGCTTGAACCTTTTGAGCCTTCGATTTAGCTTCTTGACGGAGCTTGAACCTTTTGAGCCCTTGTTTTGGCTTCTTGAGAAAGCTTGAACCTTTTGAACCTTCGTTTTAGCTTTTTGAGGAAGCTCGACCCTTTTGAACCTTCGTTTTAGCTTCTTGAGAAAGCTTGAACCTTTTGAACTTTTGCTCTAGCTTCTCCAAGAAGCTTGAACCCTTTGCTATAGCTTCTCGAAGAAGTTTTAAACTTTTGAACCTTTGCTCTAGCTTCTCTAAGAAGCTTGAACCTTTTGCTCTAGCTTCTCCAAGAAGCTTGAACCCTCTTGTTTCTCTATAAGAAAGGGCCTCCCTCTCCTTTAGAGACGTTGAAAAAAATTTGTCTAAGGAAAAGCACTTATATCTCTCTATATCTCTACATTCTAAGCTTAGAGAGGGTGTTTGTTCTTGGCCTTTAACACCCCTGGTGATTGCGCATGTTGTACTCGTTCTAAGGTTACGGAGTTTGGTGAAACCTTACCTCCAGACCTTGGGACTCTTTGTGCTTTGCCTCGATTTGCGAACCGAGTTACATTTTCTCTCCCGAAGAGGAGAGGTTTAAGAACCATCTCTCGATGGTAGTGAGGCAACTTTTCGTCGTCGTAGACCACTGTTCCCGTTTGGAGACCATTTTCCAGTTTTCGGAGCCGTCGGTCGTGCGGCTCGGTTCGGGACCGCTTAACTTTCTCCGTTTGGCACGGTTTTTGGACAGCTTGAACCTTTTTAACCTTCGTTTTAGCTTCTTGACGAAGCTTGAGCCTTTTGAACCTTTATTTTAGCTTTTTGTGCAAATGAAACCTTATGAACCTTCGTTTTAGCTTCTTGAGGGAGCTTAAACCTTTTGAACCTTGGTTTTAGCTTTTTGTGGGCTTTTGGACCTGTTGAACCTTCGTTTTAGCTTCTTGAGAAAGCTTGAACCTTTTGAACCCTGGTTTTAGTTTCTTGACGAAGTTGAACCTTCTGAACCTTCGTTTTTGCTTCCTGAGGGTGCCTAAACCTTTTGAACCTTCGTTTTAGGTTGTTGAGGGAGCTTGAACCTTTTGAAGCTTCGTTTTAGCCTCTTGAGGGAGCATGAACCTTTTGAACCCCTGTTTTGGCTTCTTGAGGAAGCTTGAAATTTTGAACTTTTCAACCTTCGTTTTAGCTTCTTGAGGAAGCTTGAACCTTTTGAACCTTCGTTTTAGCTTCTTGAGGGAGCTTGAACCCTTTGAACCTTTGCTCTAGCTTCTCCGAGGAAGCTCGAACCTTTTGAACCTTCATTTTAGGTTCTTGAGGGAGCTTGAACCTTTTGAAACCTTGTTTTGGCTTCTGGAGGAATCTTGAACCTTTTGAACCTTCGTTTCAGCTTCTTGAGGGAGCTTTTTTTTTTTTGGATAAGTAAGTCATAAAATAAAGACAGTAAAATGTACAAGTTTACAAGGGGCATACCCCAGGTACGCCCTACTACGAATATAGACGAACAAAAAACACCACAAATTACCACTGGACATCCTACAACATATAACCACACTTTCATAAATCTTGAAAAACGAGAAAAAATAGAACCCCACTTTGCCCATATATCCTTTTTGTCCCCAAGTAACTCCTACCATCAGAGATAATAGATGGGAACTTGGGATGGATATATGGGCAAGTAAACAAAAACACACACCACAGACTCAAGAACATAACAGACAACCACGCAATACAAATGTAACAAACTAAACACCTAACAAGACCAATCGAGAATGATAACTGTCCCCGCTTGCTCTTAGTCTCTACCTTGGATGAAAGCATGGAATCCAATAAGCATCTCGCTTCTCAGAGGCGTGACATCCTAGCCACTCAACCAAAGCTATGACGAAGGAAAATATCTATCCCATGAAAGATCCTGGCTGAGTCACATGAAGTCTGCATAGTCAATCACCATAATCAACGGTCTTGAGAAGTTTAGTGAAAAATCAATAGCCCCGCTGCAACAAACCAATACATAGCCAACAAACAGATGAGAGCAATCATCACATCCCCCAGTCCCTTCCGTGGTAGATCACAAGCCTCAAACCCCACAGCAGTGTCCCCTTCACTCCATGTCAGGCGTGGCAATACAATCAATTAGGATGGGTCACATGAAGACAAGCGACGAAGCGGTAGCTATCCTCCCGCTCATCTCCCAGTCTCTAACTCGGCTAGTTATCGAACCACTATTCCCCAAAGCAGTGACTCCCCAATCACTCTTGGTGGAGATGGCTCAAAACCACCCTAATATCGAGTCACATGAGGATCACACGATCAATCAACATGAAATAACCGACTACAAAAGGTCCGCTGTATTGTGGCTAATCAAAAATTAAAGGCCAACCAATTTCCAAAACAAACCACTCACCCACTTGGATTTATCAACAACAAAGAAGCATAGCCCATGCAAAATGTTGTCCACACAAAAGAGCCAATCAAAATTCAATTAACTCACCACACATCTCCCAGTTCCAGCAATGGCAAATTCCACACCTCAATTCCCCATGGCAGTGTCCCCCTCACTCCACACCAGAAGAGGTCAGAGAACTGCTCTAAGCCAAATCACATGAATATGTACGGATCAATAACCAAATAACGAAAAACCAAATGTAGTAGACAGCAAACTTCATGGACTAAACAAATTTCTAAAACCAATATACTATGAGCCCAAGAATTAGGCCATAAACCGTGGATAGTAGACCCAAATAATAATATAACCAAGAAGTCCAAATGGGCCCCACCAATAACTTCTAAAAACCAAGAAGTCCACTGCCAACAAAATTTGCCGTGGCCTTTAAACACCCACCAAAACCGTAGCCAATAAACAAATTAAATCACCAAAGAAAAAACCAACGTGGGCCCACCCACTCCCAAAAAACAACCCATGGCCAAACACACTATACATCTAAAAATTAGCTTCACTTTACACCCACGTGAGCCCCCTCAAAAAAACAAATCAAATGGGACCCACAAACCACTCTACACAATACCACCAATAAAATCAGTAGCATCTTCAACAAAATCAAACTTGTGGGCCCAAATAAACACAAACCCACAAGGAAGTCCAACGTGGGCCCACCCACTCCATCAAAAACAATTAAAACTATCCACCGTGGGCCCACATACACCAACTCAAAACCACGGCTATATATAATATCCACCACGGCACACCAAATATATATAATAATATATATTGAAACCAATAAACAAAGCAATCACGTAGGCACTGACCCTTTCCGAAATAGAAGTTACCTCCAATCTGTACACGGCCTCCCACGTGAGGTATGAACCATACTTGCCAACCCACTATTTGTCTTCCCCATAAAGAGAAACCCACTGATTGTAGCTAGCAAGGTTAGGACAAAACCATGCAACACGCTTCACACACATCACGATCCTTTCAACGTCCCACCAAACTGTGTAAGCATGAGTCTGAACACGCCATTACAGCTTAGCAGTGCGTGACTAGCAAACATCTTCTCCAAATACCATTGACAACGGCACCGGAGAAATTTCAGCAAAGTTTACATGCAATAACTGTAACGTACCGAAGCACCATCACCAGCGTCGCAACTTTTGAAAACGAACCAGCACCCAGAACCCATGTAACGCAAAAGAAAAACCCCATACATTAGCAACCACCACCCCATATCTCCAGCGGCAACCACCGGCGCTCACCCGATAGGATCTTCATCACGGCAAGGCGCACAAGCTAAACATGGAAGGGTGACCTTCTTTAAACCAATCTCACAAACAAACTAGAACCACCACGGTGAAGGATAAACCCATCTCCTGACGAGACCACCTCCACGAAGCGAAAAAGAATATCAAGATGAAAGCGCCCAACAACACTTTTGACCGATAACGACGAAGCGGCCACTCCTACACGGGAGCTCTGGGACTAGGAACCCAAGCTCACTAACACACAAATATTAGTATAGGAGCTAAAACAACTGGCCAAAAAAGCACCAGAACTTCTTCTTCACGGCAAACGACCCAAAAGCGACTTCAAAACCTCTGAATCACGGAAAAGGAAGGCCAGTTCGGTAACAACTTCTGATATCACCCAAATCAGACAAAGAGTCTAATAAGGAACCTCAAGAACTCCATGGGTAACAACGGAGGGAGCTTTCTAGAGAGAGAATCTCTCAACCTAATCCCCTCTCGAATTTTTTCTTCTTCTTGTTGAGGGAGCTTGAACCTTTTGAACCTTCGTTTTAGTTTCCTGAGGAAGCTTCAACCTTTTGAACCTTTGCTCTAGTTTCTCCGAGGAAGCTTTAACCTTTTGAACCCTGGTTTTAACTTCTTGAGGAAGTTGAACCTTCTGAACCTTCGTTTTAGTTTCTTGAGGGAGCTTGAACCTTTTGAATCTTCGTTTTAGCTTCTTGAGGGAGTTTGAACCTCTTGAACCTTCGTTTTAGCTTCTTGAGGGAGCTTGAACCTTTTGAACCCTTGTTTTGGCTTCTTGAGGAAGCTTGAACCTTTTGAACCTTCGTTTTAGCTTCTTGAAGAAGCTTGAACCTTTTGAACCTTTGCTCTAGCTTCTCCAAGAAGCTTGAACACTTTGCCTTAGCTTCTCCAAGAAGCTTGAAAGTTTTGAACCTTTGCTCTAGCTTCTCTAAGAAGCTTGAACCTTTTGCTCTAGCTTCTCCAAGAAGCTTGAACCCTCTTGTTTCTCTATAAGAGAGGGCCACCCTTTCCTTTAGAGAGGTTGAAAAAAATTTATCTAAGGAAAAGCACATATATCTCTCTATATCTCTACATTCTAGGCTTAGAGAGGGTGTTTGTTCTTGTCCTTTAACACCACCGGTGATTGCGAATGTTGTGCTCGTTCTGAGGTTACGGAGTTTCAGCTGAGAGCCTTACCTCCGGACCTCGGGACTCTTTTGTGCTTTGCCTCGATTTGCGAACCTGGTTCTGTTTTCTCTTCCTGAAGGAAGGGAGAGGTTTTGTAGACCATCCCTCAGTGGCCGTAGGCTACTTTTCGTGGTCGTAGACCACTGTTCCCGTTTGGAGACCATTTTTCGGTTTTCGGACCCGTCAGTCGTGCGCCTCGGTTCGGGACCGCTTAACTTTCTCCGTTTGGCACGGTTTTGGGACAGCTTGAACCTTTTGAACCGTCGTTTTAGATTCTTGAGGAAGCTTAAACCTTTTGAACCCTTATTTTAGGTTCTTGAGGAAGTTAAACCTTCTGAACCTTCGTTTTAGCTTCTTGAGGGAGCTTGAACCTTTTGAACCTTGGTTTTAGCTTCTTGAGGGCGCTTGGACCTTTTGAACCTTCGTTTTAGCTTCTTGAGGGAGTTTGAACCTTTTGAACGCTGGTTTTAGCTTCTTGACGAAGTTGAACCTTCTGAACCTTCGTTTTAGCTTCCTGGGGGAGCCTGAACCTTTTGAACATTCATCTTAGCTTCTTGAGGGAGCTTGAACCTTTTGGGCCTTCGTTTTAGCCTCTTGAGGGAGCTTGAACCTTTTGAACCCCTGTTTTGGCTTCTTGAGGAAGCTTGAAATTTTGAACTTTTCAACCTTCGTTTTAGCTTCTTGAGGAAGCTTGAACCTTTTGAACCTGCGTTTTAGCTTCTTGAGGAAATTTGACCCTTTTGAACCGTTTCTCTAGCTTCTCCGAGGAAGCTTGAACCTTTTGAACCCTGGTTTTAGCTTCTTGACGAAGTTGAACCTTCTGAACCTTCGTTTTAGTTTCCTGAGGGAGCTTGAACCTTTTGAACCTTCGTTTTAGCTTCCTGACAGAGCTTGAACCTTTTGAACCCTTGTTTTGGCTTCTTGAGGAAGCTTGAACCTTTTTAACCTTTGCTCTAGCTTCTCCGAGGAAGCTTGAACCTTTTGAACCCTGGTTTTACCTTATTGAGGAAGTTGAACCTTTTGAACCTTCGTTTTAGTTTCCTGGGGGAGCTTGAACCTTTTGAACCTTCGTTTTAGCTTCTTGAGGGAGCTTGAACCTCTTGAACCTTCGTTTTAGCTTTTTGAGGGAGCTTGAACCTTTTGAACCCTTGTTTTGGCTTCTTGAGGAAGCTTGAACCTTTTGAACCTTCATTTTAGCTTCTTGAGGAAACTTGAACCTTTTGAACCTTTGCTCTAGCTTCTCCAAGAAGCTCGAACACTTTGCCCTAGCTTCTCCAAGAAGCTTGAACACTTTGCCCTAGCCTCTCCAAGAAGCTTGAAAGTTTTGAACCTTTGCTCTAGCTTCTCTTTGAAGCTTGAACCTTTTGCTCTAGGTTCTCCAAGAAGCTTGAACCCTCTCGTTTTTCTATAAGAGAGGGCCACCCTCTCCTTTAGAGAGGTTGAAAAAAAATTTTCTAGGGAAAAGCACATATATCTCTCTATATCTCTACATTCTAAGCTTAGAGAGGGTGTTTGTTCTTGGCCTTTAACACCCCCGGTGATTGCGCATGTTGTGCTCGTTCTGAGGTTACGGAGTTTCGGCTGAAAGCCTTACCTCCGGACCTCGGGACTCTTTTGTGCTTTGCCTCGATTTGCAAACCAGGTTTTGTTTTCTCTCTCCAAAGGGAGGGAGAGGTTTCGTAGACCATCTCTCAGTGGTCGTAGGCTACTTTTCGTGGTCGTAGACCACTATTCCCATTTGGAGACCATTTTTCGGTTTTCGGACCTGTCGGTCGTGCGCCTCGGTTGAGGCCAACTCTTTCTCCGTTTGGCACGATTTTTGGACAGCTTGAACCTTTTGAACCTTCGTTTTAGCTTCTTGAGGAAGCTTGAACCTTTTGAACCCTTATTTTAGCTTCTTAAGGAAGTTAAACCTTCTGAACTTTCGTTTTAGCTTCATGAGGGAGCTTGAACCTTTTGAACCTTGGTTTTAGCTTCTTGAGGGCGCTTGGGCCTTTTGAACCTTCGTTTTAGCTTATTGGGGAAGCTTGAACCTTTTGAACCCTAGTTTTTGCTTCTTGACGAAACCTTGAACCTTCGTTTCAACTTCACGAGAACTGAACCTTTTAAACCTTCGTTTTAGCCTCTTGAGGAGCTTGAATCTTTTGAACCTTCGTTTTAGCCTCTTGGCCAGAGCTTGAACCTTTTGAACCCTTGTTTTGGCTTCTTGAGGAAGCTTGAAATTTTGAACTTTTCAACCTTCGTTTTAGCTTCTTGAGGAAGGTTGTACCTTTTGAACCTTTGTTTTAGCTTCTTGAGGAAGCTTGAACCTTTTGAACCTTTGCTCTAGCTTCTCCGAGGAAGCTTGAACCTTTTGAACCCTGGTTTTAGCTTCTTGAGGAAGTTGAACCTTCTGAACCTTCGTTTTAATTTCCTGAGGGAGCTTGAACCTTTTGAACCTTCGTTTTAGCTTCTTGAGGGAGCTTGAACCTCTTGAACCTTTGTTTTACCTTCTTGAGGGAGCTTGAACCTTTTGAACCATTGTTTTGGCTTCTTGAGGAAGCTTGTACCTTTTGAACCTTCGTTTTAGCTTCTTGAGGAAGATTGAACCTTTTGAACCTTTGCTCTAGCTTCTCCAAAAAGCTTGAACACTTTGCCTTAGCTTCTCCAAGAAGTTGGAAAGTTTTGAACCTTTGCTCTAGCTTCTCTAAGAAGCTTGAACCTTTTGCTCTAGCTTCTCCAAGAAGCTTGAACCCTTTTGTTTCTCTGTAAGAGAGGGCCACCCTCTCCTTTAGAGAGGTTGAAAAAAATTTGTCTAAGGAAAAGCACATATATCTCTCTGTATCTCTACATTCTAGGCTTAGAGTGGGTGTTTGTTCTTGTCCTTTAACACCACCGGTGATTGCACATGTTGTGCTCGTTACGAGATTCTGAGTTTAATTTGAGCCTTACCTCGAACCTCAAGACTCTTTGTGCTTTGCCTCGATTTGCGAACCAAGTTCTTTTTCTCTCCCGAAGGGAAAGGTTTAAATGAACCATCTCTCGATGGCGTAGGCTACTTTTTCGTGGTCGTAGACCCTTTGTTCTGTTTGGAGACCATTTTAGGTTTTGAACCGTCGATCGTCTTGCCTCGGTTCGGGACCGCTTAACTTTCTCCGTTTGGCACGGTTTTTGGACAGCTTGAACCTTTTTAACCTTCATTTTTGATTCTTGAGGAAGCTTAAACCTTTTGAACCCTTATTTTAGCTTCTTGAGGAAGTTAAACCTTCTGAACCTTCGTTTTAGCTTCTTGAGGGAGCTTGAGCCTTTTGAACCTCGGTTTTAGCTTCTTCAGGGCGCTTGGACCTTTTGAACCTTCGTTTTAGCTTCTTGAGGGAGCTTGAACCTTTTGAACGCTGGGTTTAGCTTCTTGACGAAGTTGAACCTTCTGAACCTTCGTTTTAGCTTCCTGAAGGAGCCTGAACCTTTTGAACCTTCGTTTTAGCTTCTTGAGGGAGCTTGAACCTTTTGAACCTTCGTTTTAGCCTCTTGAGGGAGCTTGAACCTTTTGAACCCCTGCTTTGGCTTCTTGAGGAAGTTTGAAATTTTGATCTTTTCAACCTTCGTTTTAGCTTCTCGAGGAAACTTGAACCTTTTGAACCTTCGTTTTAGCTTCTTGAGAAAGGTTGAACCTTTTGAACCTTTTCTCTAGCTTCTCCGAGGAGGCTTGAACCTTTTGAACCCTGGTTTTAGCTTCTTGACGAAGTTAAACCCTCTGAACCTCCGTTTTAGTTTCCTGAGGGAGCTTGAACCTTTTGAGCCTTCGATTTAGCTTCTTGACGGAGCTTGAACCTTTTGAGCTCTTGTTTTGGCTTCTTGAGGAAGCTTGAACCTTTTGAACCTTCGTTTTAGCTTTTTGAGGAAGCTCGACCCTTTTGAACCTTCGTTTTAGCTTCTTGAGAAAGCTTGAACCTTTTGAACCTTTGCTCTAGCTTCTCCAAGAAGCTTGAACCCTTTGGTATAGCTTCTCGAAGAAGTTTTAAACTTTTGAACCTTTGCTCTAGCTTCTCTAAGAAGCTTGAACCTTTTTCTCTAGCTTCTCCAAGAAGCTTGAACCCTCTTGTTTCTCTATAAGAAAGGGCCTCCCTCTCCTTTAGAGACGTTGAAAAAAATTTGTCTAAGGAAAAGCACTTATATCTCTCTATATCTCTACATTCTAGGCTTAGAGAAGGTGTTTGTTCTTGGCCTTTAACACCCCCGGTGATTGCGCATGTTGTACTCGTTCTAAGGTTACGTAGTTTCGGCTGAGAGCCTTACCTCCAAACCTCGGGACTCTTTTCTGCTTTGCCTCGATTTGCGAACCAGGTTCTGTTTTCTATCCCCGAAGGGAGGGAGAGGTTTCGTAGACCATCTCTCCGTGGCCGTAGGCAACTTTTCGTCGTCGTAGACCACTGTTCCCGTTTGGAGACATTTTCCAGTTTTCAGAGCCGTTGGTCGTGCGGCTCGGTTCGGGACTGCTTAACTTTCTCCGTTTGGCACGGTTTTTGGACAGCTTGATCCTTTTCGACCTTCGTTTTAGCTTCTTGACGAAGCTTGAGCCTTTTGAACCTTTATTTTAGCTTTTTGTGCAAATGAAACCTTCTGAACCTTCGTTTTAGCTTCTTGAGGGAGCTTAAACCTTTTGAACCTTGGTTTTAGTTTTTTGGGGGCTCTTGGACCTTTTGAACCTCCGTTTTAGCTTCTTGAGAAAGTTTGAACCTTTTGAACCCTGGTTTTAGCTTCTTGACGAAGTTGAACCTTCTGAACCTTCGTTTTTACTTCCTGAGGGTGCCTAAACCTTTTGAACCTTCGTTTTAGGTTGTTGAGGGAGCTTGAACCTTTTGAAGCTTCGTTTTAGCCTCTTGAGAGAGCATGAACCTTTTGAACCCCTGTTTTGGCTTCTTGAGCAAGCTTGAAATTTTGAACTTTTCAACCTTCGTTTTAGCTTCTTGAGGAAGCTTGAACCTTTTGAACCTTCGTTTTAGCTTCTTGAGGGAGCTTGAACCCTTTGAACCTTTGCTCTAGCTTCTCCGAGGAAGCTCGAACCTTTTGAACCTTCATTTTAGGTTCTTGAGGGAGCTTGAACCTTTTGAAACCTTGTTTTGGCTTCTGGAGGAATCTTCAACCTTTTGAACCTTCGTTTCAGCTTCTTGAGGGAGCTTGAACCTTTTGAACCTTCGTTTTAGCTTCTTGAGGAAGCTTCAACCTTTTGAACCTTTGCTCTAGTTTCTCCGAGGAAGCTTTAACCTTTTGAACCCTGGTTTTAACTTCTTGAGGAAGTTGAACCTTCTGAACCTTCGTTTTAGTTTCCTGAGGGAGCTTGAACCCTTTGAATCTTCGTTTTAGCTTCTTGAGGGAGTTTGAACCTCTTGAACTTTCGTTTTAGCTTCTTGAGGGAGCTTGAACCTTTTGAACCCTTGTTTTGGCTTCTTGAAGAAACTTCGTTTTAGCTTTCGTTTTAACTTCGTTTTAGCTTCTTGAAGAAACTTGAACCTTTTGAACCTTTGCTCTAGCTTCTCTAAGAAGCTTGAACACTTTGCCTTAGCTTCTCCAAGAAACTTGAAAGTTTTAAACCTTTGCTCTAGCTTCTCTAAGAAGCTTGAACCTTTTGCTCTAGCTTCTCCAAGAAGCTTGAACCCTCTTGTTTCTCTATAAGAGAGGGCCACCCTTTCCTTTAGAGAGGTTGAAAAAAATTTATCTAAGGAAAAGCACATATATCTCTCTATATCTCTACATTCTAGGCTTAGAGAGGGTGTTTGTTCTTGTCCTTTAACACCACCGGTGATTGCGAATGTTGTGCTCGTTACGAGGATTCTGAGTTTGGTGAGCCTTACCTCCGGACCTCGGGACTCTTTTGTGCTTTGCCTCGATTTGCGAACACAGTTACATTTTCTCTCTTCGAGAAGAGGAGAGTTTTGTTGACCATCTCTCGGTGGCCGTAGGCTACTTTTTCGTGGTCGTGAACCCTTTGTTCCCATTGGAGACCATTTTTTCGATTTTTGAGACCCGTCGATTAAATGCGCCTCGGTTGATTCGGACGCTTAACTTTCTCCGTTTGCACGGTTTTGGGGCGACTTGAACCTTTTGAACCTTCGTTTTAGATTCTTGAGGAAGCTTAAACCTTTTGAACCCTTATTTTAGGTTCTTGAGGAAGTTAAACCTTCTGAACCTTCGTTTTAGCTTCTTGAGGGAGCTTGAACCTTTTGAACCTTGGTTTTAGCTTCTTGAGGGCGCTTGGACCCTTTGAACCTTGGTTTTAGCTTCTTGAGGGGGTTTGAACCTTTTGAACGCTGGTTTTAGCTTCTTCACGAAGTTGAACCTTCTGAACCTTCGTTTTAGCTTCCTGGGGGAGCCTGAACCTTTTGAACATTCATCTTAGCTTCTTGAGGGAGCTTGAACCTTTTGAGCCTTCGTTTTAGCCTCTTGAGGGAGCTTGAACGTTTTGAACCCCTGTTTTGGCTTCTTGAGGAAGCTTGAAATTTAGAACTTTTCAACCTTCGTTTTAGCTTCTTGAGGAAGCTTGAACCTTTTGAACCTTCGTTTTAGCTTCTTGAGGAAGTTTGACCCTTTTGAACCTTTTTCAAGCTTCTCCGAGGAAGCTTGAACCTTTTGAACCCTGGTTTTAGCTTCTTGACGAAGTTGAACCTTCTGAACCTTCGTTTTAGTTTCCTGAGAGAGCTTGAACCTTTTGCACCTTCGTTTTAGCTTCCTGACAAAGCCTGAACCTTTTGAACCCTTGTTTTGGCTTCTTGAGGAAGCTTGAACCTTTTGAACCTTCGTTTTAGCTTTCTGAGGAAGCTCGACCCTTTTGAACCTTCGTTTTAGCTTCTTGAAGAAGCTTGAACCTTTTGAACCTTTGCTCTAGCTTCTCCAAGAAGCTTGAACCCTTTGCTATAGCTTCTACAAGAAGCTTGAAACTTGTGAACCTTTGCTCTAGCTTCTCTAGAAGCTTGATCCTTTGTTCTAACTTCTCCAGAAGCTTGAACCCTCTTGTTTCTCTATAAGAGGGCCTTCCTCTCCTTTAGAGGTTGAAAAAAAATTTGTCTAGGAAAAGCACATATATCTCTCTATATCTCTACATTCTAGGCTTAGAGGGTGTTTGTTCTTGGCCTTTAACACCCAGTGATTCGCATGTTGTGCTCGTTCTAAGATTCTGACGTTTGGTGAGCCTTACCTCTGGAACTCGGGACTCTTTTGTGCTTTGCTTCGATTTGCGAATCGGGTTACATTTTCTCTCCGAAGAAGGAGAGGTTTTAAATGAACCATCTCTCGGTGGCCATAGGCTACTTTTTCGTGGTTGTAAACCCTTTGTTCGTTGGAGACCATTTTTCGATTTTCAGAGCCGTCGGTCGTGCGGCTCGGTTCGAGACCGCTTAACTTTCTCCGTTTGGCACGGTTTTTTGACAGCTTGAACCTTTTGAACCTTCGTTTTAGCTTCTTGGGGAAGCTTGAGCCTTTTGAACCCTTATTTTAGCTTTTTGAGGAAATGAAACCTTCTGAACCTCTGTTTTAGCTTCTTGAGGTAGCTTGAACCTTTTGAACCTTGGTTTTAGCTTTTTGAGGGCGCTTGGACCTTTTGAACCTTCGTTTTAGCTTCTTGAGGGAGCTTGAACCTTTTGAACCCTAGTTTTAGTTTCTTGACGAAGTTGAACCTTCTGAGCCTTCGTTTTTGCTTCCTGAGGGTGCCTAAACCTTTTGAACCTTCGCTTTAGGTTCTTGAGGGAGCTTGAACCATTTGAACCTTCGTTTTAGCCTCTTGAGGGAGCTTGAACCTTTTGAACCCCTGTTTTGGCTTCTTGAGGAAGCTTGAAATTTTGAACTTTTCAACCTTCGTTTTAGCTTCTTGAGGAAGCTTGAACCTTTTGAACCTTTGTTTTAGCTTCTTGAGGGAGCTTGAACCCTTTGAACCTTTGCTCTAGCTTCTCCGAGGAAGCTCGAACCTTTTGAACCTTCGTTTTAGCTTCTTGAGGGAGCTTGAACCTTTTGAAGCTTCGTTTTAGGTTCTTGAGGGAGCTTGAACCTTTTGAAACCTTGTTTTGGCTTCTTGAGGAAGCTTGAACCTTTTTAACCTTCATTTTAGATTCTAGAGGGAGCTTGAACCTTTTGAACCTTCGTTTTAGCTTCTTGAGGAAGCTTCAACCTTTTGAACCTTTGCTCTAGCTTCTCCGAGGAAGCTTTAACTTTTTGAACCCTAGTTTTAGCTTCTTGAGGAAGTTGAACCTTCTGAACCTTCGTTTTAGTTTCCTGAGGGAGCTTGAACCTTTTGAATCTTCGTTTTAGCTTCTTGAGGGAGCTTGAACCTCTTGAACCTTCGTTTTAGCTTCTTGGGAGAGCTTGAACCTTTTGAACCCTTGTTTTTGCTTCTTGAGGAAGCTTGAACCTTTTGAACCTTCGTTTTAGCTTCTTGAGGAAACTTGAACCTTTTTGAACCTTTGCTCTAGCTTCTCTAAGAAGCTTGAACACTTTGTCTTAGCTTCTCCAAGAAGCTTTAAAGTTTTGAATCTTTAAGCTTGAACCCTCTTGTTTCTCTATAAAAGAGGGCCACCCTCTCCTTTAGAGAGTTTGAAAAAAATTTGTCTAAGGAAAAGCACATATATCTCTCTATATCTCTACATTCTAGGCTGAGAGAGGGTGTTTGTTCTTGGCCTATAACACCACCGGTGATTGCGCATGTTGTGCTGGATTACGTAGTTCTGAGTTTCTGGCAAAGCCTTACCTCCGGACCTCGGCACTCTTTGTGCTTTACCTCGTTTTGCGAACGAGTTACATTTTCTCTTCGAAGAAGGAGAGTTTCGTAGACCATCTCTCGGTGGCCGTAGGCTACTTTTCGTGGTCGTGAACCCTTTGTTGCCGTTGGAGACCATTTTCCGGTTTTGAGCCGTCGATCGTCGCCTCGGTTGGGATAAACTTAACTTTCTCCGTTTGGCACGGTTTTTGGACAGCTTCAACCTTTTGAACCCTTATTTTAGCTTCTTGGGGAAGTTAAACCTTCTAAACCTTCGTTTTAGATTCTTGAGGGAGTTTGAACCTTTTGAACGTTGGTTTTAGCTTCTAGACGAAGTTGAACCTTTTGAACCTTCGTTTTTGCTTCCTGAGGGAGCCTGAACCATTTGAACCTTCGTGTAAGCTTCTTGAGGATGCTTGCACCTTTTGAACCTTCGTTTTAGCCTCTTGATGGAGCTTGAACCTTTTGAACCCCTATTTTGGCTTCTTGAGGAAGCTTGAAATTTTGAACTTTTCAACCTTCGTTTTAGCTTCATGAGGAAGCTTGAATCTTTTGAACCTTCGTTTTAGCTTCTTGAGGATGTTTGAACCTTTTGAACCTTCGCTCTAGCTTCTCCGAGGAAGCTTAAACCTTTTGAACCCTGGTTTTAGCTTCTTGACGAAGTTGATCCGTCTGAACCCTCGTTTTAGTTTCCTGAGGGAGCTTGAACCTTTTGAACCTTCGTTTTAGCTTCTTGAGGAAGCTTGAACCTTTTGAACCTTTGCTCTAGCTTCTCCAAAAAGCTTGAACCCTTTGCTATAGCTTCTCCAAGAAGCTTGAAACTTGTGAACCTTTGCTCTAGCTTCTCTAAGAAGCTTGAACCTTTTGCTCTAGCTTCTCCAAGAAGCTTGAACCCTCTTGTTTCTCCATAAGAGAGGGCCTCTCTCTCCTTTAGAGAGGTTGAAAAAAATTTGTCTAAGGAAAAGCACATATATCTCTCTATATCTCTACATTCTAGGCTTAGAGAGGGTGTTTGTTCTTGGCCTTTAACACCCCCGGTGATTGCGCATGTTGTGCTCGTTCTAAGGTTACGGAGTTTCGGCTGAGAGCCTTACCTCCGGACCTCGGGACTCTTTTGTGCTTTGCCTCGATTTGCGAACCACGTTCTGTTTTCTCTCCCCGAAGGGAGGGAGAGGTTTCGTAGACCATCTCTCAGTGGCCGTAGGCTACTTTTCGTGGTCGTAGACCACTGTTCCCAGTTGGAGACCATTTTTCGGTTTTCGGAGCCGTCGGTCGTGCGGCTCGGTTCGGGGACTTAACTTTCTCCGTTTGTACGGTTTTAGGACAGCTTGAACCTTTTGAACCTTCGTTTTAGCTTCTTGAGGAAGCTTGAGCCTTTTCAACCCTTATTTTAGCTTTTTGAGGAAATGAAACCTTATGAACCTTCGTTTTAGCTTCCTGAGGGTGCTTGAACCTTTTGAACCTTGGTTTTAGCTTCTTGAGGGCGCTTGGACCTTTTGAACCTTCGTTTTAGCTTCTTGAGAGAGCTTGAACCTTTTGAACCCTGGTTTTAGCTTCTTGACAAAGTTGAACCTTCTGAACCTTCGTTTTTGCTTCCTGAGGGTGCCTAAACCTTTTGAACCTTCGTTTTAGGTTTTTGAGGGAGCTTGAACATTTTGAACCTTCGTTTTAGCCTCTTGAGGGAGCTTGAACCTTTTGAACCCCTGTTTTGGCTTCTTGAGGAAGCTTGAAATTTTGAACTTTTCGACCTTCGTTTTAGCTTCTTGAGGAAGCTTGAACCTTTTGAACCTTCGTTTTAGCTTCTTGAGGGAGCTTGAACCCTTTGAACCATTGCTCTAGCTTCTCCGAGGAAGCTCGAACCTTTTGAACCTTCGTTTTAGCTTCTTGAGGGGGCTTGAACCTTTTGAACCTTCGTTTTAGCTTCTTGAGGGAGCTTGAACCCTTTGAACCTTTGCTCTTGCTTCTCCGAGGAAGCTCGAACCTTTTGCCTTAGCTTCTCCAAGAAGCTTGAAAGTGTTGAACCTTTGCTCTAGCTTCTCTAAGAAGCTTGAACCTTTTGCTCTAGCTTTTCCAAGATGCTTGAACCCTCTTGTTTCTCTATAAGAGAGGGTCACCCTCTCCTTTAGAGGTTGAAAAAAAATTTGCCTAAGGAAAAGCACATATATCTCTCTATATCTCTACATTCTAGGCTTAGAGGGTGTTTGTTCTTGGCCTTTAACACCCCGGTGATTCGCATGTTGTGCTTTCGTTCTAAGATTCTGAGTTTGGTGAGCCTTACCTCCGGACCTCGGGACTCTTTGTGCTTTGCCTCGATTTGTGAACGAGTTCGTTTTCTCACCGAAGAAGGGAGAGGTTTAAATGAACCATCTCTCGATGGCCGTAGGCTACTTTTAAATGTAAATGAACCCTTTGTTCCCGTTTGGAAACCATTTTCCGGTTTTCGGAGCCGTCGGTCGTGCGCCTCGGTTCAAAACCGCTTAACTTTCTCCGTTTGGCACGGTTTATGGACAGCTTGAACCTTTTGAACCCTTATTTTAGCTTCTTGAGGAAGTTAAACCTTCTGAACCTTCGTTTTAGCTTCTTGAGGGTGCTTGAACCTTGGTTTTAGCTTCTTCAGGGCGCTTGGACCTTTTGAACCTTCGTTTTAGCTTCTTGAGGGAGCTTGAACCTTTTGAACGCTGGTTTTAGCTTCTTGACGAAGTGGAACCTTCTGAACCTTCGTTTTAGCTTCCTGAGGGAGCCTGAACCTTTTGAACCTTCGTTTTAGCTTCTTGAGGGAGCTTGAACCTTTTGAACCTTCGTTTTAGCCTCTTGGGGGAGCTTGAACCTTTTGAACCCCTATTTTGGCTTCTTGAGGAAGCTTGAAATTTTGAACTTTTCAACCATCGTTTTAGCTTCTTGAGGAAGCTTGAACCTTTTGAACATTCGTTTTAGCTTCTTGAGGAAGTTTGAACGTTTTGAACCTTTTCTCTAGCTTCTCCGAGGAAGCTTGAACCTTTTGAACCCTGGTTTTAGCTTCTTGACGAAGTTAAACCTTCTGAACCTTCGTTTTGGTTTCCTGAGGGAGCTTGAACCTTTTGAACCTTCGTTTTAGTTTCTTGACGGAGCTTGAACCTTTTGAACCCTTGTTTTGGTTTCTTGAGGAAGCTTGAACCTCTTGAACCTTCGTTTTAACTATTCGAGGAAGCTCGACCCTTTTGAACCTTCGTTTTAGCTTCTTGAGGAAGCTTGAACCTTTTGAACCTTTGCTCTAGCTTCTCCAAGAAGCTTGAACCCTTTGCTATAGCTTCTCCAAGAAGCTTGAAACTTTTGAACCTTTGCTCTAGCTTCTCTAGAAGCTTGAACCTTTGCTCTAGCTTCTCCAAGAAGCTTGAACCTGTTCTTCTGTATAAGAGGACCACCCTCTCCTTTAGAGGTTGAAAAAATTTGTCTAGAAAAAGCACATATATCTCTCTATATCTCTACATTCTAGGCTTAGAGGGTGTTTGTTCTTGGCCTTTAACACCCATTGATTGCACAAGTTGTGCTCGTTCTAAGGTTATGGAGTTTCGGCTGAGAGCCTTACCTTCGGACCTCGGGACTCCTTTGTGCTTTGCCTCGATTTGCGAACCAAGTTTTGTTTTCTCTCCCGAAGGAGAGGTTTAAATGAACCATCTCTCAGTGGCCGTAGGCTACTTTTCGTGGTCGTAGACCACTGTTCCCGTTTAGAGACCATTTTTCGATTTTCGGAGCCGTCGGTCGTGCGGCACGGTTTTTGGACAGCTTGAACCTTTTGAACCTTCGTTTTAGCTTCTTGAGGAAGCTTGAGCCTTTTCAACCCTTATTTTTGCTTTTTGAGGAAATGAAACCTTCTGAACCTTCGTTTTAGCTTTTTGAGGGAGCTTGAACCTTTTGAACCTTTGTTTTAGCTTCTTGAGGGCGCTTGGACCTTTTGAACCTTCGTTTTAGCTTCTTGAGATAGCTTGAACCTTTTGAACCCTGGTTTTAGCTTCTTGACGAAGTTGAACCTTCTGAACCTTCGTTTTTGCTTCCTGAGGGTGCCTAAACCTTTTGAACCTTCATTTTAGGTTCTTGAGGGAGCTTTAACCTTTTCAACCTTCGTTTTAGCTTCTTGAGGAAGCTTGAAACTTTTGAACCTTCGTTTTAGCTTCTTGAGGGAGCTTTAACCTTTTGAACCTTTGTTCTAGCTTCTCCGAGGGAGCTTGAACCTTTTGAACCTTCGTTTTAGCTTCTTGAGGGAGCTTGAACCTTTTGAAGCTTCGTTTTAGGTTCTTGAGGGAGCTTGAACCTTTTGAAACCTTGTTTTGCCTTCTTGAGGAAGCTTAAACCTTTTGAACCTTCGTTTTAGCTTCTTGGGAGAGCTTGAACCTTTTGAACCTTCATTTTAGCTTCTTGAGGGAGCTTCAACCTTTTGGAACCCTGGTTTTGGCTTCTTGAGGAAGCTTGAACCTTTTGAACTTACGTTTTAGCTTCTTGAGGAAGCTTGAACCTTTTGAACCTTCGTTTTAGCTTCTTGAGGAAGCTTCAACCTTTTGAACCTTTGCTCTAGCTTCTCCAAGAAGCTTGAACCCTTTGCTCTAGATTCTCCAAGAAGCTTGATACTTTTGAACCTTTGCTCTAGCTTCTCTAAGAAGCTTGAACCTTTTGCTCTAGCTTCTCCAAGTAGCTTGAACCCTCTTGTTTCTTTATAAGAGGGCCTCCCTCTCCTTTAGAGACGTTGAAACAAATGTGTCTAAGGAAAAGCACATATATCTCTCTATTTGTCTAAGTTCTAGGCTTAGAGTGGGTTTTTGTTCTTGGCGTTTAACACCGGTGATTGCATGTTGTGCTCGTTCGAGGATTCTGAGTTTGGTGAAGCCTTACCTCGGACCGGGACTCTTTTGTGCTTTATCGCGATTTTCGAACGAAGTTCTGTTTTCTCTCCCCGAAGGGAGGGAGAGTTTAAATGACCATCTCTCGGTGGCGTGAGCTACTTTTGTGGTCGATGAGTCCTTTGTTCCGGTTTGGAGCCTATTTTTCGGTTTCCGGAGCCGTCAGTCGTGCACCTCGGTTCGAGACCGCTTAACTTTCTCCGTTTGGCACGGTTTTGGACAACTTGAACCTTTTCAACCTTCGTTTTCGCCTCTTGAGGAAGCTTGAACTTTTGAACCCTTATTTTAGCTTCTTGAGGAAGTTAAACCTTGAACAACCGTTTTAGCTTCTTGAGGGAGCTTGAACCTTTTGAACCTTGGTTTTAGCTTCTTGAGGGCGCTTGGACCTTTTGAACCTTCGTTTTAGTTTCTTGAGGGAGCTTGAACCTTTTGAACCCTGGTTTGAGCTTCTTGACGAAGTTGAACCTTCTGAATCTTCGTTTTAGCTTCCTGAGGGTGCCTAAACCTTTTGAACCTTCGTTTTAGGTTTTTGAGGGAGCTTTAACATTTTGAACCTTCGTTTTAGCCTCTTGAGGGAGCTTGAACCTTTTGAACCCCTGTTTTGGCATCTTGAAGAAGCTTGAAATTTTGAACTTTTCAACCTTCGTTTTAGTTTCATGAGGAAGCTTGAAGCATTTGAACCTTAGTTTTTTTTTTTTTGTTACAGGAAAATCCTCCCACTCTCCCGCAGGTCCAAGGCAGCGCCCCTTGAGGAGATCACCAGGGTGTCCTGTTGGCCGTTCCGAGCAAGAGACTATAACCTGGAAGCTTGTCCCGACCTCACAAGGCAAGCTCGATGAGTCGAGACTTCGCCTGAGAGCATTGAACCCACACCAAGTGCTGACTAGATAACTTGAGGTCCAACCTCCTAACCAACAACGCTTTCGCCCAGGAAATTGGCCCAAGGGAGAGGGGAATTGAACTTGTGACCTTGGGGCTTAAACCCCAAGGGTTTACCACAATGCCACAACCCCTTGGGTTGAACCTTCGTTTTAGCTTCTTGAGGGAGCTTGACCCTTTTGAACCTTTGCTCTAGCTTCTCCGAGGAAGCTCGAACCTTTTGAACCTTTGTTTTAGCTTCTTGAGGGAGCTTGAACCTTTTGAACCTTCGTTTTAGCTTCTTGAGTAAGTTAAACCTTCTGAACCTTCGTTTGAGTTTCCTGAGGGAGCTTGAACCTTTTGAACCTTCGTTTTAGCTTCTTGAGGGAGCTTGAACCTTTTGAACCTTCGTTTTAGCTTCTTGAGGGAGCTTGAACCTTTTGAACTCTCGTTTTGGCCTCTTGAGGAAGCTTGAACCTTTTGAACCTTCGTATTAGCTTCTTGAGGAAGCTTGACCCTTTTGAACCTTCGTTTTAGCTTCTTGAGGAAGCTTGAACCTTCTGAACCTTTGCTCTAGCTTCTCCAAAAAGCTTGAACCCTTTGCTCTAGCTTCTCCGAGAAACTTCAAACTTTTGAACCTTTGCTCTAGCGTCTCTAAGAAGCTTGAACCTTTTGCTCTAGCTTCTCCAAGAAGCTTGAACCCTCTTGTTTCTCTATAAGAGAGGGCCTCCCTCTCCTTTAGAGAGGTTGAAAAAAATTTGCCTAAGGAAAAGCACATATATCTCTCTATATCTCGACATTCTAGGCTTAGAGAGAGTGTTTGTTCTTGGCCTTTAACACCACCGGTGATTGCGCATGTTGTGCCTGCCTGAGATTACGGAGTTTCGAATGAGAGCCTTACCTTCGGACCTCGGGACTATTTTGTGCTTTGCCTCGATTTGCGAACTAGGTTCTGTTTTCTCTTCCCGAAGAGAGGGAGAGGTTTCGTAGACCATCTCTCGGGGTAGGCTACTTTTCGTGGTCGAGACCACTGTTCCCGTTTGAGACCATTTTTCGATTTTGAGCCGTCGGTCATGCGCCTCGGTTGGGGACATTAACTTTCTCCGTTTGTACGGTTTTTGGACAACTTGAACCCTTTTAACCTTCATTTTTATTCTTGAGGAAGCTTGAACCTTTTGAACCCTTATTTTAGCTTCTTGAGGAAGTTAAACCTTGAACCTTCGTTTAGCTTCTTGAGGAGCTTGAACCTTTTGAACCTTGGTTTTAGCTTCTTGAGGAGCTTGGACCTTTTGAACCTTCGTTTAGCTTCTTGAGGAGTTTGAACCTTTTGAACGCTGGTTTTAGCTTCTTGACGGTTGAACCTTGAACCTTCGTTTTAGCTTCCTGAGGAGCTGAACCTTTGAACCTTCGTTTTAGCTCCTTGAGGAGCTTGAACCCTTGAACCTTCGTTTTATCCTCTTGAGGAGCTTGAACCTTTTGAACCCTCGCTTTGGCTTCTTGAGGAAGCTTGAAATTTTGAACTTTTCAACCTTCGTTTTAGCTTCTCGAGGAAGCTTGAACCTTTGAACCTTTGTTTTAGCTTCTTGAGGAAGTTTGAACCTTTTGAACCTTTTCTAGCTTCTCAGGAAGCTTGAACCTTTGAACCTGGTTTTAGCTTCTTGACGAAGTTGAACCTTCTGAACCTTCGTTTTAGTTTCCTGAGGGAGCTTGAACCTTTTGAGTCTTCGAATTCGCTTCTTGACGGAGCTTGAACCTTTTGAACCCTTGTTTTGGCTTCTTGAAGAAGCTTGAACCTTTTGAACCTTCGTTTTAGCTTTTTGAGGAAGCTCGACCCTTTTGAACCTTCGTTTTAGCTTCTTGAGAAAGCTTGAACCTTTTGAACCTTTGCTCTAGCTTCTCCAAGAAGCTTGAACCCTTTGCCATAGCTTCTCCAAGAAATTTGAAACTTTTGAACCTTTGCTCTAGCTTCTCTAAGAAGCTTGAACCTTTTGCTCTAGCTTCTCCAAGAAGCTTGAACCCTCTTGTTTCTTTATAAGAGAGGGCCTCCCTCTCCTTTAGAGAGGTTGAAAAAAAAATTTCTAAGGAAAAGCACTTATATCTCTCTATATCTCTACATTCTAGGCTTAGAGAGGGTGTTTGTTCTTGGCCTTTAACACCCCCGGTGATTGCGCATGTTGTGCTCGTTCTAAGGTTACGGAGTTTCGGCTGAGAGCCTTACCTTCAGACCTCGGGACTCTTTTGTGCTTTGCCTCGATTTGCGAACCAGGTTCTGTTTTCTCTCCCCGAAGGGAGGGAGAGGTTTCGTAGACCATCTCTCAGGGGCCGTAGGCTACTTTTCGTCGTCGTAGACCACTATTCTCGTTTGGAGACCATTTTCCAGTTTTCGGAGCCGTCGGTCGTGCGGCTCGGTTCGGGACCGCTTAACTTTCTCCGTTTGGCATGGTTTTTGGACAGGTTGAACCTTTTGAACCTTCGTTTTTGCTTCTTGACGAAGCTTGAGCCTTTCGAACCTTTATTTTAGCTTTTTGTGGAAATGAAACCTTCTGAACCTTCGTTTTAGCTTTTTGAGGGAGCTTAAACCTTTTGAACCTTGGTTTTAGCTTTTTGTGGGCTCTTGGACCTTTTGAACCTTCGTTTTAGCTTCTTGAGAAAGCTTGAACCTTTTGAACCCTGGTTTTAGCTTCTTGACGAAGTTGAACCTTCTGAACCTTCGTTTTTGCTTCCTGAGGGTGCCTAAACCTTTTGAACCTTCGTTTTAGGTTGTTGAGGGAGCTTGAACCTTTTGAACCTTCGTTTTAGCCTCTTGAGGGAGCTTGAACCTTTTGAACCCCTGTTTTGGCTTCTTGAGGAAGCTTGAAATTTTGAACTTTTCAACCTTCGTTTTAGCTTCTTGAGGAAGCTTGAACCTTTTGAACCTTCGTTTTAGCTTCTTGAGGGAGCTTGAACCCTTTGAACCTTTGCTCTAGCTTCTCCGAGGAAGCTCGAACCTTTTGAACCTTCATTTTAGGTTCTTGAGGGAGCTTGAACCTTTTGAAACCTTGTTTTGGCTTCTTGAGGAATCTTGAACCTTTTGAACCTTCGTTTCAACTTCTTGAGGGAGCTTGAACATTTTGAACCTTCGTTTTAGCTTCTTGAGGAAGCTTCAACCTTTTGAACCTTTGCTCTAGCTTCTCCGATGAGGCTTTAACCTTTTGAACCATGGTTTTAACTTCTTGAGGAAGTTGAACCTTCTGAACCTTCGTTTTAGTTTTCTGAGGGAGCTTGAACCTTTTGAACCTTCGTTTTAGCTTCTTTAGGGAGTTTGAACCTGTTGGACCTTCGTTTTAGCTTCTTGAGGGAGCTTGAACCTTTTGAACCCTTGTTTTGGCTTCTTGAGGAAGCTTGAACCTTTTGAACCTTCGTTTTAGCTTCTTGAAGAAGCTTGAACCTTTTGAACCTTTGCTCTAACGTCTCCAAGAAGCTTGAACACTTTGCCGTAGCTTCTCCAAGAAGCTTGAAAGTTTTGAACCTTTGCTCTAGCTTCTCTAAGAAGCTTGAACCCTCTTGTTTCTCTATAAGAGAGGGCCACCCTTTCCTTTAGAGAGGTTGAAAAAAATTTATCTAAGGAAAAGGACATATATCTCTCTATATCTCTACATTCTAGGCTTAGAGAGGGTGTTTGTTCTTGGCCTTTAACACCCCAGTGATTGTGCATGTTGTGCTCGTTCTAAGGTTACGGAGTTTCGGCTGAGAGCCTTACCTCCGGAACTCGGGACTCTTTTGTGCTTTGCCTCGATTTGCGAATCAGGTTCTGTTTTCTCTCCCCGAAGGGAGGGAGAGGTTTCGTAGACCATCTCTCAGTGGCCGTAGGCTACTTGTCGTGGTCGTAGACCACTGTTCCCGTTTGGAGACCATTTTTTGATTTTCAGAGCCGTCGGTCGTGCGGCTCGGTTCGAGACCGCTTAACTTTCTCCGTTTGGCACGGTTTTTGGACAGCTTGAACCTTTTGAACCTTCGTTTTAGCTTTTTGGGGAAGCTTGAGCCTTTTGAACCCTTATTTTAGCTTTTTGAGGAAATGAAACCTTCTGAACCTCTGTTTTAGCTTCTTGAGGTAGCTTGAACCTTTTGAACCTTGGTTTTAGCTTCTTGAGGGCGCTTGGACCTTTTGAACCTTCGTTTTAGCTTCTTGGGAGAGCTTGAACCTTTTGAACCCTGGTTTCAGCTTCTTGACAAAGTTGAACCTTCCGAACCTTCGTTTTTACTTCCTGAGCGAGCCTGAACCTTTTGAACCTTCGTTTGAGGTTCTTGAGGGAGCTTGAACCTTTTGAACCTTCGTTTTAGCCCCTTGAGGGAGCTTGAACCTTTTGAACCCCTGTTTTGGCTTCTTGAGGAAGCTTGAAATTTTGACCTTTCCAACCTTCGTTTTAGCTTCTTGAGGAAGTTTGAACCTTTTGAACCTTCGTTTAAGCTTCTTGAGGGAGCTTCAACCCTTTGAACCTTTGCTCTAGCTTCTCCGAGGAAGCTCGAACCTTTTGAACCTTCGTTTTAGCTTCTTGAGGGAGCTTGAACCTTTTGAACCTTCGTTTTAGGTTTTTGAGGGAGCTTGAACCTTTTGAAACCTTGTTTTGGCTTCTTGAGGAAGCTTGAATCTTTTGAACCTTCGTTTTAGCTTCTTCAGGGAGCTTGAACCTTTTGAACCTTCGTTTGAGCTTCTTGAGGAAGCTTCAACCTTTTGAACCTTTGCTCTAGCTTCTCCGAGGAAGCTTGAACCTTTTGAACCCTGGTTTTAGCTTCTTGAGGAAGTTGAACCTTCTGAACCTTCGTTTTTGTTTCCTAAGGGAGCTTGAACCTTTTGAATCTTCGTTTTAGCTTCTTGAGGGAGCTTGAACCTCTTGAACCTTTGTTTTAGCTTCTTGGGGGAGCTTGAACCTTTTGAACCCTTGTTTTGGCTTCTTGAGGAAGCTTGAACCTTTTGAACCTTCGTTTTAGCTTCTTGAGGAAGCTTGAACCTTTTGAACCTTTGCTCTAGCTTCTCCAAGAAGCTTGAACACTTTGCCTTAGCTTCTCCAAGAAACTTGAAAGTTTTGAACCTTTGCTCTAGCTTCTCTAAGAAGCTTGAACCTTTTGCTCTAGCTTCTCCAAGAAGCTTGAACGCTCTTGTTTCTCTGTAAGAGAGGGCCACCCTCTCGTTTAGAGAGGTTGAAAAAAATTTGTCTAAGGAAAAGCACATATATCTCTCAATATCTCTACATTCTAGGCTTAGAGAAGGTGTTTGTTCTTGGCTTTTAACACCGCCGGTGATTGTGCATGTTGTGCTCGTTCTGAGGTTACGGAGTTTCACGAGAGCCTTACCTCCGAACCTCAAGACTCTTTGTGCTTTGCCTCGATTTTAACTGTTCTGTTTTCCTCCCGAAGGGAGGAAAGGTTTCAGAACCATCTCTCGATGTCAGGCTACTTTCGTGGTCGAGACCACTGCTTCTGCTTTGAGACCATTTTCCGATTTTGAACCGTCGATCGTGCCTCGGTTCGACCGCTTAACTTTCTCCGTTTGGCACGGTTTTTGACAAATCGAACCTTTTAACCTTTTTGATTCTTGAGGAAGCTTGAACCTTTTGAACCCTTATTTGAGCTTCTTGAGGAAGTTAAACCTTCTGAACCTTCGTTTGAGCTTCTTGAGGGAGCTTGAACCTTTTGAACCTTGGTTTTAGCTTCTTGAGGGCGCTTGGACCTTTTGAACCTTCGTTTTAGCTTCTTGAGGGAGCTTGAACCTTTTGAACGCTAGTTTTAGCTTCTTGACGAAGTTGAACCTTCTGAACCTTCGTTTTAGCTTCCTGAGGGACCCTGAACCTTTTGAACCTTCGTTTTAGGTTCTTGAGGGAGCTTGAACATTTTGAACCTTCGTTTTAGCCTCTTGAGGGAGCTTGAACCTTTTGAACCCCTGCTTTGGCTTCTTGAGGAAGCTTGAAATTTTGATCTTTTCAACCTTCGTTTTAGCTTCTCGAGGAAACTTGAACCTTTTGAACCTTCGTTTTAGCTTCTTGAGGAAGTTTGAACCTTTTGAACCTTTTCTCTAGCTTCTCCGAGGAAGCTTGAACCTTTTGAACCTTGGTTTTAGCTTCTTGACGAAGTTAAACCTTCTGAACCTTCGTTTTAGTTTCCTGAGGGAGCTTGAACCTTTTGAGCCTTCGATTTAGCTTCTTGACGGAGCTTGAACCTTTTGAGCCCTTGTTTTGGCTTCTTGAGGAAGCTTGAACCTTTTGAACCTTCGTTTTAGCTTTTTGAGGAAGCTCGACCCTTTTGAACCTTCGTTTTAGGTTCTTGAGAAAGCTTGAACCTTTTGAACCTTTGCTCTAGCTTCTCCAAGAAGCTTGAACCCTTTGCTATAGCTTCTCCAAGAAGTTTGAAACTTTTGAACCATTGCTCTAGCTTCTCTAAGAAGCTTGAACCTTTTTCTCTAGCTTCTCCAAGAAGCTTGAACCCTCTTGTTTCTCTATAAGAAAGGGCCTCCCTCTCCTTTAGAGACGTTGAAAAAAATTTGTCTAAGGAAAAGCACTTATATCTCTCTATATCTCTACATTCTAGGCTTAGAGAAGGTGTTTGTTCTTGGCCTTTAACACCCCCGGTGATTGCGCATGTTGTACTCGTTCTAAGGTTACGTAGTTTCGGCTGAGAGCCTTACCTCCAGACCTCGGGACTCTTTTGTGCTTTGCCTCGATTTGCGAACCAGGTTCTGTTTTCTCTCCCCGAAGGGAGGGAGAGGTTTCGTAGACCATCTCTCCGTGTGTCAGACCAACTTTCCGTCGTCGTGAACTTTTTTTCGTTTGGAGACATTTTCCAGTTTTCAGAGCCGTTGGTCGTGCGGCTCGGTTCGGGACCGCTTAACTTTCTCCGTTTGGCACGGTTTTTGGACAGCTTGATCCTTTTCGACCTTCGTTTTAGCTTCTTGACGAAGCTTGAGCCTTTTGAACCTTTATTTTAGCATTTTGTGCAAATGAAACCTTCTGAACCTTCGTTTTAGCTTCTTGAGGGAGCTTAAACCTTTTGAACCTTGGTTTTAGTTTTTTTGGGGCTCTTGGACCTTTTGAACCTCCGTTTTAGCTTCTTGAGAAAGTTTAAACCTTTTGAACCCTGGTTTTAGCTTCTTGACGAAGTTGAACCTTCTGAACCTTCGTTTTTACTTCCTGAGGGTGCCTAAACCTTTTGAACCTTTTAGGTTGTTGAGGAGCTTGAACCTTTTGAAGCTTCATTTTAGCCTCTTGAGAGCATGAACCTTTTGAACCCCTGTTTTGGCTTCTTGAGCAAGCTTGAAATTTTGAACCTTTTGAACCTTCGTTTTAGCTTCTTGAGGGGGCTTGAACCTTTTGAACCTTCGTTTTAGCTTCTTGAGGGAGCTTGAACCCTTTGAACCTTTGCTCTTGCTTCTCCGAGGAAGCTCGAACCTTTTGAACCTTCATTTTAGGTTCTTGAGGGAGCTTGAACCTTTTGAAACCTTGTTTTGGCTTCTGGAGGAATCTTGAACCTTTTGAACCTTCGTTTCGACTTCTTGAAGGAGCTTGAACCTTTTGAACCTTCATTTTAGCTTCTTGAGGAAGCTTCAACCTTTTGAACCTTTGCTCTAGTTTCTCCGAGGAAGCTTTAACCTTTTGAACCCTGGTTTTAACTTCTTGAGGAAGTTGAACCTTCTGAATGTTTGTTTTAGTTTCCTGAGGGAGCTTGAACCTTTTGAATCTTCGTTTTAGCTTCTTGAGGGAGTTTGAACCTCTTGAACCTTCGTTTTAGCTTCTTGAGGGAGCTTGAACCTTTTGAACCCTTGTTTTGGCTTCTTGAGGAAGCTTGAACCTTTTGAACTTTCGTTTTAGCTTCTTGAAGAAGCTTGAACCTTTTGAACCTTTGCTCTAGCTTCTCCAAGAAGCTTGAACACTTTGCCTTAGCTTCTCCAAGAAACTTGAAAGTTTTAAACCTTTGCTCTAGCTTCTCTAAGAAGCTTGAACCCTCTTGTTTCTCTATAAAAGAGAGCCACCCTCTCCTTTAGAGAGTTTGAAAAAAATTTGTCTAAGGAAAAGCACATATATCTCTCTATATCTCTACATTCTAGGCTTAGAGAGGGTGTTTGTTCTTGGCCTATAACACCACCGGTGATTGCGCATGTTGTGCTCGTTCTGAGGTTACGGAGTTTCTGCTGAAAGCCTTACCTCCGGACCTCGGCACTCTTTTGTGCTTTACCTCGTTTTGCGAACCAGGTTCTGTTTTCTCTTCCCGAAGGGAGGGAGAGGTTTCGTAGACCATCTCTCAGTGGCCGTAGGCTACTTTTCGTGGTCGTAGACCACTGTTGCCGTTTGGAGACCATTTTCCGGTTTTCGGAGCCGTCGATCGTGCGCCTCGGTTCGGGATCGCTTAACTTTCTCCGTTTGGCACGGTTTTTGGACAGCTTGAACCTTTTGAACACTTATTTTAGCTTCTTGAGGAAGTTAAACCTTCTGAACCTTCGTTTTAGCTTCTTGAGGGAGCTTGAACCTTTTGAACGTTGGTTTTAGCTTCTTGACGAAGTTGAACCTTCTGAACCTTCGTTTTAGCTTCCTGAGGGAGCCTGAACCATTTGAACCTTCGTTTTAGCTTCTTGAGGGAGCTTGAACCTTTTGAACCTTCGTTTTAGCTTCTTGAGGGAGCTTGAACCTTTTGAACCCCTGTTTTGGCTTCTTGAGGAAGCTTGAAATTTTGAACTTTTCAACCTTCGTTTTAGCTTCTTGAGGATGCTTGAACCTTTTGAACCTTCGTTTTAGCTTCTTGAGGATTTTTTTAACCTTTTGAACCTTTTCTCTAGCTTCTCCGAGGAAGCTTGAACCTTTTGAACCCTGGTTTTAGCTTCTTTACGAAGTTGATTTTTCTGAACCCTC
Source organism: Camellia lanceoleosa (assembly GCA_025200525.1). Taxonomy (NCBI): domain Eukaryota; kingdom Viridiplantae; phylum Streptophyta; class Magnoliopsida; order Ericales; family Theaceae; genus Camellia; species Camellia lanceoleosa. The sequence goes on along the minus strand of CM045770.1, from coordinate 152,426,607 downwards.
GTTTTAGTTTCCTGAGGGAGCTTGAACCTTTTGAACCTTCGTTTTAGCTGCTTGAGGAAGTTTGAACCTTTTGAACCTTTGCTCTAGCTTCTCCAAGAAGCTTGAACCCTTTGCTATAGCTTCTCCAAGAAGCTTGAAACTTGTGAACCTTTGCTCTAGCTTCTCTAAGAAGCTTGAACACTTTGCCTTAGCTTCTCCAAGAAACTTGAAAGTTTTAAACCTTTGCTCTAGCTTCTCTAAGAAGCTTGAACCTTTTGCTCTAGCTTCTCCAAGAAGCTTGAACCCTCTTGTTTCTCCATAAGAGAGAGGGCCTCTCTCTCCTTTAGAGAGGTTGAAAAAAATTTGTCTAAGGAAAAGGACATATATCTCTCTATATCTCTACATTCTAGGCTTAGACAGGGTGTTTGTTCTTGGCCTTAAACACCCCCGGTGATTGCGCATGTTGTGCTCGTTCTAAGGTTACGGAGTTTCGGCTGAGAGCCTTACCTCCGGACCTCGGGACTCTTTTGTGCTTTGCCTCGATTTGCGAACCACGTTCTGTTTTCTCTCCTTGATGGGAGGGAGAGGTTTCGTAGACCATCTCTCAGTGGCCGTAGGCTACTTTTCGTGGTCGTAGACCACTGTTCCCGTTTGGAGACCATTTTCCGGTTTTCGGAGTCGTTGGTCGTGCGGCTCGGTTCGGGACCGCTTAACTTTCTCCGTTTGGCACGGTTTTTGGACAGCTTGAACCTTTTGAACCTTCGTTTTAGCTTCTTGAGGAAGCTTGAGCCTTTTCAACCCTTATTTTAGCTTTTTGAGGAAATGAAACCTTATGAACCTTCGTTTTAGCTTCCTGAGGGTGCTTGAACCTTTTGAACCTTGGTTTTAGCTTCTTGAGGGCGCTTGGACCTTTTGAACCTTCGTTTTACCTTCTTGAGAGAGCTTGAACCTTTTGAACCCTGGTTTTAGCTTCTTGACAAAGTTGAACCTTCTGAACCTTCGTTTTTGCTTCCTGAGGGTGCCTAAACCTTTTGAACCTTCGTTTTAGGTTCTTAAGGGAGCTTGAACATTTTTAACCTTCGTTTTAGCCTCCTGAGGGAGCTTGAACCTTTTGAACCCCTGTTTTGGCCTCTTGAGGAAGCTTGAAATTTTGAACTTTTCAACCTTCGTTTTAGCTTCTTGAGGAAGCTTGAACCTTTTGAACCTTCGTTTTAGCTTCTTGAGGGAGCTTGAACCCTTTGAACCATTGCTCTAGCTTCTCCGAGGAAGCTCGAACCTTTTGAACCTTCGTTTTAGCTTCTTCAGGGAGCTTGAACCTTTTGAACCTTTTGTACCTTCGTTTTAGCTTCTTGAAGAAGCTTGAACCTTTTGAACCTTTGCTCTAACGTCTCCAAGAAGCTTGAACACTTTGCCTTAGCTTCTCCAAGAAGCTTGAAAGTGTTGAACCTTTGCTCTAGCTTCTCTAAGAAGCTTGAACCTTTTGCTCTAGCTTTTCCAAGATGCTTGAACCCTCTTGTTTCTCTATAAGAGAGGGTCACCCTCTCCTTTAGAGAGGTTGAAAAAAATTTGCCTAAGGAAAAGCACATATATCTCTCTATATCTCTACATTCTAGGCTTAGAGAGGGTGTTTGTTCTTGGCCTTTAACACCCCCGGTGATTGCGCATGTTGTGCTCGTTCTAGATTCTGAGTTTCACGAGAGCCTTACCTCCGGACCTCGGGACTCTTTTGTGCTTTGCCTCGATTTGTGAACCAGGTTCTGTTTTCTCACCCCGAAGGGAGGGAGAGGTTTCGTAGACCATCTCTCAGTGGCCGTAGGCTACTTTTCGTGGTCGTAGACCACTGTTCCCGTTTGGAAACCATTTTCCGGTTTTCGGAGCCGTCGGTCGTGCGCCTCGGTTCAAAACCGCTTAACTTTCTCCGTTTGGCACGGTTTATGGACAGCTTGAACCTTTTGAACCCTTATTTTAGCTTCTTGAGGAAGTTAAACCTTCTGAACCTTCGTTTTAGCTTCTTGAGGGTGCTTGAACCTTTTGAACCTTGGTTTTAGCTTCTTCAGGGCGCTTGGACCTTTTGAACCTTCGTTTTAGCTTCTTGAGGGAGCTTGAACCTTTTGAACGCTGGTTTTAGCTTCTTGACGAAGTGGAACCTTCTGAACCTTCGTTTTAGCTTCCTGAGAGAGCCTGAACCTTTTGAACCTTCGTTTTAGCTTCTTGAGGGAGCTTGAACCTTTTGAACCTTCGTTTTAGCCTCTTGGGGGAGCTTGAACCTTTTGAACCCCTATTTTGACTTCTTGAGGAAGCTTGAAATTTTGAACTTTTCAACCATCGTTTTAGCTTCTTGAGGAAGCTTGAACCTTTTGAACATTCGTTTTAGCTTCTTGAGGAAGTTTGAACGTTTTGAACCTTTTCTCTAGCTTCTCCGAGGAAGCTTGAACCTTTTGAACCCTGGTTTTAGCTTCTTGACGAAGTTAAACCTTCTGAACCTTCGTTTTGGTTTCCTGAGGGAGCTTGAACCTTTTGAACCTTCGTTTTAGTTTCTTGACGGAGCTTGAACCTTTTGAACCCTTGTTTTGGTTTCTTGAGGAAGCTTGAACCTTTTGAACCTTCGTTTTAACTATTCGAGGAAGCTCGACCCTTTTGAACCTTCGTTTTAGCTTCTTGAGGAAGCTTGAACCTTTTGAACCTTTGCTCTAGCTTCTCCAAGAAGCTTGAACCCTTTGCTATAGCTTCTCCAAGAAGCTTGAAACTTTTGAACCTTTGCTCTAGCTTCTCTAAGAAGCTTGAACCTTTTGCTCTAGCTTCTCCAAGAAGCTTGAACCCTGTTCTTTCTGTATAAGAGAGGACCACCCTCTCCTTTAGAGAGGTTAAAAAAAATTTGTCTAAGAAAAAGCACATATATCTCTCTATATCTCTACATTCTAGGCTTAGAGAGGGTGTTTGTTCTTGGCCTTTAACACCCCCGGTGATTGCACAAGTTGTGCTCGTTCTAAGGTTATGGAGTTTCGGCTGAGAGCCTTACCTTCGGACCTCGGGACTCTTTTGTGCTTTGCCTCGATTTGCGAACCAAGTTTTGTTTTCTCTCCCCGAAGGGAGGGAGAGGTTTCGTAGACCATCTCTCAGTGGCCATAAGCTACTTTTCGTGGTCGTAGACCACTGTTCCCGTTTAGAGACCATTTTTCGATTTTCGGAGCCGTCGGTCGTGCGGCACGGTTTTTGGACAGCTTGAACCTCTTGAACTTTCGTTTTAGCTTCTTGAGGGAGCTTGAACCTTTTGAACCTTTGTTTTAGCTTCTTGAGGGCGCTTGGACCTTTTGAACCTTCGTTTTAGCTTCTTGAGATAGCTTGAACCTTTTGAACCCTGGTTTTAGCTTCTTGACGAAGTTGAACCTTCTGAACCTTCGTTTTTGCTTCCTGAGGGTGCCTAAACCTTTTGAACCTTCATTTTAGGTTCTTGAGGGAGCTTTAACCTTTTGAACCTTCGTTTTAGCCTCTTGAGGAAGCTTGAACCTTTTGAACCCCTGTTTTGGCTTCTTGAGGAAGCTTGAAATTTTGAACTTTTCAACCTTCGTTTTAGCTTCTTGAGGAAGCTTGAAACTTTTGAACCTTCGTTTTAGCTTCTTGAGGGAGCTTTAACCTTTTGAACCTTTGCTCTAGCTTCTCCGAGGGAGCTTGAACCTTTTGAACCTTCGTTTTAGCTTCTTGAGGGAGCTTGAACCTTTTGAAGCTTCGTTTTAGGTTCTTGAGGGAGCTTGAACCTTTTGAAACCTTGTTTTGGCTTCTTGAGGAAGCTTAAACCTTTTGAACCTTCGTTTTAGCTTCTTGGGAGAGCTTGAACCTTTTGAACCTTCATTTTAGCTTCTTGAGGGAGCTTCAACCTTTTGGAACCCTGGTTTTGGCTTCTTGAGGAAGCTTGAACCTTTTGAACTTACGTTTTAGCTTCTTGAGGAAGCTTAAACCTTTTGAACCTTCGTTTTAGCTTCTTGAGGAAGCTTCAACCTTTTGAACCTTTGCTCTAGCTTCTCCAAGAAGCTTGAACCCTTTGCTCTAGATTCTCCAAGAAGCTTGATACTTTTGAACCTTTGCTCTAGCTTCTCTAAGAAGCTTGAACCTTTTGCTCTAGCTTCTCCAAGAAGCTTGAACCCTCTTGTTTCTCTATAAGAGAGGGCCTCCCTCTCCTTTAGAGAGGTTGAAAAAAATTTGTCTAAGGAAAAGCACATATATCTCTCTATTTGTCTAAGTTCTAGGCTTAGAGAGGGTTTTTGTTCTTGGCGTTTAACAGCACCGGTGATTGCGCATGTTGTGCTCGTTCTGAGGTTACGGAGTTTCGGCTGAGAGCCTTACCTCCGGACCCCGGGACTCTTTTGTGCTTTATCGCGATTTTCGAACGAAGTTCTGTTTTCTCTCCCCGAAGGGAGGGAGAGGTTTCGTAGACCATCTCTCAGTGGCCGTAGGCTACTTTTCGTGGTCGTAGGTCACTGTTCCCGTTTGGAGACTATTTTTCGGTTTTCGGAGCCGTCAGTCGTGCACCTCGGTTCGAGACCGCTTAACTTTCTCCGTTTGGCACGGTTTTTGGACAGCTTGAACCTTTTCAACCTTCGTTTTCGCTTCTTGAGGAAGCTTGAACTTTTGAACCCTTATTTTAGCTTCTTGAGGAAGTTAAACCTTCTGAACCTTCGTTTTAGCTTCTTGAGGGAGCTTGAACCTTTTGAACCTTGGTTTTAGCTGCTTGAGGGCGCTTGGACCTTTTAAACCTTCGTTTTAGTTTCTTGAGGGAGCTTGAACGTTTTGAACCCTGGTTTTAGCTTCTTGACGAAGTTGAACCTTCTGAATCTTCGTTTTAGCTTCCTGAGGGTGCCTAAACCTTTTGAACCTTCGTTTTAGGTTCTTGAGGGAGCTTTAACATTTTGAACCTTCGTTTTAGCCTCTTGAGGGAGCTTTAACCTTTTGAACCCCTGTTTTGGCATCTTGAAGAAGCTTGAAATTTTGAACTTTTCAACCTTCGTTTTAGTTTCATGAGGAAGCTTGAACCTTTTGAACCTTAGTTTTTTTTTTTTTTTTTTTTGGTTACAGGAATATCCTCCCACTCTCCCGCAGGTCCAAGGCAGCGTCCTTTGAGGAGATCACCAGGGTGTCCTGTTGGCCATTCCGAGCAAGAGACTATAACCTGGAAGCTTGTCCCGACCTCACAAGGCAAGCTCCAGTAAGTCAGGACTCGCACAGCGGGGGAGCATTGAACCCACACCAAGTGCTGACTAGACAACTTGAGGTCCAACCTCCAAACCAACAACGCTTTCGCCCAGGAGATTGGCCCAAGGGAGAGGGGAATTGAACTTGTGACCTTGGGGCTTAAACCCCAAGGATTTACCACAATGCCACAACCCCTTGGGTTGAACCTTCGTTTTAGCTTCTTGAGGGAGCTTGACCCCTTTGAACCTTTGCTCTAGCTTCTCCGAGGAAGTTCGAACCTTTTGAACCTTTGTTTTAGCTTCTTGAGGGAGCTTGAACCTTTTGAACCTTCGTTTTAGCTTCTTGAGTAAGTTAAACCTTCTGAACCTTCGTTTGAGTTTCCTGAGGGAGCTTGAACCTTTTGAACCTTCGTTTTAGCTTCTTGAGGGAGCTTGAACCTTTTGAACCTTCGTTTTAGCTTCTTGAGGGAGCTTGAACCTTTTGAACTCTCGTTTTGGCCTCTTGAGGAAGCTTGAACCTTTTGAACCTTCGTATTAGCTTCTTGAGGAAGCTTGACCCTTTTGAACCTTCGTTTTAGCTTCTTGAGGAAGCTTGAACCTTCTGAACCTTTGCTCTAGCTTCTCCAAAAAGCTTGAACCCTTTGCTCTAGCTTCTCCGAGAAACTTCAAACTTTTGAACCTTTGCTCTAGCTTCTCTAAGAAGCTTGAACCTTTTGCTCTCGCTTCTCCAAGAAGCTTGAACCCTCTTGTTTCTCTATAAGAGAGGGCCTCCCTCTCCTTTAGAGAGGTTGAAAAAAATTTGCCTAAGGAAAAGCACATATATCTCTCTATATCTCTACATTCTAGGCTTAGAGAGAGTGTTTGTTCTTGGCCTTTAACACCACCGGTGATTGCGCATGTTGTGCTCGTTCTGAGATTACGGAGTTTCGAATGAGAGCCTTACCTTCGGACCTCGGGACTATTTTGTGCTTTGCCTCGATTTGCGAACTAGGTTCTGTTTTCTCTTCCCGAAGAGAGGGAGAGGTTTCGTAGACCATCTCTCAGTGGCCGTAGGCTACTTTTCGTGGTCGTAGACCACTGTTCCCGTTTGGAGACCATTTTTCGATTTTCGGAGCCGTCGGTCGTGCGCCTCGGTTCGGGACCGCTTAACTTTCTCCGTTTGGCACGGTTTTTGGACAGCTTGAACCCTTTTAACCTTCATTTTTTATTCTTGAGGAAGCTTGAACCTTTTGAACCCTTATTTTAGCTTCTTGAGGAAGTTAAACCTTCTGAACCTTCGTTTTAGCTTCTTGAGGGAGCTTGAACCTTTTGAACCTTGGTTTTAGCTTCTTGAGGGAGCTTGGACCTTTTGAACCTTCGTTTTAGCTTCTTGAGGGAGCTCAACTAATATCGTTATGCTACAATTACTCAGAAAATTCTCTTTCCTAGAGGCTAAGCAAGGTGAGTTTGAGTTAAACTTGGCCGCATAAGCTAATGAAAGAATTAGTGGCCCAAGCTAAGTAGTTCCAAGAGCCAAATGGAAAAGGATGGAGAAGGACGGAGAAAGAGAGAAACATTTTTGCTTCAGAGCTAGAAGAGAAAGTTGGAGAAAAGAAAGGGAAATAGAAAGATAATCAAAGGGCATTCAAATTCATCGTTTTGGATCTGAGAATTGAACACTTCAGTGATTTTGAAAACCTCAAATGAGGTGCCTAAGTTAAACTAATATCGTTACGCGACAATTACTCAGAAAATTCTCTTTCTTGGAGGCTAAGCAAGGTTAATTTGAGTTAACACATGGCCACTTAAGCTAATGAAACAATTTGTGGCCTATGCTAATTAGTTCGTAGAATAAAACAGAAAAGATGAGGAAGCACGGAGAAACTTAGAGAGAAACGTTCTTCTTGAGACGTAGAAGAGAAAGTTAGAGAAAAGGAAGAGAAACAGGAAGAAAATCGAAGAGAATTCAAATCCATCCATTTGGACTTGAGAACTGAACACGTAGGAGACTTAGAAAGCCTTAAATAGGGCGCTTAAATTAAACTAATATGGTTAAGCTACAATTACTCATAAAATTCTCTTTCTTAGACGCTATGCATCGTTAGTTTGAGTTAAACCTGGCCACTTAAGCTAACGAAACAATTATTGGCCAAAGCTAATTAGTTCATAGAACAAAATAGAGAAGGACGGAGAAAGTTTTGGAGAAACATTCTTCTTGACAGGTAGATGAGAAGTTGGAGAAAAGAAAGAGAAATAGGAAGAAAATCAAAGGGATTTCAAATTCTTCCTTGCGGACTTGGGAATTGAACACGTAGGTGATTTGGAAATCCTTAAATGAGGTTCTTAACTCAAACTAACATCGCTAAACTAAAATTACTTAGAAAATTCTTTTTCTTACAAGCTACGCAAGGATAGTTTCAGTTAAACCTGGCCACTTAAGCTAATGAAACAATTAGTGGCTTATTAGTTCCTAGAACAAAATAGAAAAAGGATGGAGAAGGACGGAGAAACATAGAGGGAAACGTGCTTCTTGAGATGTTGAAGAGAAAGTTAGAGAGAAAAGAAAGAGAAACAGGAAGAAAATCAAGGAGAATTCAAATTCATCCATTTGGACTTGAGAGTTGAACACGTAGGAGATTTAGAAAACCTTAAATAGGGTGCTTAAGTTAAACTAATATAGTTAAGCTACAATTACTCAGAAAATTCTCTGTCTTAGAGGCTAAGCAAGGTAAGTTTGAGTTAAACTTGTCCCCTTAAGCTAATGAAACAATTAGTGGCTTATTAGTTCCTAGAACAAAATAGAAAAAGGATGGAGAAGGACGGAGACAATTAGAGACAAACGTTCTTTTTTTTGGGTGAATAAGTCATAAATAAAACAGAAGAATAAACAAGATTACAAGGGGCATGCCCCAGGCCCTGCAGAGCTACACACGAGAGAAAGAAAAGCAAAGCCAAGAAAAGCACGACTGAATAACCAGACGCAAGATGTTCAAACACTATACCAAAGAGAAATAGCTATTGAACATCAGCGGAAGAACTAACTAAAATCAATAATGAAACAAAGTAATAGCTATGAGCCACCCATCCAAAAATATCAAACGCCAATAATGAAAGTAGCAACCAAGGCAACCCATCCAGAAATCACCGAAATCTCAATCAGCAAGCATAACCCACGCGGAGTGTAACAGTATTCCTAAAGTGCGCTGGAGGAGAAACCAGCGATCTGATGTATGCATCCAGCAAATAGCTATGAGTAACAAGGCATAGTCCCTAGTACATCCCACTAGAGTAGGCAAAATAAGTATGTAGTTATAGTAGGTGTAGAACAAAAAGAAAATAAAAGACAGCTTTTGAACATTCTGAATTCTTCCTGAGAGGCGGTAGAGAAAGGTTAGAGAAAAGAAAGAGAAATAGGAAGAAAATCAAAGAGAATTGAAATTCATCCTTTTCGATTTGAGAATTCAACACGTAGGGGATTTAGAAAACCTTAAATGACGTGTTTAAGTTAAACTAATATCATTACTCATAAAATTCTCCTTCTTACAGGCTAAGCATGGTTTGTTTGAGTTAAACCGGGCCATTTAAGCTAATGAAAGAATTATTGGCCCAAGCTAATTAGTTCGTAGGATAAAATAGAGAAAGGATGGAGAAGGCCGGAGAAACTTGGGGAGAAACATTCTTCTTGGCAGGTAGATGAGAAGTCAGAGAAAGAAGAAGAAAATAGAAAGAAATTGAAAGGGATTTCAAATTCTTCCTTTTGGACTTGAGAATTGAACACTCGGGTGATTTAGAAATCCTTCAATAAGGTTCTTAAGTTAAACTAATATCGTTAAGCTGCAATTACTCTTAAAATTCTCCTTTTTAGGGGCTAAGCAAGGTCAGTTTGAGCTAAACGTGGCCACTTAAGCTAACGAAATGATTAGCGGCCCTAAGCGAATTAGTTCCTAGAACAAGATAGAGAAAGATGCAGAAGGGCGGGGAAAGTTATGGAGAAACATTCTTCTTGAGAGCTAGAAAAGAAAGTTAGAGAAAATAAAGAGAAATAGGAAGAAAATCGAAGGGAATTCAAATTCATTATTTTGGAATTGAGAATTGAACACTTGGGTGATTTGGAAATCCTTAAATGAGGTGCCTAAGTCAAACTAACAACGTTAAGCAACAATTACTCATAAAATTCTCTTTCTTAGAGGCTAGGCAAGGTTAGTTTGAGTTAAACATGGCCACTAAAGCTAATGAAACAATTAGTAGCCTAAGATATAATTAGTTCGTAGAACAAAATAGAGTAGGATGGAGAAGGACGGAGAAAGTTAGAGGGAAACGTTCTTCTTGGGAGGTAGTGGAGAAAGTTAGAGAAAAGAAAGAGAAATCGGAAGAAAATCAAAAAATAAAAAAAAAAATTGTCTTTTTGGACTTGAGAATTGAACACGTAGGTGATTTAGTAAACGTTAGATGAGGGGCTTAAGTTAAAGGAATATCGTTATGCTGCAAATACTTTGAAAATTCTCTCTCTTGGAGGCTGAGGAAGGTTAGTTTGAGTCAAACATGGCCACTTAAGCTAATGAAATAATTAGTGGACTAAGCTAATCAGTTCCTAGAACAAAACAGAGAAGGCCGGAGAAAGTTAGACAGAAACATTCTTCTTGAGAGCTTAGAAGAGAGAGTCAGAGAAAATAAAGAGAAATAGGAAGAAAGTCAAAGGGCACTCAAATTCATCGTTTTGGACTTGAGAATTGAACACTTACGTGATTTTGAAAACTTTACATGAGGTGCCTGAGCTCAACTAATATCGTTATGCTACAATTACTCAGAAAATTCTCTTTCCTAGAGGCTAAGCAAGGTGAGTTTGAGTTAAACTTGGCCGCATAAGCTAATGAAAGAATTAGTGGCCCAAGCTAAGTAGTTCCAAGAGCCAAATGGAAAAGGATGGAGAAGGACGGAGAAAGAGAGAAACATTTTTGCTTGAGCTAGAAGAGAAAGTTGGAGAAAAGTAAGAGAAATAGAAAGATAATCAAAGGGCATTCAAATTCATCGTTTTGGATCTGAGAATTGGACACTTCAGTGATTTTGAAAACACCAAATGAGGTGCCTAAGTTAAACTAATATCGATACGTGACAATTACTCAGAAAATTGTCTTTCTTGGAGGCTAAGGAAGGGTAATTTGAGTTAACACATGGCCATAAGCTAATGAAACAATTTGTGGCCTATGCTAATTAGTTCGGAGAAAAAAACGAAAAAGATGAGGAAGCACGGAGAAACTTAGAGAGAAACGTTCTTCTTGAGACGTAGAAGAGAAAGTTAGAGAAAAGGAAGAGAAACAGGAAGAAAATCGAAGAGAATTCAAATCCATCCATTTGGACTTGAGAACTGAACACGTAGGAGACTTAGAAAGCCTTAAATAGGGCGCTTAAATTAAACTAATATGGTTAAGCTACAATTACTCATAAAATTCTCTTTCTTAGACGCTATGCATCGTTAGTTTGAGTTAAACCTGGCCACTTAAGCTAACGAAACAATTATTGGCCAAAGCTAATTAGTTCGTAGGACAAAATAGAGAAGGACGGAGAAAGTTTTGGAGAAACATTCTTCTTGACAGGTAGATGAGAAGTTGGAGAAAAGAAAGAGAAATAGGAAGAAAATCAAAGGGATTTCAAATTCTTCCTTGCGGACTTGGGAATTGAACACGTAGGTGATTTGGAAATCCTTAAATGAGGTTCTTAACTCAAACTAACATCGCTAAACTAAAATTACTTAGAAAATTCTTTTTCTTACAAGCTACGCAAGGATAGTTTCAGTTAAACCGGGCCACTTAAGCTAATGAAACAATTAGTGGCTTATTAGTTCCTAGAACAAAATAGAAAAAGGATGGAGAAGGACGGAGAAACATAGAGGGAAACGTGCTTCTTGAGATGTTGAAGAGAAAGTTAGAGAGAAAAGAAAGAGAAACAGGAAGAAAATCAAGGAGAATTCAAATTCATCCATTTGGACTTGAGAGTTGAACACGTAGGAGATTTAGAAAACCTTAAATAGGGTGCTTAAGTTAAACTAATATAGTTAAGCTACAATTACTCAGAAAATTCTCTGTCTTAGAGGCTAAGCAAGGTAAGTTTGAGTTAAACTTGTCCCCTTAAGCTAATGAAACAATTAGTGGCTTATTAGTTCCTAGAACAAAATAGAAAAAGGATGGAGAAGGACGGAGACAATTAGAGACAAACGTTCTTTTTTTTGGGTGAATAAGTCATAAATAAAACAGAAGAATAAACAAGATTACAAGGGGCATGCCCAGACCTGAGAGCTACACACGAGAGAAAGAAAAGCAAAGCCAAGAAAAGCACATTGAATAACAGACATAAGATGTTCAAACACTATACCAAAGAGAAATAGCTATTGAACATCAGCGGAAGAACTAACTAAAATCAATAATGAAACAAAGTAATAGCTATGAGCCACCCATCCAAAAATATCAAACGCCAATAATGAAAGTAGCAACCAAGGCAACCCATCCAGAAATCACCGAAATCTCAATCAGCAAGCATAACCCACCAGTGTATGTATTCTAAAGTCTTGTTGGAGGAGAAACCAGTGATCGATGTATGCATCCGACAAATAGCTATGAGTAACAAGGCATAGTCCTACTACATCCCACTAGAGTAGGCAAAATAAGTATGTAGTTATAGTAGGTGTAGAACAAAAAAGAAAATAAAAAACGACTTTTGAACATTACAGATTCTTCACGAGGCGGTAGAAAGGTTAGAGAAAAGAAAGAGAAATAGGAAGAAAATCAAAGAGAATTGAAATTCATCCTTTTAGATTTGAGAATTCAACACGTGGGGATTTAGAAAACCTTAAATGACGTGTTTAAGTTAAACTAATATCATTACTCATAAAATTCTCCTTCTACAGGCTAAGCATGGTTTGTTTGAGTTAAGCAGACCATTTAAGCTAATAGAAAGAATTATTGGCCCAAGCTAATTAGTTAAATAGGATAAAATAGAGAAAGGATGGAGAAGTAGGAGAAACTTGGGGAGAAACATTCTTCTTGGCGAGGTAGATGAGAAGTCGAGAGAAAGAAAGAAGAAAATAGAAAAGAAATTGAAAGGATTTCAAATTCTTACTTTTGGACTTGAGAATTGAACACTCGGGTGATTTAGAAATCCTTCAATAAGGTTCTTAAGTTAAACTAATATCGTTAAGTGCAATTACTCTTAAAATTCTCCTTTTTAGGGGCTAAGCAAGGTCGGTTTGAGCTAAGCGTGGCCATAAGCTAACGAAATGATTAGCGGCCCTAAGCGAATTAGTTCCTAGAACAAGATAGAGAAAGATCTGAGAAGAGGGGAAAGTTATGGAGAAACATTCTTCTTGAGAGCTAGAAAAGAAAGTTAGAGAAAATAAAGAGAAATAGGAAGAAAATCGAAGGGAATTCAAATTCATTATTTTGGAATTGAGAATTGAACACTTGGGTGATTTGGAAATCCTTAAATGAGGTGCCTAAGTCAAACTAACAACGTTAAGCAACAATTACTCATAAAATTCTCTTTCTTAGAGGCTAGGCAAGGTGAGTTTGAGTTAAACATGGCCACCAAAGCTAATGAAACAATTAGTAGCCTAAGATATAATTAGTTCGTAGAACAAAATAGAGTAGGATGGAGAAGGACGGAGAAAGTGAGAGGGAAACGTTCTTCTTGGGAGGTAGTGGAGAAAGTTAGAGAAAAGAAAGAGAAATCGGAAGAAAATCAAAAAATAAAAAAAAAAAATTGTCTTTTTGGACTTGAGAATTGAACACGTAGGTGATTTAGTAAACGTTAGATGAGGGGCTTAAGTTAAAGGAATATCGTTATGCTGCAAATACTTTGAAAATTCTCTCTCTTGGAGGCTGAGGAAGGTTAGTTTGAGTCAAACATGGCCACTTAAGCTAATGAAATAATTAGTGGACTAAGCTAATCAGTTCCTAGAACAAAACAGAGAAGGCCGGAGAAAGTTAGACAGAAACATTCTTCTTGAGAGCTTAGAAGAGAGAGTCAGAGAAAATAAAGAGAAATAGGAAGAAAGTCAAAGGGCATTCAAATTCATCGTTTTGGACTTGAGAATTGAACACTTACGTGATTTTGAAAACTTTACATGAGGTGCCTGAGCTCAACTAATATCGTTATGCTACAATTACTCAGAAAATTCTCTTTCCTAGAGGCTAAGCAAGGTGAGTTTGAGTTAAACTTGGCCGCATAAGCTAATGAAAGAATTAGTGGCCCAAGCTAAGTAGTTCCAAGAGCCAAATGGAAAAGGATGGAGAAGGACGGAGAAAGAGAGAAACATTTATGCTTGAGCTAGAAGAGAAAGTTGGAGAAAAGAAAGGAAATAGAAAAGATAATCAAAGGGCATTCAAATTCATCGTTTTGGATCGAGAATTGAACACTTGATGATTTTGAAAACCTCAAATGAGGTGCCTAAGTTAAACTAATATCGTTCTGTGACAATTACTCGAAAAATTCTCTTTCTTGGAGGCTAAGCAAGGTTAATTTGAGTTAACACATGGCCATAAGCTAATGAAACAATTTGTGGCCTATGCTAATTGGTTAATAGAATAAAGCAGAAAAAGATGAGGAAGCACGGAGAAACTTAGAGAAAGCGTTCTTCTTGAGGCGTAGAAAGAGAAAGTTAGAGAAAAGGAAGAAAGCAGGAAAGAAAATCGAAGAGAATTCAAATCCATCCATTTGGACTTGAGAAGCTGAACACGTAGGAGACTTAGAAAGCCTTAAATAGGGCGCTTAAATTAAACTAATATGGTTAAGCTACAATTACTCATAAAATTCTCTTTCTTAGGCGCTATGCATCGTTAGTTTGAGTTAAACACAGCCACTTAAGCTAACGAAACAATTATTGGCCAAAGCTAATTAGTTCGTAGGACAAAATAGAGAAGGACGGAGAAAGTTTTGGAGAAACATTCTTCTTGACAGGTAGATGAGAAGTTGGAGAAAAGAAAGAGAAATAGGAAGAAAATCAAAGGGAATTCAAATTCATCCTTTTGGACTTGAGAATTGAACACTTAGGTGATTTAGAAATCCTTAAATGAGGTTCTTAACTCAAACTAACATCGCTAAACTAAAATTACTTAGAAAATTCTTTTTCTTACAAGCTACATAAGGATAGTTTCGATTAAACACAGCCACTTAAGCTAATGAAACAATTAGTGGCTTATTAGTTCCTAGAACAAAATAGAAAAAAGGATGGAGAAGGACGGAGAAAGATACAGGGAACGGTGGTGCTTGAGATGTTGAATAGAAAGTTAGAGAGAAAAGAAAGAAAGCAGGAAAGAAAATCAAGGAGAATTCAAATTCATCCATTTGGACTTGAGAGTTGAACACGTAGGAGATTTAGAAAACCTTAAATAGGGTGCTTAAGTTAAACTAATATAGTTAAGCTACAATTACTCAGAAAATTCTCTGTCTTAGAGGCTAAGCAAGGTAAGTTTGAGTTAAACTTGTCCCCTTAAGCTAATGAAACAATTAGTGGCTTATTAGTTCCTAGAACAAAATAGAAAAAGGATGGAGAAGGACGGAGACAATTAGAGACAAACGTTCTTTTTTTTGGGTGAATAAGTCATAAATAAAACAGAAGAATAAACAAGATTACAAGGGGCATGCGAGACCTGTGAGAGCTACACACGAGAGAAAGAAAAGCAAAGCCAAGAAAAGCACATTGAATAACCAGACATAAGATGTTCAAACACTATACCAAGAGAAATAGCTATTGAACATCAGGAAGAACTAACTAAAATCAATAATGAAACAAAGTAATAGCTATGAGCCACCCATCCAAAAATATCAAGCGCCAATAATGAAAGTAGCAACCAAGGCAACCCATCCAGAAATCACGAAATCTCAATCGACAAGCATAACCCAGCTTAGTGTATTCCTAAAGTCTCGTTGGAGGAGAAACCGATCGATGTATGCATCCGACAAATAGCTATGAGTAACAAGGCATAGTCCTAGTACATCCCACTAGAGTAGGCAAAATAAGTATGTAGTTATAGTAGGTGTAGAACAAAAAAGAAAATAAAAACTGACTTTTGAACATTACAGATTCTTCACGAGAGGCGGTAGAAAGGTTAGAGAAAAGAAAGAGAAATAGGAAGAAAATCAAAGAGAATTGAAATTCATCCTTTTAGATTTGAGAATTCAACACGTGGGGATTTAGAAAACCTTAAATGGCGTGTTTAAGTTAAACTAATATCATTACTCATAAAATTCTCCTTCTACAGGCTAAGCATGGTTTGTTTGAGTTAAGCCGCCATTTAAGCTAATAGAAAGAATTATTGGCCCAAGCTAATTAGTTAAATGGGATAAAATAGAGAAAGGATGGAGAAAGTAGGAGAAACTTGGGGAGAAACATTCTTCTTGGCGAGGTAGATGAGAAGTCGAGAGAAAGAAAGAAGAAAATAGAAAAGAAATTGAAAGGATTTCAAATTCTTCCTTTTGGACTTGAGAATTGAACACTCGGGTGATTTAGAAATCCTTCAATAAGGTTCTTAAGTTAAACTAATATCGTTAAGCTGCAATTACTCGGAAAATTCTCTTACAAGGAGGCTAAGCAAGGTTAGTTTGAGTTAAACTTGGCCACTTAAGCTAATGAAACAACTAGTTGCCTAAGCGAATTAGTTCCTAGAACAAGATAGAGAAAGATGCAGAAGGGCGGGGAAAGTTATGGAGAAACATTCTTCTTGAGAGCTAGAAAAGAAAGTTAGAGAAAATAAAGAGAAATAGGAAGAAAATCGAAGGGAATTCAAATTCATTATTTTGGAATTGAGAATTGAACACTTGGGTGATTTGGAAATCCTTAAATGAGGTGCCTAAGTCAAACTAACAACGTTAAGCAACAATTACTCATAAAATTCTCTTTCTTAGAGGCTAGGCAAGGTGAGTTTGAGTTAAACATGGCCACCAAAGCTAATGAAACAATTAGTAGCCTAAGATATAATTAGTTCGTAGAACAAAATAGAGTAGGATGGAGAAGGACGGAGAAAGTGAGGGAAACGTTCTTCTTGGGAGGTAGTGGAGAAAGTTAGAGAAAAGAAAGAGAAATCGGAAGAAAATCAAAAAATAAAAAAAAAAATTGTCTTTTTGGACTTGAGAATTGAACACGTAGGTGATTTAGTAAACGTTAGATAAGGGCTTAAGTTAAAGGAATATCGTTATGCTGCAAATACTTTGAAAATTCTCTCTCTTGGAGGCTGAGGAAGGTTAGTTTGAGTCAAACATGGCCATAAGCTAATGAAATAATTAGTGGACTAAGCTAATCGGTTCCTAGAACAAAACAGAGAAAATGGGAGAAAGTTAGACAGAAACATTCTTCTTGAGAGCTTAGAAGAGAGAGTCAGAGAAAATAAAGAGAAATAGGAAGAAAGTCAAAGGGCATTCAAATTCATCGTTTTGGACTTGAGAATTGAACACTTACGTGATTTTGAAAACTTTACATGAGGTGCCTGAGCTCAACTAATATCGTTATGCTACAATTACTCAGAAAATTCTCTTTCCTAGAGGCTAAGCAAGGTGAGTTTGAGTTAAACTTGGCATAAGCTAATGAAAGAATTAGTGGCCCAAGCTAAGTAGTTCAAGAGCCAAATGGAAAAAGGATGGAGAAGGACGGAGAAAGAGAGAAACATTTTTGCTTGAGCTAGAAGAGAAAGTTGGAGAAAAGAAAGGAAATAGAAAAAGATAATCAAAGGGCATTCAAATTCATCGTTTTGGATTCGAGAATTGAACACTTGATGATTTTGAAAACCTCAAATGAGGTGCCTAAGTTAAACTAATATCGTTCTGTGACAATTACTCGAAAAATTCTCTTTCTTGGAGGCTAAGCAAGGTTAATTTGAGTTAACACATGGCCATAAGCTAATGAAACAATTTGTGGCCTATGCTAATTAGTTCGTAGAATAAAGCAGAAAAAGATGAGGAAGCACGGAGAAACTTAGAGAAAGCGTTCTTCTTGAGGCGTAGAAGAGAAAGTTAGAGAAAAGGAAGAAAGCAGGAAAGAAAATCGAAGAGAATTCAAATCCATCCATTTGGACTTGAGAAGCTGAACACGTAGGAGACTTAGAAAGCCTTAAATAGAGCGCAAATTAAACTAATATGGTTAAGCTACAATTACTCATAAAATTCTCTTTCTTAGGCAGCTATGCATCGTTAGTTTGAGTTAAACACAGCCATAAGCTATGAAACAATTATTGGCCAAAGCTAATTAGTTAAGAGGACAAAATAGAGAAGGACGGAGAAAGTTTTGGAGAAACATTCTTCTTGGCAGTAGATGAGAAGTTGGAGAAAAGAAAGAGAAATAGGAAGAAAATCAAAGGGATTTCAAATTCTTCCTTGCGGACTTGGGAATTGAACACGTAGGTGATTTGGAAATCCTTAAATGAGGTTCTTAACTCAAACTAACATCGCTAAACTAAAATTACTTAGAAAATTCTTTTTCTTACAAGCTACGCAAGGATAGTTTCATTAAACACAGCCATAAGCTAATGAAACAATTAGTGAAGCTTATTGGTTCCTAGAACAAAATAGAAAAAAGGATGGAGAAGGACGGAGAAACATAGAGAAGCGTGCTTCTGGAGATGTGGAGGAGAAAGTAAGAGAGAAAAGAAAGAAAGCAGGGAAGAAAATCAAGGAGAATTCAAATTCATCCATTTGGACTTGAGAGTTGAACACGTAGGAGATTTAGAAAACCTTAAATAGGGTGCTTAAGTTAAACTAATATAGTTAAGCTACAATTACTCGAGAAAATTCTCATCTTAGAGGCTAAGCAAGGTAAGTTTGAGTTAAACTTGTCCCTTAAGCTAATGAAACAATTAGTGGCTTATTGGTTCCTAGAACAAAATAGAAAAAAGGATGGAGAAGGACGGAGACAATTAGAGACAAACGTTCTTTTTTGGGTGAATAAGTCATAAATAAAACAGAAGAATAAACAAGATTACAAGGGCATGCCCAGACCTGAGAGCTACACACGAGAGAAAGAAAAAGCAAAGCCAAGAAAAGCACATTGAATAACAGACATAAGATGTTCAAACACTATACCAAAGAGAAATAGCTATTGAACATCAGCGGAAGAACTAACTAAAATCAATAATGAAACAAAGTAATAGCTATGGGCCACCCATCCAAAAATATCAAACGCCAATAATGAAAGTAGCCACCAAGGCAACCCATCCGAGAAATCACCGAAGTGTAGCAGTATTCCTAAAGTCTTGTTGGAGGAGAAACCAGCGATCTGATGTATGCATCCAGCAAATAGCTATGAGTAACAAGGCATAGTCCCTAGTACATCCCACTAGAGTAGGCAAAATAAGTATGTAGTTATAGTAGGTGTAGAACAAAAAGAAAATAAAAGACAGCTTTTGAACATTCAGATTCTTCACGAGAGGCGGTAGAAAGGTTAGAGAAAAGAAAGAGAAATAGGAAGAAAATCAAAGAGAATTGAAATTCATCCTTTTCGATTTGAGAATTCAACACGTAGGGGATTTAGAAAACCTTAAATGACGTGTTTAAGTTAAACTAATATCATTACTCATAAAATTCTCCTTCTTACAGGCTAAGCATGGTTTGTTTGAGTTAAACCGGGCCATTTAAGCTAATGAAAGAATTATTGGCCCAAGCTAATTAGTTCGTAGGATAAAATAGAGAAAGGATGGAGAAGGCCGGAGAAACATGAGGAGAAACATTCTTCTTGGCGGAGTAGATGAGAAGTCGAGAAAGAAGAAGAAAATAGAAAAGAAATTGAAGGGATTCCAAATTCTTCCTTTTGGACTTGAGAATTGAACACTCGGGTGATTTAGAAATCCTTCAATAAGGTTCTTAAGTTAAACTAATATCGTTAAGCTGCAATTACTCTTAAAATTCTCCTTTTTAGGGGCTAAGCAAGGTCAGTTTGAGCTAAACGTGGCCACTTAAGCTAACGAAACTATTAGTTGCCTAAGCTAATTAGTTCATAGAACAAGATAGAGAAAGATCTGAGAAGGCGGGGAAAGTTATGGAGAAACATTCTTCTTGAGAGCTAGAAAAAGAAAGTTAGAGAAAATAAAGAGAAATAGGAAGAAAATCGAAGGGAATTCAAATTCATTATTTTGGAATTGAGAATTGAACACTTGGGTGATTTGGAAATCCTTAAATGAGGTGCCTAAGTCAAACTAACAACGTTAAGCAACAATTACTCATAAAATTCTCTTTCTTAGAGGCTAGGCAAGGTTAGTTTGAGTTAAACATGGCCACTAAAGCTAATGAAACAATTAGTAGCCTAAGATATAATTAGTTCGTAGAACAAAATAGAGTAGGATGGAGAAGGACGGAGAAAGTTAGAGGGAAACGTTCTTCTTGGGAGGTAGTGGAGAAAGTTAGAGAAAAGAAAGAGAAATCGGAAGAAAATCAAAAAATAAAAAAAAAATTGTCTTTTTGGACTTGAGAATTGAACACGTAGGTGATTTAGTAAACGTTAGATGAGGGGCTTAAGTTAAAGGAATATCGTTATGCTGCAAATACTTTGAAAATTCTCTCTCTTGGAGGCTGAGGAAGGTTAGTTTGAGTCAAACATGGCCGCTTAAGCTAATGAAATAATTAGTGGCCTAAGCTAATCAGTTCCTAGAACAAAATGAGAAGTAGGAGAAAGTTAGGCGAACCATTCTTCTTGAGAGCTTAGAAGAGAGAGTCAGAGAAAATAAAGAGAAATAGGAAGAAAGTCAAAGGGCATTCAAATTCATCGTTTTGGACTTGAGAATTGAACACTTACGTGATTTTGAAAACTTTACATGAGGTGCCTGAGCTCAACTAATATCGTTATGCTACAATTACTCAGAAAATTCTCTTTCCTAGAGGCTAAGCAAGGTGAGTTTGAGTTAAACTTGGCCGCATAAGCTAATGAAAGAATTAGTGGCCCAAGCTAAGTAGTTCCAAGAGCCAAATGGAAAAAGGATGGAGAAGGACGGAGAAAGAGAGAAACATTTTTGCTTCAGAGCTAGAAGAGAAAGTTGGAGAAAAGAAAGGGAAATAGAAAGATAATCAAAGGGCATTCAAATTCATCGTTTTGGATCTGAGAATTGAACACTTTAGTGATTTTGAAAACCTCAAATGAGGTGCCTAAGTTAAACTAATATCGTTACGCGACAATTACTCAGAAAATTCTCTTTCTTGGAGGCTAAGCAAGGTTAATTTGAGTTAACACATGGCCACTTAAGCTAATGAAACAATTTGTGGCCTATGCTAATTAGTTCGTAGAATAAAACAGAAAAGATGAGGAAGCACGGAGAAACTTAGAGAAGCGTTCTTCTTGAGACGTAGAAGAGAAAGTTAGAGAAAAGGAAGAGAAACAGGAAGAAAATCGAAGAGAATTCAAATCCATCCATTTGGACTTGAGAACTGAACACGTAGGAGACTTAGAAAGCCTTAAATAGGGCGCTTAAATTAAACTAATATGGTTAAGCTACAATTACTCATAAAATTCTCTTTCTTAGACGCTATGCATCGTTAGTTTGAGTTAAACCTGGCCACTTAAGCTAACGAAACAATTATTGGCCAAAGCTAATTAGTTAAATGGGACAAAATAGAGAAGGACGGAGAAAGTTTTGGAGAAACATTCTTCTTGACAGGTAGATGAGAAGTTGGAGAAAAGAAAGAGAAATAGGAAGAAAATCAAAGGGATTTCAAATTCTTCCTTGCGGACTTGGGAATTGAACACGTAGGTGATTTGGAAATCCTTAAATGAGGTTCTTAACTCAAACTAACATCGCTAAACTAAAATTACTTAGAAAATTCTTTTTCTTACAAGCTACGCAAGGATAGTTTCAGTTAAACCTGGCCACTTAAGCTAATGAAACAATTAGTGGCTTATTGCGGGCTAGTACAAGATAGAAACAGGATGGAGAAGGACGGAGAAACATAGAGGGAAACGTGCTTCTTGAGATGTTGAAGAGAAAGTTAGAGAGAAAAGAAAGAGAAACAGGAAGAAAATCAAGGAGAATTCAAATTCATCCATTTGGACTTGAGAGTTGAACACGTAGGAGATTTAGAAAACCTTAAATAGGGTGCTTAAGTTAAACTAATATAGTTAAGCTACAATTACTCAGAAAATTCTCTGTCTTAGAGGCTAAGCAAGGTAAGTTTGAGTTAAACTTGTCCGCTTAAGCTAATGAAACAATTAGTGGCTTATTAGTTCCTAGAACAAAATAGAAAAAGGATGGAGAAGGACGGAGACAATTAGAGACAAACGTTCTTTTTTTTGGGTGAATAAGTCATAAATAAAACAGAAGAATAAACAAGATTACAAGGGGCATGCCCAGACCTGTGAGCTACACACGAGAGAAAGAAAAGCAAAGCCAAGAAAAAAACATTGAATAACTTAGACATAAGATGTCCAAACACTATACCAAAGAGAAATAGCTATTGAACATCAGCGGAAGAACTAACTAAAATCAATAATGAAACAAAGTAATAGCTATGAGCCACCCATCCAAAAATATCAAACGCCAATAATGAAAGTAGCAACCAAGGCAACCCATCCAGAAATCACCGAAATCTCAATCGACAAGCATAACCCACGGAGTGTGAGTATTCTAAAGTCTGTTGGAGGAGAAACCAGCGAGCTGATGTATGCAAACAGCAAATAGCTATGAGTAACAAGGCATAGTCCCTAGTACAACCCACTAGAGTAGGCAAAATAAGTATGTAGTTATAGTAGGTGTAGAACCAAAAGAAAATAAAAGACTGACTTTTGAACATTACAGATTCTTCACGAGAGGCGGTAGAAAGGTTAGAAAAAAGAAAGAGAAATAGGAAGAAAATCAAAAAGAATTGAAATTCATCCTTTTAGATTTGAGAATTCAACACGTGGGGATTTAGAAAACCTTAAATGGCGTGTTTAAGTTAAACTAATATC
Organism: Camellia lanceoleosa; assembly: GCA_025200525.1. Taxonomy (NCBI): domain Eukaryota; kingdom Viridiplantae; phylum Streptophyta; class Magnoliopsida; order Ericales; family Theaceae; genus Camellia; species Camellia lanceoleosa. Next base: position 152,404,554 of record CM045770.1, on the reverse strand, counting down.
ATTACTCATAAAATTCTCCTTCTTAGGCTAAGCATGGTTTGTTTGAGTTAAACCGACCATTTAAGCTAATGAAAGAATTATTGGCCCAAGCTAATTAGTTAAGTAGGATAAAATAGAGAAAGGATGGAGAAGGCGAGAAACTTGGGGAGAAACATTCTTCTTGGCGGAGTAGATGAGAAGTCAGAGAAAGAAGAAGAAAATAGAAAGAAATTGAAAGGGATTTCAAATTCTTCCTTTTGGACTTGAGAATTGAACACTCGGGTGATTTAGAAATCCTTCAATAAGGTTCTTAAGTTAAACTAATATCGTTAAGCTGCAATTACTCTTAAAATTCTCCTTTTTAGGGGCTAAGCAAGGTCAGTTTGAGCTAAACGTGGCCACTTAAGCTAACCAAATGATTAGCGGCCCTAAGCGAATTAGTTCCTAGAACAAGATAGAGAAAGATGCAGAAGGGCGGGGAAAGTTATGGAGAAACATTCTTCTTGAGAGCTAGAAAAGAAAGTTAGAGAAAATAAAGAGAAATAGGAAGAAAATCGAAGGGAATTCAAATTCATTATTTTGGAATTGAGAATTGAACACTTGGGTGATTTGGAAATCCTTAAATGAGGTGCCTAAGTCAAACTAACAACGTTAAGCAACAATTACTCATAAAATTCTCTTTCTTAGAGGCTAGGCAAGGTTAGTTTGAGTTAAACATGGCCACTAAAGCTAATGAAACAATTAGTAGCCTAAGATATAATTAGTTCGTAGAACAAAATAGAGTAGGATGGAGAAGGACGGAGAAAGTTAGAGGGAAACGTTCTTCTTGGGAGGTAGTGGAGAAAGTTTTTTTGGGTGAATAGGTAGTGGAGAAAGTTAGAGAAAAGAAAGAGAAATCGGAAGAAAATAAAAAAATAAAAAAAAAAAATTGTCTTTTTGGACTTGAGAATTGAACACGTAGGTGATTTAGTAAACGTTAGATAAGGGCTTAAGTTAAAGGAATATCGTTATGCTGCAAATACTTTGAAAATTCTCTCTCTTGGAGGCTGAGGAAGGTTAGTTTGAGTCAAACATGGCCGCTTAAGCTAATGAAATAATTAGTGGCCTAAGCTAATCAGTTCCTAGAACAAAACAGAGAAGGCCGGAGAAAGTTAGACAGAAACATTCTTCTTGAGAGCTTAGAAGAGAGAGTCAGAGAAAATAAAGAGAAATAGGAAGAAAGTCAAAGGGCATTCAAATTCATCGTTTTGGACTTGAGAATTGAACACTTACGTGATTTTGAAAACTTTACATGAGGTGCCTGAGCTCAACTAATATCGTTATGCTACAATTACTCAGAAAATTCTCTTTCCTAGAGGCTAAGCAAGGTGAGTTTGAGTTAAACTTGGCCGCATAAGCTAATGAAAGAATTAGTGGCCCAAGCTAAGTAGTTCCAAGAGCCAAATGGAAAAGGATGGAGAAGGACGGAGAAAGAGAGAAACATTTTTGCTTGAGCTGGAAGAGAAAGTTGGTGAAAAGAAAGGGAGATAGATAGATAAACAAAGGGCATTCACATTCATCGTTTTGGATATGAGAATTGAACACTTCAGTGATTTTGAAAACCTCAAATGAGGTGCCTAAGTTAAACTAATATCGTTATGACAATTACTCTCGAAAAATTCTCTTTCTTGGAGGCTAAGCAAGGTTAATTTGAGTTAACACATGGCCATAAGCTAATGAAACAATTTGTGGCCTATGCTAATTAGTTCAGAGAATAAAAGCAGAAAAGATGAGGAAGCACGGAGAAACTTAGAGAAAGCGTTCTTCTTGAGGCGTAGAAGAGAAAGTTAGAGAAAAGGAAGAGAAACAGGAAGAAAATCGAAGAGAATTCAAATCCATCCATTTGGACTTGAGAACTGAACACGTAGGAGACTTAGAAAGCCTTAAATAGGGCGCTTAAATTAAACTAATATGGTTAAGCTACAATTACTCATAAAATTCTCTTTCTTAGACGCTATGCATCGTTAGTTTGAGTTAAACCTGGCCACTTAAGCTAACGAAACAATTATTGGCCAAAGCTAATTAGTTCGTAGGACAAAATAGAGAAGGACGGAGAAAGTTTTGGAGAAACATTCTTCTTGACAGGTAGATGAGAAGTTGGAGAAAAGAAAGAGAAATAGGAAGAAAATCAAAGGGATTTCAAATTCTTCCTTGCGGACTTGGGAATTGAACACGTAGGTGATTTGGAAATCCTTAAATGAGGTTCTTAACTCAAACTAACATCGCTAAACTAAAATTACTTAGAAAATTCTTTTTCTTACAAGCTACGCAAGGATAGTTTCAGTTAAACCTGGCCACTTAAGCTAATGAAACAATTAGTGGCCTAAGCTAATTAGTTCCTAGAACAAAATAGAAAAAGGATGGAGAAGGACGGAGAAACATAGAGGGAAACGTGCTTCTTGAGATGTTGAAGAGAAAGTTAGAGAGAAAAGAAAGAGAAACAGGAAGAAAATCAAGGAGAATTCAAATTCATCCATTTGGACTTGAGAGTTGAACACGTAGGAGATTTAGAAAACCTTAAATAGGGTGCTTAAGTTAAACTAATATAGTTAAGCTACAATTACTCAGAAAATTCTCTTTCTTAGAGGCTAAGCAAGGTAAGTTTGAGTTAAACTTGTCCCCTTAAGCTAATGAAACAATTAGTGGCTTATTAGTTCCTAGAACAAAATAGAAAAAGGATGGAGAAGGACGGAGACAATTAGAGACAAACGTTCTTTTTTTGGGGTGAATAAGTCATAAATAAAACAGAAGAATAAACAAGATTACAAGGGGCATGCCAGACCTGCAGAGCTACACACGAGAGAAAGAAAAGCAAAGCCAAGCCAAGAAAAGCACGACTGAATAACCAGACGCAAGATGTTCAAACACTATATCGAAGAGAAATAGCTATTGAACATCAGCGGAAGAACTAACTAAAATCAATAATGAAACAAAGTAATAGCTATGAGCCACCCATCCAAAAATATCAAACGCCAATAATGAAAGTAGCAACCAAGGCAACCCATCCAGAAATCACCGAAATCTGAATCAGCAAGCATAACCCACGCGGAGTGTAGATTCCTAAAGTCTGTCTTTGGAGGAGAAACCAGCAATCTGATGTATGCATCCAGCAAATAGCTATGAGTAACAAGGCATAGTCCCTAGTACATCCCCCTAGAGTAGGCAAAATAAGTATGTAGTTATAGTAGTAGGTGTAGAACAAAATGAAAATAAAAGACAGCGTTTGAACATTCTGAATTCTTCCTGAGAGGCGGTAGAGAAAGGTTAGAGAAAAGAAAGAGAAATAGGAAGAAAATCAAAGAGAATTGAAATTCATCCTTTTCGATTTGAGAATTCAACACGTAGGGGATTTAGAAAACCTTAAATGACGTGTTTAAGTTAAACTAATATCATTAAGCTACAATTACTCATAAAATTCTCTTTCTTACAGGCTAAGCATGGTTTGTTTGAGTTAAACCGGGCCATTTAAGCTAATGAAAGAATTATTGGCCCAAGCTAATTAGTTCGTAGGATAAAATAGAGAAAGGATGGAGAAGGCCGGAGAAACTTGGGGAGAAACATTCTTCTTGGCAGGTAGATGAGAAGTCAGAGAAAGAAGAAGAAAATAGAAAGAAATTCAAAGGGATTTCAAATTCTTCCTTTTGGACTTGAGAATTGAACACTTAGGTGATTTAGAAATCCCTAAATAAGGTTCTTAAGTTAAACTAATATCGTTAAGCTGCAATTACTCTTAAAATTCTCCTTTTTAGAGGCTAAGCAAGGTCAGTTTGAGCTAAACGTGGCCACTTAAGCTAACCAAGTGATTAGCGGCCCTAAGCGAATTAGTTCCTAGAACAAGGTAGAGAAAGATGCAGAAGGGCGGGGAAAGTTATGGAGAAACATTCTTCTTGAGAGCTAGAAAAGAAAGTTAGAGCAAATAAGGAGAAATAGGAAGAAAATCGAAGGGAATTCAAATTCATTATTTTGGAATTGAGAATTGAACACTTAGGTGATTCGGAAATCCTTAAATGAGGTGCCTAAGTCAAACTAATAACGTTAAGCAACAATTACTCATAAAATTCTGTTTCTTAGAGGCTAGGCAAGGTTACTTTGAGTTAAACGTGGCCACTAAAGCTAATGAAACAATTAGTAGCCTAAGATATAATTAGTTCGTAGAACAAAATAGAGTAGGATGGAGAAGGACGGAGAAAGTTAGAGGGAAACGTTCTTCTTGGGAGGTAGTAGAGAAAGTTAGAGAAAAGAAAGAGAAATCGGAAGAAAATCAAAAAAAAAAAATTTCTTTTTGGACTTGGGAATTGAACACGTAGGTGATTTAGTAAACGTTAGATGAGGGGCTTAAGTTAAAGGAATATCGTTATGCTACAAATACTTTGAAAATTCTCTCTCTTGGAGGCTAAGGAAGGTTAGTTTGAGTCAAACGTGGCCACTTAAGCTAATGAAATAATTAGTGGCCTAAGCCAATCAGTTCCTAGAACAAAACAGAGAAGGCCGGAGAAAGTTAGACAGAAACATTCTTCTTGAGAGCTTAGAAGAGGGAGTCAGAGAAAATAAAGGGAAATAGGAAGAAAGTCAAAGGGCATTCAAATTCATCGTTTTGGACTTGAGAATTGAACACTTACGTGATTTTGAAAACTTTACATGAGGTGCCTGAGCTCAACTAATATCGTTATGCTACAATTACTCAGAAAATCCTCTTTCCTAGAGGCTAAGCAAGGTGAGTTTGAGTTAAACTTGGCCACATAAGCTAATGAAAGAATTAGTGGCCCAAGCTAAGTAGTTCCAAGAGCCAAATGGAAAAGGATGGAGAAGGACGGAGAAAGAGAGAAACATTTTTGCTTCAGAGCTGGAAGAGAAAGTTGGTGAAAAGAAAGGGAAATAGAAAGATAATCAAAGGGCATTCAAATTCATCGTTTTGGATATGAGAATTGAACACTTCAGTGATTTTGAAAACCTCAAATGAGAGCTACTTTCATTATCTGTGTCTAGCTCTCAAAAGGTTCAAGCTTCCTCAAGAAGCTAAAACGAAAGTTCAAAAGGTTCAGGCTTCCTCAAGAAGCCAAAACAAGGGTTCAAAAGGTTTAAGCTCCCTCAAGAAGCTAAAACGAAGGTTGAAAAGGTTCAAGCTCCCTCAAGAAACTAAAACGAAGGTTCAGAAGGTTCAACTTCCTAAAGAAGCTAAAACCAGGGTTCAAAAGGTTCAAGCTTCCTCGGACAAGCTAGAGCAAAGGTTCAGAAGGTTCAAGCTTCCTCAAGAAGCTAAAACCAGGGTTCAAAAGGTTCAAGCTTCCTCAAGAAGCTAAAACGAAGATTGAAAAGTTCAAAATTTCAAGCTTCTTCAAGAAGCCAAAACCGGGGTTCAAAAGGTTCAAGCTCCCTCAAGAGGCTAAAACGAAGGTTCAAAAGGTCCAAGCTCCCTCAAGAAGCTAAAATGAAGGTTCAGAAGGTTGAGGCTCCCTCAGGAAGCTAAAACGGTGGTTCAGAAAGTTCAACTTCGTCAAGAAGCTAAAACCAGGGTTCAAAAGGTTCAAGCTCCATCAAGAAGCTAAAACAAAGGTTCAAAAGGTCCAAGCGCCCTCAAGAGGCTAAAACCAAGGTTCAAAAGGTCAAGCTCCCTCAAGAAGCTAAAACGAAAGTTCAGAAGCTTTAACTTCCTCAAGAAACTAAAATAAGTGTTCTAAAGGTTCAAGCTTCCTCAAAAAGCTAAAATGAAGGTTCAAAAGGTTCAAGCTGTCCAAAAATCGTGCCAAACGGAGAAAGTTAAGCAGTTGCGAACTGAGACGCACGACCAATGGCTCCGAAAATCAGAAAATGGTCTCCAAACGGGAACAGTGGTCTACGACCACGAAAAGTAGCCTACGGCCACTGAGTGATGGTCTAAGAAACCCCTCCCTCCTTTCGGAGAGAGAAAACAGAACCTGGTTCGCAAATCGAGGAAAAGCACAAAAGAGTCCCGAGGTCCGGAGGTAAGGCTCTCAGCCGAAACTCCGTAACCTCAGAACGAGCACAACATGCGCAATCACCGGTGGTGTTAAAGGCCAAGAACAAACGCCCTCTCTAAGCCTAGAATGTGGAGATATAGAGAGATATATGTGTTTTTCCATAGTCAAATTTTTTTCGACCTCTGTAAAGGATAGGAAGGCCCTCTCTTATAGAGAAAGAAGAGGGTTCAAGCTTCTTGGAGAAGCTAGAGAAAAAGGTTCAAGCTTCTTAGAGAAGCTAGAGCAGAGGTTCAAAAGTTTCAAGCTTCTTGGAGAAGCTAGAGCAAAGGGTTCAAGCTTCTTGGAGAAGCTAGAGCAAAGGTTCAAAAGGTTCAAGCTTCCCCAAGAAGTTAAAACGAAGGTTCAAGCTTCCTCAAGAAGCTAAAACGAAGGGTCAAAAGGTTGAAGCTTCCTCAAGAAGCCAAAACAAGGGTTCAAAAGGTTCAAGCTCCCTCAAGAAGCTAAAATGAAGGTTCAAAAGATTCAAGCTCCTCAAGAAGCTAAAACGAAGGTTCAAAAGGTTCAAGCTCCCTCAGAAAACTAAAACGAAGGTTCAGAAGGTTCAACTTCCTCAAAAAGCTAAAACCAGGGTTCAAAAGGTTCAAGCTTCCTCGGAGAAGCTAGAGCAAAGGTTCAGAAGGTTCAAGCTTCCTTAAGAAGCTAAAACCAGGGTTGAAAAGGTTCAAGCTTCCACAAGAAGCTAAAACGAAGGTTGAAAAGTTCAAAATTTCAAGCTTCCTCAAGAAGCCAAAACAGGGGTTCAAAAGGTTCAAGCTCCCTCAAGAGGTTAAAACGAAGGTTCAAAAGGTTCAAGCTCCCTCAAGAAGCTAAAACGAAGGTTCAAATGGTTCAGGCACTCTCAGGAAGCTAAAACGAAGGTTCAGAAGGTTCATCTTCGTCAAGAAGCTAAAACCAGGATTCAAAAGGTTCAAGCTCCCTCAAGAAGCTAAAACGAAAGTTCAAAATGTCGAAGCGCCCTCAAGAAGCTAAAACCAAGGTTCAAAAGATTCAAGCTCCCTCAAGAAGCTAAAACGTAGGTTCAGAAGGTTTAACTTCCTCGAGAAGCTAAAATAAGGGTTCAAAAGGTTGAAACTTCCTCAAGAAACTAAAACGAAGGTTCAAAAGGTTCAAGCTGTCCAAAAAAACAAGCAAAGACAAAAGTAAAGTTAAACCTAATCGAGATCGAGGCGCAAACAAAAAACCGAAAAATGGTCTCCAAACGGGAACAGTGGTCTACGACCACGAAAAGTAGCCTACGGCCAATGACAGATGGTCTACGAAACCTCTCCCTCCCTTCGGGGAGAGAAAACAGAGCCTGGTTCGCAAATCGAGGCAAAGCACAAAAGAGTCTCGAGGTCCGGAGGTAAGGCTCTCAGCCGAAACTGCGTAACCTCATAACGAGCACAACTAGCGATATCACCGGTGGTGTTAAAGGCCAAGAACAAACGCCCTCTCTAAGCATAGAATGTAGAGATATAGAGAGATATATGTGCTCTTCCGTAGACAAATTTTTTTCAACCTCTCTAAAGGGGAGGGAGGCCCTCTCTTATAGAGAAACAAGAGCGTTCAAGCTTCTTGGAGAAGCTAGAGCAAAAGGTTCAAGCTTCTTAGAGAAGCTAGAGCAAAGGTTCAAAAGTTTCAAGATTCTTGGAGAAGCTAGAGCAAAGGGTTCAAACTTCTTGCAGAAGCTAGAGCAAAGGTTTAAAAGGTTCAAGCTTCCTCAAGAAGCTAAAACGAAGGTTCAAAAGGTTCAAGCTTCCTCAAGAAGCCAAAACAAGGGTTCAAAAGGTTCAAGCTCCCTCAAGAAGCTAAAACGAAGGTTCAAACGGTTCAAGCTCCCTCAAGAAGTTAAAACGAAGGTTTAAAACGGTCAAGCTCCCTCAGGAAACTAAAATGAAGGTTCAGAAGGTTCAATTTCCTCAAGAAGCTAAAACCTGGGTTCAAAAGGTTCAAGCTTCCTGGGAGAAGCTAAAGCAAAGGTTCAGAAGGTTCAAGCTTCCTCAAGAAGCTAAAACCAGGGTTCAAAAGTTTCAAGCTTCCTCTAGAAGTTAAAACGAAGGCTAAAAAGTTCAAAATTTCAAGCTTCCTCAAGAAGCCAAAACAGGGTTTCAAAAGGTTCAAGGTCCCTCAAGAGGCTAAAACGAAGGTTCAAAAGGTTTAAGCTCCCTCAAGAAGCTAAAACGAAGGTTCAGAAGGTTCAGCCTCCCTCAGGAAGCTAAAACGAAGGTTCAAAAAGTTCAACTTTGTCAAGAAGCTAAAACCAGGGTTCAAAAGGTTTAAGCTCCCTCAAGAAGCTAAAACGAAGGTTCAAAAGGTCCAGGCGCCCTCAAGAAGGTAAAACCAAGGTTCAAAAGGTTCAAGCTCCCTCAAGAAGCTAAAACGAAGGTTCAGAAGGTTTAACTTCCTCAAGAAGATAAAATAAGGGTTCAAAAGGTTCTAGCCTCCTCAAGAAGCTAAAACGAAGGTTCAAAAGGTTCAAGCTGTCCAAAAACCGTGCCAAATGGAGAAAGTTAAGCGGTACCGAACCGAGGCGCACGACCAACGGCTCCGAAAATCGAAAAATGGTCTCCAAACGGGAACAGTGGTCTACGACCACGAAAAGGTTCCTACGGCCACTGAGAGATGGTCTACAGAACCTCTCCCTCCCTTCAGGGAGAGAAAACTGAACCTGGTTCGCAAATCGAGACAAAGCACAAAAGAGTCCCGTGGTCCGGACGTAAGGCTCTCAGCCAAAACTCCGAAACCTCAGAACAAGCACAACATGCGCAATCACCGGTGGTGTTAAACGCCTAGAACAACCACCCTCTCTAAGCCTAGAATATAGAGATATAGAGAGATATATGTGCTTTTCCTTAGACAAATTTTTTTCTACCTCTCTAAAGGAGAGGGAGGCCCTCTCTTATTGAGAAACAAGTGGGTTCAAGCTTCTTGGAGAAGCTAGAGCAAAAGGTTCAAGCTTCTTAGAGAAGCTAGAGCAAAGGTTCAAAAGTTTCAAGCTTCTTGGAGAAGCTAGAGCAAAGGGTTCAAGCTTCTTGGAGAAGCTAGAGCAAAGGTTCAAAAGGTTCAAACTTCCTCAAGAAGCTAAAACGAAGGTTCAAAAGGTTCAAGCTTCCTCAAGAAGCCAAAACAGGGGTTCAAAAGGTTCAAGCTCCCTCAAGAAGCTAAAACGAAGGTTCAAAAGGTTCAAGCTCCCTCAGGAAACTAAAACGAAGGTTTAGAAGGTTCAATTTCCTCAAGAAGCTAAAACTAGGGTTCAAAAGGTTCAAGCTTCATCGAAGAAGCTAGTGCAAAGGTGTAGAAGGTTCAAGCTTCCTCAAGAAGCTAAAACCAGGGTTCAAAACGTTCAAGCTTCGTCAAGAAGCAATAACGAAGGTTGAACAGTTCAAAATTTCACGCATCCTCAAGAAGCCAAAACAGGGGTCAAAAAGGTTCAAGCTCCCTCAAGATGCTAGAACGAAGGTTCAAAAGGTTCAAGCTCTCTCAAGAAGCTAAAACGAAGGTTCAGAAGGTTCAAGCTCCCTCAGGAAGCTAAAACGAAGGTTCAGAAGGTTCAACTTCGTCAAGAAGCTAAAACCAGGGTTCAAAAGGTTCAAGCTCCCTCAAGAGGCTAAAACGAAGGTTCAGAAGGTTTAACTTCCTCAAGAAGCTAAAATAAGGGTTCAAAAGGTTCAAGCTTCCGCAAGAAGCTAAAACGAAGGTTGAAAAGGTTCAAGCTGTCCAAAAACTGTGCCAAACGGAGAAAATTAAGCGGTCCCGAACCGAGGCGCACGATCGACGGCTCCGAAAACCGGAAAATGGTCTCCAAACGGGAACAGTGGTCTACGACCACAAAAAGTACCCTACGGCCACTGAGAGATGGTGTACGAAACGTCTCCCTCCCTTCGGGGAGAGAAAACAGAACCTGGTTTGCAAATCGAGACAAAGCACAAAAGAGTCCCGAGGTCCGGAGGTAAGGCTCTCAGCTGAAACTCCGTAACCTCAGAACGAGCACAACATGCGCAATCACCGGTGGTGGTGTTAAAGGCCAAGAACAAACACCCTCTCTAAGCCTAGAATGTAGAGATATAGAGAGATAAATGTGTTTTTCCTTAGACAAATTTTTTTCAACCTCTCTAAAGGAGAGTGAGGTCCTCTCTTATAGAGAAACAAGACGGTTCAACCTTCTTGGGGAAGCTAGGGCAAAGGTTCAAAAGTTTCAAGCTTCTTGGAGAAGCTAGAGCAAAGGGTTCAAGCTTCTTGGAGAAGCTAGAGTAAAGGTTCAAAAGGTTCAACCTTCCTCAAGAAGCTAAAACGAAGGTTCAAAAGGTTCAAGCTTCCTCGAGAAGCCAAAATAGGGGTTCAAAAGGTTCAAGATCCCTCAAGAAGCTAAAACGAAGGTTCAAAAGGTTCAAGCTCCCTCAAGTAGCTAAAACGAAGGTTCAAAGGTTCAAGCTCCCTCAGGAAACTAAAACGAAGGTTCAGAAGGTTCAACTTCCTCAAGAAGCTAAAACCAGGGTTCAAAAGGTTCAAGCTTCCTCGGAGAAGCTAGAGCAAAGGTTCAGAAGGTTCAAGCTTCCTCAAGAAGCTAAAACCAGTGTTCCAAAGTTTCAAGCTTCCTCAAGAAGCTAAATCGAAGGTTGAGAAGTTCAAAATTTCAAGCTTCCTCAAGAAGCCAAAATAGTGCTTCAAAAGGTTCAAGCTCCCTCAAGAGGTTAAAACGAAGGTTCAAAAGGTTCAAGCTCCCTCAAGAAGCCAAAACGAAAGCTCAGAAGGTTCAGGCTCCCTCAGGAAGCTAAAACGAAGGTTCATAAGGTTCAACTTCGTCAAGAAGCTAAAACCAGGGTTCAAAAGGTTCAAGCTCCCTCAAGAAGCTAAAACGAAAGTTCAAAAGGTCGAAGCGCCCTCAAGAAGCTAAAACCAAGGTTCAAAAGATTCAAGCTCCCTCAAGAAGCTAAAACGTAGGTTCAAAAGGTTTAACTTCCTCAAGAAGCTAAAATAAGGGTTCAAAAGATTCAAGCTTCCTCAAGAAACTAAAACGAAGGTTTAAAAGGTTGAAGCTGTCCGAAAACCGTGCCAAACTAAGAAAGTTAAGCTGTCCCGAACCGAGGCGCACGACCGACGGCTCCGAAAACTGAAAAATGGCCTCCAACGAACAAGTGGTTCACGACCAAAAAAGTAGCCTCACCCATCGAGAGATGGTGTACGAAACCTCTCCCTCCCTTCCGGGAGTGAAAACAGAGCCTGGTTCGCAAATCGAGGCAAAGCACAAAAGAGTCCCGAGGTCCAAAGGTAAGGCTCTCAGCCGAAACTCCGTAACCTCAGAACGAGCACAACCTGCGCAATCACCGGTGGTGTTAAAGGCCAAGAACAAACACCCTCTCTAAGCCTAGAATGTAGAGATATATAGAGATATATGTGCTTATCCTTAGACAAATTTTTCTCAACCTCTCTAAAGGAGAGGGTGGCCCTCTCTTATAGAGAAACAAGGGGGTGAAGCTTCTTGGAGAAACTAGAGCAAAAGGTTCAAGCTTCCTAGAGAAGCTAGAGCAAAGGTTCAAAAGTTTCAAGCTTCTTGGGGAAGCTAGAGCAAAGGGTTCAAGCTTCTTGGAGAAGCTAGAGCAAAGGTTCAAAAGGTTCAAGCTTTCTCAAGAAGCTAAAACGAAGGTTCAAAAGGTTCAAGCTTCCTCAAGAAGCTAAAACGAATGTTCAAAAGGTTCAAGCTTCCTCAAGAAGCCAAAACAAGGGTTCAAAAAGTTCAAGCCTCCTCAAGAAGCTAAAACGTAGGTTCAAAAGGTTCAAGCTCCGTCAAGAAGCTAAAACGAAGGTTCAAAAGGTTCGAGCTTCCTCAGAGAAGCTAGAGCAAAGGTTCAAAAGGTTCAAGCTTCCTCAAGAAGCTAAAACGAAGGTTCAAAAGGTTCTAGCTTCGTCAAGAAGCTAAAACGAAGGTTGAAAAGTTCAAAATTTCGAGCTTCCTTAAGAAGCCAAAACAGGGGTTTAGAAGGTTCAAGCTCCCTCACGAGGCAAAAACGAAAGTTCAAAAGGTTCAAGCTCCCTCAAGAAGCTAAAATGTAGGTTCAAAAGGTTCAGGCTCCCTCAAGAAGCTAAAACGAAGGTTCGGAAGGTTCAACTTCATCAAGAAGCTAAAACCAGGGTTCAAAAGGTTCAAGCTCCCTCAAGAAGCTCAAAAGAAAATTCAAAAGGTCCAAGCGCCCTCAAGAAGGTAAAACCAAGGTTCAAAAGGTTCAAGTTCCCTCAAGAAGCTAAAATGAAAGTTCAGAAGGTTTAACTTCCTCAAGAAGCTAAAATAAGGGTTCAAAAGGTTCAAGCTTCCTCAAGAAGCTAAAACGAAGGTTCAAAAGGTTCAAGCTGTCCAAAAACTGTGCCAAACGGAGAAATTTAAGTGGACCCGAACCGAGGCGCACGACCGACGGCTCCAAAAACTGGAAAATGGTCTCCAAACGGGAACAGTGGTCTACGACCACGAAAAGTAGCCGACGGCTACTGAGAGATAGTCTACGAAACCTCTCCCTCCCTTTGGGGAGAGAAAACAGAACCTGGTTCGTAAATCGAGGTAAAGCACAAAAGAGTCAAGAGGTCTGGAGGTAAGGCTCTCAGCCGAAACTCCGTAACCTCAGAATGAGCACAACATGCGCAATCACTGGTGGTGTTAAAGGCCAAGAACAAACAGCCTCTCTAAGCCTAGAATGTAGAGATATGGAGAGATATATGTGCTTTTCCTTAGACAAATTTTTTTCAACCTCTTTAAAGGAGAGGGAGGCCCTCTCTTATAGAGAAACAAGAGTGTTCAAGCTTCTTGGAGAAGCTAGAGCAAAAGGTTCAAGCTTCTTAGAGAAGCTAGAGCAAAGGTTCAAACGTTTCAAGCTTCTTAGAGAAGCTAGAGCAAAGGTTCAAAAGTTTCAAGCTTCTTGGAGAAGCTAGAGCAAAGGGTTCAAGCTTCTTGGAGAACCTAGAGCAAAGGTTCAAAAGGTTCAAGCTTCTTCAAGAAGCTAAAATGTAGGTTCAAAAGGTTCAAGCTTCCTCAAGAAGCTAAAATGAAGGTTCAAAAGGTTCAAGCTTCCTCAAGAAGCCAAAACAAGGGTTCAAAAGGTTCAAACTCCCTCAAGAAGCTAAAACGAAAGTTCAAAAGGTTCAAGCTCCCTCAGAAACAAAAACGAAGGTTCAAAAGGTTCAACTTCCTCAAGAAGCTAAAACCCGAGTTCAAAAGGCTCAAGCTTCCTCGGAGAAGCTAGAGCAATGGTTCAAAAGGTTCAAGCTTCCTCAAGAAGCTAAAACGAAGGTTCAAAAGGTACAAGCTTCCTCAAGAAGCTAAAACGATGGTTGAAAAGTTCAAAATTTGAAGCTTCCTCAAGAAGCCAAAACAGGGGTTCAAAAGGTTCAAGCTCCCTTAAGAGGCTAAAACGAAGGTTCAAAAGGTTCAAGCTCCCTCAAGAGGCTAAAACGAAGGTTCAAAAGGTTCAGGCTCCCTCAGGAAGCTGAAACGAAGGTTCAGAAGGTTCAACTTCGTCAACAAGCTAAAACCGGGGTTCAAAAGGTTCAAGCTCCATCAAGAAGCTAAAACGAAGGTTCAAAAGGTCCAAGCGCCCTCAAGAAGTTAAAACCAAGGTTCAAAAGTTCCGAGCTCCCTCAAGAAGCTAAAACGAAGGTTCAGAAGGTTTAACTTCCTCAAGAAGCTAAAATAATGGTTCAAAAGGTTCAAGCTTCCTCAAGAAACTAAAACGAAGGTTCAAAAGGTTCAAGCTGTCCAAAAATCATGCCAAACGGAGAAAGTTAAGCGGTCCCAAACCGAGGCGCACGACCGACGGCTCCGAAAAACGGAAAATGGTCTCCAAACGGGAACAGTGGTCTACGACCACGAAAAGTAGCCTACTGCCACTGACAGATGGTCTACGAAACCTCTCCCTCCCTTCGGGGAGTGAAAACAGAGCCTGGTTAGCAAATCGAAGCAAAGCACAAAAGAGTCCCGAGTTCCGGAGGTAAGGCTCTCAGCCGAAACTCCGTAACCTCAGAATGAGCACAACATGCGCAATCACCGGTGGTCTTAAAGGCCAAGAACAAACAGCCTCTCTAAGCCTAGAATGTAGAGATATAGAGAGATATATGTGTTTTTCCTTAGACAAATTTTTTTCAACCTCTCTAAAGGAGAGAGAGGCCCTCTCTTATAGGGAAAGAAGAGGGTTCAAGCTTTTTGGAGAAGCTAGTGCAAAAGGTTCAAGCTTCTTAGAGAAGCTAGAGCAAAGGTTCAAAAGTTTCAAACTTCTTGGAGAAGTTAGAGCAAAGGGTTCCAGCTTCTTAGAGAAGCTAGAGCAAAGGTTCAAAAGGTTCAAGCTTCCTCAAGAAGCTAAAACGAAGGTTCAAAAGGTTCAAAAGGTGTAAGCTTCCTCAAGAAGCTAAAACAAAGGTTGAAAAGTTCAAAATTTCAAGCTTCCTCAAGAAGCCAAAACAGAGGTTCAAAAGGTTCAAACTCCCTCAAGAGGCTAAGACGAAAGTTCAAAAGGTTCAAGCTCCCTCAAGAAGCTAAAACGAAGGTTCAAATGGTTAGGGCACTCTCAGGAAGCTAAAACGAAGGTTCAGAAGGTTCATCTTCGTCAAGAAGCTAAAACCAAGGTTCAAAAGGTTCAAGCTCCCTCAAGAAGCTGAAACGAAAGTTCAAAAGGTCGAAGCGCCCTCAAGAAGCTAAAACCAAGGTTCAAAAGATTCAAGCTCCCTCAAGAAGCTAAAATGTAGGTTCAGAAGGTTTAACTTCCTCAAGAAGCTAAAATAAGGGTTCAGAAGGTTCAAGCTTCCTCAAGAAACTAAAACGAAGGTTTAAAAGGTTCAAGCTGTCCAAAAACCGTGCCAAATGAAGAAAGTTAAGCTGTCTCGAACCGAGGCGCACGACCGACGGCTCTGAAAATTAGAAAATGGTCTCCAAACGGGAACAGTGGTCTACGACCACGAAAAGTAGCCTACGGCCACTGAGAGATGGTCTACGAAACCTCTCCCTCCCTTCCAGGAGAAAAAACAGAGCCTGGTTCGCAAATCGAGGCAAAGCACCAAAAAGTCCCGAGGTCCGGAGGTAAGGCTCTTAGCCGAAACTCCGTAACCTCAGAAGGAGCACAACATGCGCAATCACCGGTGTTGTTAAAGGCCAAGAACAAACACCCTCTCTAAGCCTAGAATGTAGAGATATAGAGAGATATATGTGCTTTTCCTTAGACAAATTTTTTTCAACCTCTCTAAAGGAGAGGGAGGCCCTCTCTTATAGAGAAACAAGAGGGTTCAAGCTTCTTGGAGAAGCTAGAGCAAAAGGTTCAAGCTTCTTAGAGAAGCTAGAGCAAAGGTTCAAAAGTTTCAAGCTTCTTGGAGAAGTTGGAGCAAAGGGTTCAAGCTTCTTAGAGAAGCTAGAGCAAAGGTTCAAAAGGCATAAGCTTCCTCAAGAAGCTAAAACGAAGGTTCAAAAGCTTCAAAAGGTTTAAGCTTCCTCAAGAAGCTAAAACGAAGGTTGAAAAGTTCAAAATTTCAAGCTTCCTCAAGAAGCCAAAACAGGGGTTCAAAAGGTTCAAGCTCCCTCAAGAGGCTAAGACGAAGGTTCAAAAGGTTTAAGCTCCCTCAAGAAGCTAAAACGAAGGTTCAAATGGTTCAGGCACTCTCAGCAAGCTAAAACGAAGCTTCAGAAGGTTCATCTTCGTCAAGAAGCTAAAACCAGGGTTCAATAGGTTCAAGCTCCCTCAAGAAGCTAAAACGAAAGTTCAAAAGGTCGAAGCGCCCTCAAGAAGCTAAAACCAAGGTTCAAAAGATTCAAGCTCCCTCAAGAAGCTAAAACGTAGGTTCAGAAGGTTTAACTTCCTCAAGAAGCCAAAATAAGGGTTCAAAAGGTTCAAGCTTCCTCAAGAAACTGAAACGAAGGTTTAAAAGGTTCAAGCTGTCCAAAAACCGTGCCAAACGAAGAAAGTTAAGCTGTCCCGAACCGAGGCGCACGACCGACGGCTCCGAAAACTGAAAAATGGTCTCCAAACGGGAACAGTGGTCTACGATCACGAAAAGTAGCCTACGGCCACTGAGAGATGGTCTACGAAACCTCTCCCTCCCTTCCGGGAGAGAAAACAGAGCCTGGTTCGCAAATCGAGGCAATGCACAAAAGAGTCCCGAGGTCCAGAGGTGGTGTTAAAGGCCTGCGCAATCACCGGTGGTGTTAAAGGCCAAGAACAAACACCCTCTCTCAGCCTAGAATGTAGAGATATAGAGAAATATATGTGCTTGTCCTTAGACAAATTTTTTTCAACCTCTCTAAAGGAGAGGGTGGCCCTCTCTTATAGAGAAACAAGGGGGTTCAAGCTTCTTGGAGAAGCAAGAGCAAAAGGTTCAAGCTTCTTAGAGAAGCTAGAGCAAAGGTTCAAAAGTTTCAAGCTTCTTGGGGAAGCTAGAGCAAAGTTTCAAGCTTCTTGGAGAAGCTAGAGCAAAGGTTCAAAAGGTTCAAGCTTCCTCAAGAAGCTAAAACGAAGGTTCAAAAGGTTCAAGCTTCCTCAAGAAGCTAAAACGAAGGTTCAAAAGTTTCAAGCTTCCTCAAGAGGCCAAAACCAGGGTTCAAAAGGTTCAAGCTCCCTGAAGAAGCTAAAACGAAGGTTCAAAAGGTTCAAGCTTCCTCAAGAAGCTAAACGAAGGTTCAAAAGGTTCGAGCTTCCACGGAGAAGCTAGAGCAAAGGTTCAAAAGGTTCAAGCTTCCTCAAGAAGCTAAAACGAAGATTCAAAAGGTTCAAGGTTCCTCAAGAAGCTAAAACGAAGGTTGAAAAGTTCAAAATTTCAAGCTTCCTCAACAAGCCAAAATAGCAGTTCAAAAGGTTCATGCTCCCTTAAGGGGCTAAAACGAAGATTCAAAAGGTTCAAGCTCCCTTAAGAAGCTAAAACGAAGGTTCGATGGGTTCAGGCTCCCTCAGGAAGCTAAAACGATGGTTCAGAAGGTTCAACTTTGTCAAGAAGCTAAAACCAATGTTCAAAAGGTTCAAACTCCCTCAAGAAGCTAAAACGAAGGTTCAAAAGGTCCAGGCGCCCTCAAGAAGCTAAAACCAAGGTTCAAAAGGTTCAAGCTCCCTCAAGAAGCTAAAACGAAAGTTCAGAAGGTTTAACTTCCTCAAGAAGCTAAAATAAGGGTTCAAATGGCTTATGCTTCCTCAAGAAGCTAAAACGAAGGTTCAAAAGGTTCAAGTTCTCCAAAAACCGTGCCAAACAGAGAAAGTTAAGCGGTCCCGAACCGAGGGGCACGACCGACGGCTCCGAAAACTAGAAAATGGTCTCCAAACGGGAACAGTGGTCTACGACCACGAAAAGTAGCCTACGGCCACTGAGAGATGGTCTACGAAACCTCTCCTCTTCGGGAGAGAAAATGTAACTGGTTCGCAAATCAAGGCAAAGCACAAAGAGTCCCGAGGTCCTGAGGTAAGGCTCTCACGAAACTCAGAACCTCGTAATCAGCACAACATGCGCAATCACGGGTGGTGTTAAAGGCCAAGAACAAACACCCTCTCTAAGCCTAGAATGTAGAGATATAGAGAGATATATGTGCTTTTCTTTAGACATACTTTTTTCAACCTCTCTAAAGGAGAGGGACGCCCTCTCTTATAGAGAAACAAGAGGGTTCAAGCTTCTTGGAGAAGCTAGAGCAAAAGGTTCAAGCTTCTTAGAGAAGCTAGAGCAAAGGGTCAAAAGTTTCAAGCTTCTTGGAGAAGCTAGAGCAAAGGTTCAAAAGGTTCAAGCTTCCTCAAGAGGCAAAAACGAAGGTTCAAAAGGTTCAAGCTTCCTCATGAAGCAAAAACAAGGGTTCAAAAGGTTCAGGCTCCCTCAAGAAGCTAAAACGAAGGTTCAAAAGGTTCAAGCTCCCTCAAGAAGCTAAAACGAAGGTTCAAAAGGTTCGAGCTTCCTCGGTGAAGCTAGTGCAACGGTTCAAAAGGATCAAGCTTCCTCAAGAAGCTAAAACGAAGGTTCAAAAGGTTCAAGCATCCTCAAGAAGCTAAAACGAAGGTTGAAAAGTTCAAAATTTCAAGCTTTATCAAGAAGCCGAAACAGGGGTTCAAAAGGTTCAGGCTCCCTCAAGAGGCTAAAACGACTGTTCAAAAGGTTCAAGCTCCCTCAAGAAGCTCAAACGAAGGTTCAAAAGGTTCAGGCTCCCTTAGGAAGCTAAAACGAAGGTTCAGAAGGTTCAACTTCGTCAAGAAGCAAAAACCAGGGTTCAAAAGGTTCAACCTCCCTCAAGCAGCTAAAATGAATGTTCAAAAGGTCGAAGCGCCGTCAAGAAGCTAAAACCAAGGTTCAAAAGGTTCAAGCTCCCTCAAGAAGCTAAAACGATAGTTCAGAAGGTTTACCTTCCTCAATAAGCTAAAATAAGGGTTCAAAAGGTTCAAGCTTCCTCAAGAAACTAAAACAAAGGTTCAAAAGGTTCAAGCTGTCCAAAAACCGTGCCAAATGAAGAAAGTTAGGCAGTCCCGAACCGAGGCGCACAACCGACGGCTCCGAAAAATGAAAAATGGTATCCAAACTGGAATAGTGGTCTACGACCACGAAAAGTAGCCTACGGCCACTGAGAGATGGTCTACGAAACCTCTCCCTCCCTTTGGGGAGAGAAAACAGAACCTGGTTCGCAAATCGATGAAAAGCACAAAAGAGTCCCGAGGTCCGGAGGTAAGGCTCTCAGCCGAAACCTAATTAATTCCTAGAACCAAACAGACACACTGAAAAAACAACAACCCACAAGCCGCGTCAAAGATGATAGTAAACCCCACATGTCCCCAGTCTCGACTGCAGATAAACCATGGAATCCAATAAGCATCCCACTCCTCACAGCCGTGACATCCAAGCCACTTAACCAAAGCCATGTCGGAGGATAAAATCTACCCCATGAGAAGTCCCAGCAAAGTCACATGAAGCTAGCACGGTCAAAAAACCATAAGCCACGGCCTAGGGAGTTGAAGTGAAAGTACAATGGCCCCTCAGCAACAAACCAAAACACAGCCAACAAAATCATGAGGAAATCATTTCCTAGAACAAAAGAGAGAAGGTTGGAGAAGGACGGAGAGAGTTAGAGAGAAACTTTCGTCTTGAGAATCAGAAGAGAAAGTTAGAGAACATAAAAGGAAACAGGAAGAAAATTAAAGCGAATTAAAATTTATCCTTTTGGACGTGCTAATTGAACACGTTGTTGATTGAGAAAACATCAAATGAGTTTCTTAAGTTAAACTAATTTCGTTGAGTAAATTCTCGTTTTTGGAGGCTAACCAAGATAAGTTTGAGTTAAACTTGACCAGCTAAGCTAATGAAACTATTAGTTGCCTAACCAAATTAGTCCCTAGAACAGAAGAGAGATGGACGGAGAGAGTTACAGAGAATCTTTCTTCTTGAGAGTTGGAAGAGAAGGCAGGAGAAAAGAAAGGGAAATAGGATGATAATTAGAGCAAATTCAAATTAATGATTTTTGACAGCAGAATCGAACGCTTAGGCGATTTCGAAAACGATAAATGAGTTGCTTGAGCTGAACTTATATTGTTAAGTTACAATTACTCAGTAACTTCTCTTTCTTGGAGGCTAAGCAAGATTAGTTTGAGTCGAACTTGGGCAGTTAATCGGATGATACTATTAGTCGCCAAACCTAATTAATTCCTAGAACCAAACAGAGAAGCATGGAGAAGGACGAAGAGAGTGAGAAAGAAACTTCCTTCTTGAGTGGTAAAAGTGTAATTTAGGGAGAAATAAATGTAAGCGAAATAGGATGAAAATTAAATCGAATTCAAATTTATCCTTTTGGACTTGAGAATTGAACACTTAGCTGATTTACAAAACGTTAAATGAGTTGCTTAAGCAATCCTAATATCGTTAAGCTACAATTACTCAGTAAACTCTCTTTCATGGAGGCCAAGAAAAATTAGTTTGTGTTAGGCTTGGCCACTTAAGCTAATGAAGCTATTAGTTGCCTAACCTAATTAGTTTAAGAACAAAAGAGAGATTGGAGGAGAAGGACCGAGAGAGTTAAATAGAAACATTCTTCTTGAGAGCTGGAAGTGAAAGTCAGATAAAAGGAAAAGAAATAGGAGTTGGTTTTGTTCGTTTTTATATTTGTTGTTCGGCGTGCCTGGGGGGTAGGCCCCTTGTAAACTCAGAAAATTTCATTGTTTTTATTTTTATGACTTGTTTACCCCAAGGCAAAGTTAAAAAAAAAAAAAGAAGAAGAAAAAGAAATAGGATTAAAATTAAAGCGAATTCAAATCATCCGTTTGGACTTGAGAATTGAACACTTAGGTGATTTACAAAACCTTAAATGAGGTGGTTAAGTTAAACCAATATCGTTAAGCCACAATTACTCAGTAGATTCTTTTTCTGGGAGGCCAAGCAAGATTTGTTTGAGTTAAACCGGACCACTTAAGCTAATGAAAGTATTAGTTGCCTAAGGAAAGTTTTTTTTTGGGGTAAGTAAGTCATAAAATAAAGACACTGAGTGTTTATCTAATTATATGCTATGTGTGCAGGGCTCTAATTATGGATTTTCATTCTATATGTGGGTTGAGTGTGGTGAGACATAAATCTAATTATATAGCAACATGCTTGGATTGGTTGTGTGGGTTGAGTGACAGCAGGATATATATAATTTTTGTTCTAATCAATATCTATATAGTAATTCTTTATGTGCAGGTTAAGGAAGCAAGTTTCGAGTTTGGTGAGGTTCTATATTGTGTGCCGAGTGATGTGAGGTTACATATTGTGTGTGTTGGCCAGTACAAATGTCAGAATTGTAACCATTTTGTTCGGATTTGTGTTTGCTTTATGTGGCAGGAAATTTTATCATGTATGATGGATGCTATTTACCGTGATGCTGCCAACTTTTGCTTCTCAAGCAGACTGGTGCCATCTCTGGAGTTTGTGCCATCATATGTGAGGATTATGTTTATGGGAATGGCTGCTGAATGCGCCTTCTGGAAGAATGTTCACAAGTTGTCTTTATTTACTCTCTTACGATTTACTATCTTACGTTACATATATTATCTATACAGTTATGTTTCCCCTATCCTAGTGGGTTGTACTAGGACTTTTGTTTTGTTTTGTGCTATCCCAGCTGTTAAAGATAGTTGACTGGGGTGTGGTTGTCTAGTTTCTTGTTCGACAGTGATGTTGATCCTCTGTTCTGTCCGTTTTCTTGGCGTTTCCGGTGCTTAATTTGTTGTGTTTGTGCTACATTGTTGCTGGTTTGTGGGCTGCCGTTTGTCTACGACTTTGGATTGTTGGTTTCTCCCCTCTGTGTTCAACCCCCCTATCTCTGCTTTGACATGGTTGTTGAACATAGTGTTTTGATTTTGGGCTATTTCCGCAGGTTTCTTAGGTTGGTCTGGCTGTGATGATGCTGCCGGTTTTGTTTCCTTTGTTAGTCCTGTCTTGGTTTGTTGCTTTCCTGTTTCTGGTTTGGTTTCGCTGTGTATAGCTCTGGTTTAGGGCCTGGGGCATGCCCCTTGTAAGCTTGTATATTTTTTGTTTTTATTTATGTCTTATTCACCCAAAAAAAAAAAATAAAGACAATGAAATATACGAGTTTACAAGGGGCATACCCCAGGCACGCCCAACAGCAAATAAAAACAAGTACAACCAACATAAACAACCACTGCACCCCCTTAAAAAAAGGGGGACAAACAAGAACAACAGAAAACACAAAAAACCCCAACTCTGCCCATGTATCCTTTTTGTCCTCAAGTAACCCCTACCATCAGAGATAATAGATAGAAACTAGAGGTGGATATATGGGCAAAGATACACACAAATTACACCACAAAGCTAAAAACACAATGCAGAATAATCGACAAAACAACAACCCACAAGCCGAGTCAAAGATGATAGTCAACCCCACATGTCCCCAGTCTCGACTGCAGATAAACCATGGAATCCAATAAGCATCCCACTCCTCACAGCCGTGACATCCAAGCCACTTAACCAAAGCCATGTCGGAGGATAAAATCTACCCCATGAGAAGTCCCAGCAAAGTCACATGAAGCTAGCACGGTCAAAAAACCATAAGCCACGGCCTAGGGAGTTGAAGTGAAAGTACAATGGCCCCCCAGCAACAAACCAAAACACAGCCAACAAAATCATGAGGAAATCATTTCCTAGAACAAAAGAGAGAAGGTTGGAGAAGGACGGAGAGAGTTAGAGAGAAACTTTCGTCTTGAGAATAAGAAGAGAAAGTTAGAGAACATAAAGGGAAACAGGAAGAAAATTAAAGCGAATTAAAATTTATCCTTTTGGACGTGCTAATTGAACACGTTGTTGATTGAGAAAACATCAAATGAGTTTCTTAAGTTAAACTAATTTCGTTGAGTAAATTCTCGTTTTTGGAGGCTAACCAAGATGAGTTTGAGTTAAACTTGACCAAATTAAGCTAATGAAACTATTAGTTGCCTAACCAAATTAGTCCCTAGAACAGAAGAGAGATGGACGGAGAGAGTTACAGAGAATCTTTCTTCTTGAGAGTTAGAAGAGAAGGCAGGAGAAAAGAAAGGGAAATAGGATGATAATTAGAGCAAATTCAAATTAATGATTTTTGACAGCAGAATCGAACGCTTAGGCGATTTCGAAAACGATAAATGAGTTGCTTGAGCTGAACTTATATTGTTAAGTTACAATTACTCAGTAACTTCTCTTTCTTGGAGGCTAAGCAAGATTAGTTTGAGTCGAACTTGGGCAGTTAATCGGATGATACTATTAGTCGCCAAACCTAATTAATTCCTAGAACCAAACAGAGAAGCATGGAGAAGGACGAAGAGAGTGAGAAAAAAACTTCCTTCTTGAGTGGTAAAAGTGTAATTTAGAGAGAAATAAATGTAAGCGAAATAGGATGAAAATTAAATCGAATTCAAATTTATCCTTTTGGACTTGAGAATTGAACACTTAGCTGATTTACAAAACGTTAAATGAGTTGCTTAAGCAATCCTAATATCGTTAAGCTACAATTACTCAGTAAACTCTCTTTCATGGAGGCCAAGAAAAATTAGTTTGTGTTAGGCTTGGCCACTTAAGCTAATGAAGCTATTAGTTGCCTAACCTAATTAGTTCAAGAACAAAAGAGAGATTGGAGGAGAAGGACCGAGAGAGTTAAATAGAAACATTCTTCTTGAGAGCTGGAAGTGAAAGTCAGATAAAAGGAAAAGAAATAGGAGTTGGTTTTGTTCGTTTTTATATTTGTTGTTCGGCGTGCCTGGGGGGTAGGCCCCTTGTAAACTCAGAAAATTTCATTGTTTTTATTTTTATGACTTGTTTACCCCAAGGCAAAGTTAAAAAAAAAAAAAGAAGAAGAAAAAGAAATAGGATTAAAATTAAAGCGAATTCAAATCATCCGTTTGGACTTGAGAATTGAACACTTAGGTGATTTACAAAACCTTAAATGAGGTGGTTGAGTTAAACCAATATCGTTAAGCCACAATTACTCAGTAGATTCTTTTTTCCGGGAGGCCAAGCAAGATTTGTTTGAGTTAAACCGACCACTTAAGCTAATGAAAGTATTAGTTGCCTAAGGAAAGTTTTTTTTGGGGTAAGTAAGTCATAAAATAAAGACAATGAAATATACGAAGTTTACAAGGGCATACCCTGCACGCCCAACAAAGAAATAAAAACAAGTACAACCAACATAAACAACCATCGCACCCCTTAAAAAAAGGGGGACAAACAAGAACAACAGAAACACAAAACTCCAACTCGCCCATGTATCCTTTTTGTCCTCAAGTAACCCCTACCATCGAGATAATAGATAGAAACTAGAGGTGGATATATGGGCAAAGATACACACAAATTACACCACAAAGCTAAAAACACAATGCATAATAATCGACAAAACAACAACCCACAAGCCGAGTCAAAGATGATAGTCAACCCCACATGTCCCCAGTCTCGACTGCAGATAAACCATGGAATCCAATAAGCATCCCACTCCTCACAGCCGTGACATCCAAGCCACTTAACCAAAGCCATGTCGGAGGATAAAATCTACCCCATGAGAAGTCCCAGCAAAGTCACATGAAGCTAGCACGGTCAAAAAACCATAAGCCACGGCCTAGGGAGTTGAAGTGAAAGTACAATGGCCCCTCAGCAACAAACCAAAACACAGCCAACAAAATCATGAGGAAATCATTTCCTAGAACAAAAGAGAGAAGGTTGGAGAAGGACGGAGAGAGTTAGAGAGAAACTTTCGTCTTGAGAATAAGAAGAGAAAGTTAGAGAACATAAAGGGAAACAGGAAGAAAATTAAAGCGAATTAAAATTTATCCTTTTGGACGTTAATTGAACACGTTGTTGATTGAGAAAACATCAAATGAGTTTCTTAAGTTAAACTAATTTCGCTGAGTAAATTCTCGCTTTTGGAGGCTAACCAAGATGAGTTTGAGTTAAACTTGACCAGCTAAGCTAATGAAACTATTAGTTGCCTAACCAAATTAGTCCCTAGAACAGAAGAGAGATGGACGGAGAGAGTTACAGAGAATCTTTCTTCTTGAGAGTTAGAAGAGAAGGCAGGAGAAAAGAAAGGGAAATAGGATGATAATTAGAGCAAATTCAAATTAATGATTTTTGACAGCAGAATCACCCGCTTAGGCGATTTCGAAAACGATAAATGAGTTGCTTGAGCTGAACTTATATTGTTAAGTTACAATTACTCAGTAACTTCTCTTTCTTGGAGGCTAAGCAAGATTAGTTTGAGTCGAACTTGGGCGCTAATCTGATGATACTATTAGTCACCAAACCTAATTAATTCCTAGAACCAAACAGAGAAGCATGGAGAAGGACGAAGAGAGTGAGAAAAAAACTTCCTTCTTGAGTGGTAAAAGTGTAATTTAGGGAGAAATAAATGTAAGTTTAAATAGGATGAAAATTAAATCGAATTCAAATTTATCCTTTTGGACTTGAGAATTGAACACTTAGTCGATTTACAAAACGTTAAATGAGTTGCTTAAGCAATCCTAATATCGTTAAGCTACAATTACTCAAGAACTCTCTTTCATGGAGGCCAAGAAAAATTAGTTTGTGTTAGGCTTGGCCACTTAAGCTAATGAAGCTATTAGTTGCCTAACCTAATTAGTTCAAGAACAAAAGAGAGATTGGAGGAGAAGGACCGAGAGAGTTAAATAGAAACATTCTTCTTGAGAGATGGAAGTGAAAGTCAGATAAAAGGAAAAGAAATAGGAGTTGGTTTTGTTCGTTTTTATATTTGTTGTTCGGCGTGCCTGGGGGGTAGGCCCCTTGTAAACTCAGAAAATTTCATTGTTTTTATTTTTATGACTTGTTTACCCCAAGGCAAAGTTAAAAAAAAAAAAAAAGAAGAAAAAGAAATAAGATTAAAATTAAAGCGAATTCAAATCATCCGTTTGGACTTGAGAATTGAACACTTAGGTGATTTACAAAACCTTAAATGAGGTGGTTGAGTTAAACCAATATCGTTAAGCCACAATTACTCAGTAGATTCTTTTTCTGGGAGGCCAAGCAAGATTTGTTTGAGTTAAACCGGACCACTTAAGCTAATGAAAGTATTAGTTGCCTAAGGAAAGTTTTTTTTTGGGGTAAGTAAGTCATAAAATAAAGACAATGAAATATACGAAGCTACAAGGGCATACCCTGCACGCCCAACAAAGAAATAAAAACAAGTACAACCAACATAAACAACCATCGCACCCCTTAAAAAAGGGGACAAACAAGAACAACAGAAACACAAAAACCCTAACTCGCCCATGTATCCTTTTTGTCCTCAAGTAACCCCTACCATCGAGATAATAGATAGAAACTAGAGGTGGATATATGGGCAAAGATACACACAAATTACACCACAAAGCTAAAAACACACAATGCATAATAATCGACAAAACAACAACCCACAAGCCGAGTCAAAGATGATAGTCAACCCCACATGTCCCCGCCTCGATCAGCAGATAAACCATGGAATCCAATAAGCATCCCACTCCTCACAAACGTGACATCCAAGCCACTTAACCAAAGCCATGTCGGAGGATAAAATCTACCCCATGAGAAGTCCCAAAGAAAGTCACATGAAGCTAGCACGGTCAAAAACCATAAGCCACGGCCTAGGAGTTGAAGTGAAAGTACAATGGCCCTCAAAGAACAAACCAAAACACAACAACAAAATCATGAGGAAATCATTTCCTAGAACAAAAGAGAGAAGGTTGGAGAAGGACGGAGAGAGTTAGAGAGAAACTTTCGCCTTGAGAATAAGAAGAGAAAGTTAGAGAACATAAAGGAAACAGAAGAAAATTAAAGCGAATTAAAATTTATCCTTTTGGACGTGCTAATTGAACACGTTGTTGATTGAGAAAACATCAAATGAGTTTCTTAAGTTAAACTAATTTCGCTGAGTAAATTCTCGCTTTTGGAGGCTAACCAAGATGAGTTTGAGTTAAACTTGACCATTAAGCTAATGAAACTATTAGTTGCCTAACCAAATTAGTCCCTAGAATGTAAGAGAGATGGACGGAGAGAGTTACAGAGAATCTTTCTTCTTGAGAGTTAGAAGAGAAAGTAGGAGAAAAGAAAGGAAATAGGATGATAATTAGAGCAAATTCAAATTAATGATTTTTGACAACAGAATCGAACGCTTAGGCGATTTCGAAAACGATAAATGAGTTGCTTGAGCTGAACTTATATTGTTAAGTTACAATTACTCAGTAACTTCTCTTTCTTGGAGGCTAAGCAAGATTAGTTTGAGTCGAACTTGGGCAGTTAATCGGATGATACTATTAGTCGCCAAACCTAATTAATTCCTAGAACCAAACAGAGAAGCATGGAGAAGGACGAAGAGAGTGAGAAAGAAACTTCCTTCTTGAGTGGTAAAAGTGTAATTTAGGAGAAATAAATGTAAGCTTAAATAGGATGAAAATTAAATCGAATTCAAATTTATCCTTTTGGACTTGAGAATTGAACACTTAGTCGATTTACAAAACGTTAAATGAGTTGCTTACAATCCTAATATCGTTAAGCTACAATTACTCAGTAAACTCTCTTTCATGGAGGCCAAGAAAAATTAGTTTGTGTTAGGCTTGGCCACTTAAGCTAATGAAGCTATTAGTTGCCTAACCTAATTAGTTCAAGAACAAAAGAGAGATTGGAGGAGAAGGACCGAGAGAGTTAAATAGAAACATTCTTCTTGAGAGCTGGAAGTGAAAGTCAGATAAAAGGAAAAGAAATAGGAGTTGGTTTTGTTCGTTTTTATATTTGTTGTTCGGCGTGCCTGGGGGGTAGGCCCCTTGTAAACTCGCAAAATTTCATTGTTTTTATTTTTATGACTTGCTTACCCAAGGCAAAGTTAAAAAAAAAAAAAGAAGAAGAAAAAGAAATAGGATTAAAATTAAAGCGAATTCAAATCATCCGTTTGGACTTGAGAATTGAACACTTAGGTGATTTACAAAACCTTAAATGAGGTGGTTAAGTTAAACCAATATCGTTAAGCCACAATTACTCAGTAGATTCTTTTTCTGGGAGGCCAAGCAAGATTTGTTTGAGTTAAACCGGACCACTTAAGCTAATGAAAGTATTAGTTGCCTAAGGAAAGTTGTTTTGGGGTAAGTAAGTCATAAAATAAAGAGAATGAAATATACGAGTTTACAAGGGGCATACCCCAGGCACGCGCAACAGCAAATGAAAACAAGTACAACCAACATAAACAACCACTGCACCCCCTTAAAAAAAGGGGGACAAACAAGAACAGCAGAAAACACAAAACTCAACTCGCCCATGTATCCTTTTTTGTCCTCAAGTAACCCCTACCATCGAGATAATAGATAGAAACTAGAGGTGGATATATGGGCAAAGATACACACAAATTACACCACAAAGCTAAAAACACAATGCAATAATCGACAAAACAACAACCCACAAGCCGAAGTCAAAGATGATAGTCAACCCCACATGTCCCCGCCTCGATCAGCAGATAAACCATGGAATCCAATAAGCATCCCACTCTCACACCGTGACATCCAAGCCACTTAACCAAAGCCATGTCGGAGGATAAAATCTACCCCATGAGAAGTCCCAAAGAAAGTCACATGAAGCTAGCACGGTCAAAAACCATAAGCCACGGCCTAGGGAGTTGAAGTGAAAGTACAATGGCCCTCAAAGAACAAACCAAAACACACTAACAAAATCATGAGGAAATCATTTCCTAGAACAAAAGAGAGAAGGTTGGAGAAGGACGGAGAGAGTTAGAGAGAAACTTTCGCCTTGAGAATAAGAAGAGAAAGTTAGAGAACATAAAGGAAACAGAAGAAAATTAAAGTAATTAAAATTTATCCTTTGGACGTGCTAATTGAACACGTTGTTGATTGAGAAAACATCAAATGAGTTTCTTAAGTTAAACTAATTTCGTTGAGTAAATTCTCGCTTTTGGAGGCTAACCAAGATGAGTTTGAGTTAAACTTGACACCTAAGCTAATGAAACTATTAGTTGCCTAACCAAATTAGTCCCTAGAATGTAAGAGAGATGGACGGAGAGAGTTACAGAGAATCTTTCTTCTTGAGAGTTAGAAGAGAAAGTTAGAGAAAATAAAGGGAAATAGGATGATAATTAGAGCAAATTCAAATTAATGATTTTTGGATGTTAGAATCTAACGCTTAGGCGATTTCGAAAACGATAAATGAGTTGCTTGAGCTGAACTTATATTGTTAAGTTACATTACTCAAGAATCTCTTTCTTGAAGGCTAAGCAAGATTAGTTTGAGTCGACCTTGGGCAGTTAATCTAATGATACTATTAGTCGCCAAACCTAATTAATTCCTAGAACAAAAGAGGGAAGCATGGAGAAGGACGAAGAGAGTGAGAAAAAAACCATCCTTCTTGAGTGGTAAAAGTTTAATTTAGGGAGAAATAAATGTAAGCGAAATAGGATGAAAATTAAATCGAATTCAAATTTATCCTTTTGGACTTGAGAATTGAACACGTAGTCGATTTACAAAACATTAAATTGGTTGCTTAAGCAATCCTAATATCGTTAAGCTACAATTACTCAGTAAACTCTCTTTCATGGAGGCCAAGAAAAATTAGTTTGTGTTAGGCTTGGCCACTTAAGCTAATGAAGCTATTAGTTGCCTAACCTAATTAGTTCAAGAACAAAAGAGAGATTGGAGGAGAAGGACCGAGAGAGTTAAATAGAAACATTCTTCTTGAGAGCTGGAAGTGAAAGTCAGATAAAAGGAAAAGAAATAGGAGTTGGTTTTGTTCGTTTTTATATTTGTTGTTCGGCGTGCCTGGGGGGTAGGCCCCTTGTAAACTCGCAAAATTTCATTGTTTTTATTTTTATGACTTGCTTACCCAAGGCAAAGTTAAAAAAAAAAAAAGAAGAAGAAAAAGAAATAGGATTAAAATTAAAGCGAATTCAAATCATCCGTTTGGACTTGAGAATTGAACACTTAGGTGATTTACAAAACCTTAAATGAGGTGGTTAAGTTAAACCAATATCGTTAAGCCACAATTACTCAGTAGATTCTTTTTCTGGGAGGCCAAGCAAGATTTGTTTGAGTTAAACCGGACCACTTAAGCTAATGAAAGTATTAGTTGCCTAAGGAAAATTTTTTTTTGGGTAAGTAAGTCATAAAATAAAGACAATGAAATATACGAGTTTACAAGGGGCATACCCTGCACGCCCAACAAAGAAATAAAAACAAGTACAACCAACATAAACAACCATCGCACCCCTTAAAAAAAGGGGACAAACAAGAACAACAAAACACAAAAACCCCAACTCGCCCATGTATCCTTTTTTGTCCTCAAGTAACCCCTACCATCGAGATAATAGATAGAAACTAGAGGTGGATATATGGGCAAAGATACACACAAATTACACCACAAAGCTAAAAACACAATGCATAATAATCGACAAAACAACAACCCACAAGCCGAAGTCAAAGATGATAGTCAACCCCACATGTCCCCGCCTCGATCAGCAGATAAACCATGGAATCCAATAAGCATCCCACTCACTCACCGTGACATCCAAGCCACTTAACCAAAGCCATGTCGAGGATAAAATCTACCCCATGAGAAGTCCCAAAGAAAGTCACATGAAGCTAGCACGGTCAAAAAACCATAAGCCACGGCCTAGGAGTTGAAGTGAAAGTACAATGGCCCTCAAAGAAC
Organism: Camellia lanceoleosa; assembly: GCA_025200525.1. Classification (NCBI taxonomy): domain Eukaryota; kingdom Viridiplantae; phylum Streptophyta; class Magnoliopsida; order Ericales; family Theaceae; genus Camellia; species Camellia lanceoleosa. Next base: position 152,374,429 of record CM045770.1, on the reverse strand, counting down.
AAACCAAAACACAAACTAACAAAATCATGAGGAAATCATTTCCTAGAACAAAAGAGAGAAGGTTGGAGAAGGACGGAGAGAGTTAGAGAGAAACTTTCGTCTTGAGAATCAGAAGAGAAAGTTAGAGAACATAAAGGGAAACAGGAAGAAAATTAAAGCGAATTAAAATTTATCCTTTTGGACGTGCTAATTGAACACGTTGTTGATTGAGAAAACATCAAATGAGTTTCTTAAGTTAAACTAATTTCGTTGAGTAAATTCTCGTTTTTGGAGGCTAACCAAGATGAGTTTGAGTTAAACTTGACCAGCTAAGCTAATGAAACTATTAGTTGCCTAACCAAATTAGTCCCTAGAAAAGAAGAGAGATGGACGGAGAGAGTTACAGAGAATCTTTCTTCTTGAGAGTTAGAAGAGAAGGCAGGAGAAAAGAAAGGGAAATAGGATGATAATTAGAGCAAATTCAAATTAATGATTTTTGACAGCAGAATCGAACGCTTAGGCGATTTCGAAAACGATAAATGAGTTGCTTGAGCTGAACTTATATTGTTAAGTTACAATTACTCAGTAACTTCTCTTTCTTGGAGGCTAAGCAAGATTAGTTTGAGTCGAACTTGGGCAGTTAATCGGATGATACTATTAGTCGCCAAACCTAATTAATTCCTAGAACCAAACAGAGAAGCATGGAGAAGGACGAAGAGAGTGAGAAAGAAACTTCCTTCTTGAGTGGTAAAAGTGTAATTTAGGGAGAAATAAATGTAAGTTTAAATAGGATGAAAATTAAATCGAATTCAAATTTATCCTTTTGGACTTGAGAATTGAACACTTAGTCGATTTACAAATCGTTAAATGAGTTGCTTAAGCAATCCTAATATCGTTAAGCTACACTTGCTCAGTAGTCTCTCTTTCATGGAGGCCAAGAAAAATTAGTTTGTGTTAGGCTTGGCCACTTAAGCTAATGAAGCTATTAGTTGCCTAACCTAATTAGTTCAAGAACAAAAGAGAGATTGGAGGAGAAGGACCGAGAGAGTTAAATAGAAACATTCTTCTTGAGAGCTGGAAGTGAAAGTCAGATAAAAGGAAAAGAAATAGGAGTTGGTTTTGTTCGTTTTTATATTTGTTGTTCGGCGTGCCTGGGGGGTAGGCCCCTTGTAAACTCGCAAAATTTCATTGTTTTTATTTTTATGACTTGCTTACCCAAGGCAAAGTTAAAAAAAAAGAAGAAGAAGAAAAAGAAATAGGATTAAAATTAAAGCGAATTCAAATCATCCGTTTGGACTTGAGAATTGAACACTTAGGTGATTTACAAAACCTTAAATGAGGTGGTTAAGTTAAACCAATATCGTTAAGCCACAATTACTCAGTAGATTCTTTTTTCCGGGAGGCCAAGCAAGATTTGTTTGAGTTAAACCGACCACTTAAGCTAATGAAAGTATTAGTTGCCTAAGGAAAGTTTTTTTTTGGGGTAAGTAAGTCATAAAATAAAGACAATGAAATATACGAAGCTATAAGGGCATACCCTGCACGCCCAACAAAGAAATAAAAACAAGTACAACCAACATAAACAACCATCGCACCCCTTAAAAAAGGGGACAAACAAGAACAACAGAAAACACAAAACCCCAACTCGCCCATGTATCCTTTTTTGTCCTCAAGTAACCCCTACCATCAGAGATAATAGATAGAAACTAGAGGTGGATATATGGGCAAAGATACACACAAATTACAACACAAAGCTAAAAACACAATGCATAACACCGACAAAACAACAACCCACAAGCCGAGTCAAAGATGATAGTCAACCCCACATGTCCCCGCCTCGATCGCAGATAAACCATGGAATCCAATAAGCATCCCACTCTCACACCGTGACATCCAAGCCACTTAACCAAAGCCATGTCGGAGGATAAAATCTACCCCATGAGAAGTCCCAAAGAAAGTCACATGAAGCTAGCACGGTCAAAAACCATAAGCCACGGCCTAGGAGTTGAAGTGAAAGTACAATGGCCCTCAAAGAACAAACCAAAACACAAACCTAACAAAATCATGAGGAAATCATTTCCTAATACAAGAGAGAGAAGGTTGGAGAAGGACGGAGAGAGTTAGAGAGAAACTTTCGTCTTGAGAATAAGAAGAGAAAGTTAGAGAACATAAAGGGAAACAGGAAGAAAATTAAAGCGAATTAAAATTTATCCTTTTGGACGTGCTAATTGAACACGTTGTTGATTGAGAAAACATCAAATGAGTTTCTTAAGTTAAACTAATTTCGTTGAGTAAATTCTCGTTTTTGGAGGCTAACCAAGATGAGTTTGAGTTAAACTTGACCAGCTAAGCTAATGAAACTATTAGTTGCCTAACCAAATTAGTCCCTAGAACAGAAGAGAGATGGACGGAGAGAGTTACAGAGAATCTTTCTTCTTGAGAGTTAGAAGAGAAGGCAGGAGAAAAGAAAGGGAAATAGGATGATAATTAGAGCAAATTCAAATTAATGATTTTTGACAGCAGAATCGAACGCTTAGGCGATTTCGAAAACGATAAATGAGTTGCTTGAGCTGAACTTATATTGTTAAGTTACAATTACTCAGTAACTTCTCTTTCTTGGAGGCTAAGCAAGATTAGTTTGAGTCGAACTTGGGCAGTTAATCGGATGATACTATTAGTCGCCAAACCTAATTAATTCCTAGAACCAAACAGAGAAGCATGGAGAAGGACGAAGAGAGTGAGAAAGAAACTTCCTTCTTGAGTGGTAAAAGTGTAATTTAGGGAGAAATAAATGTAAGCGAAATAGGATGAAAATTAAATCGAATTCAAATTTATCCTTTTGGACTTGAGAATTGAACACTTAGCTGATTTACAAAACGTTAAATGAGTTGCTTAAGCAATCCTAATATCGTTAAGCTACAATTACTCAGTAAACTCTCTTTCATGGAGGCCAAGAAAAATTAGTTTGTGTTAGGCTTGGCCACTTAAGCTAATGAAGCTATTAGTTGCCTAACCTAATTAGTTCAAGAACAAAAGAGAGATTGGAGGAGAAGGACCGAGAGAGTTAAATAGAAACATTCTTCTTGAGAGCCGAAGTGAAAGTCGATAAAAGGAAAAGAAATAGGAGTTGGTTTTGTTCGCTTATATTTGTTGTTCGGCGTTCGGGGTAGGCCCTTGTAAACTCAAGAAAATTTCATTGTTTTTATTTTTATGATTTGTTTATTCAATGCAAAGTTAAGAAAAAAAAAAGAAGAAGAAAAGAAAAAGGATTAAAACTAAAGCGAATTCAAATCATCCGTTTGGACTTGAGAATTGAACACTTAGGTGATTTACAAAACCTTAAATGAGATGGTTAAGTTAAACCAATATCGTTAAGCTACAATTACTCAGTAGATTCTTTTTCTGAGAGGCCAAGCAAGATTTGTTTGAGTTAAACCGGACCACTTAAGCTAATGAAAGTATTAGTTGCCTAAGGAAAATGTTTTTTTGGGTAAGTAAGTCATAAAATAAAGACAATGAAATATACGAGTTTACAAGGGGCATACCCTGCACGCCCAACAAAGAAATATAAACATGTACAACCATCATAAACAACCACTGCACCCCCTTAAAAAAAGGGGGACAAACAAGAACAACAGAAAACACAAAACCCAACTCGCCCATGTATCCTTTTTGTCCTCAAGTAACCCCTACCATCGAGATAATAGATAGAAACTAGAGGTGGATATATGGGCAAAGATACACACAAATTACACCACAAAGCTAAAAACACAAATGCAGACACATCGACAAAACAACAACCCACAAGCCGAAGTCAAAGATGATAGTCAACCCCACATGTCCCCGCCTCGATCACAGATAAACCATGGAATCCAATAAGCATCCCACTCTCACACCGTGACATCCAAGCCACTTAACCAAAGCCATGTCGGAGGATAAAATCTACCCCATGAGAAGTCCCAAAGAAAGTCACATGAAGCTAGCACGGTCAAAAAACCATAAGCCACGGCCTAGGGAGTTGAAGTGAAAGTACAATGGCCCCTCAGCAACAAACCAAAACACAGCCAACAAAATCATGAGGAAATCATTTCCTAGAACAAAAGAGAGAAGGTTGGAGAAGGACGGAGAGAGTTAGAGAGAAACTTTCGTCTTGAGAATAAGAAGAGAAAGTTAGAGAACATAAAGGGAAACAGGAAGAAAATTAAAGCGAATTAAAATTTATCCTTTTGGACGTGCTAATTGAACACGTTGTTGATTGAGAAAACATCAAATGAGTTTCTTAAGTTAAACTAATTTCGTTGAGTAAATTCTCGTTTTTGGAGGCTAACCAAGATGAGTTTGAGTTAAACTTGACCAGCTAAGCTAATGAAACTATTAGTTGCCTAACCAAATTAGTCCCTAGAACAGAAGAGAGATGGACGGAGAGAGTTACAGAGAATCTTTCTTCTTGAGAGTTAGAAGAGAAGGCAGGAGAAAAGAAAGGGAAATAGGATGATAATTAGAGCAAATTCAAATTAATGATTTTTGACAGCAGAATCGAACGCTTAGGCGATTTCGAAAACGATAAATGAGTTGCTTGAGCTGAACTTATATTGTTAAGTTACAATTACTCAGTAACTTCTCTTTCTTGGAGGCTAAGCAAGATTAGTTTGAGTCGAACTTGGGCGCTAATCGGATGATACTATTAGTCGCCAAACCCATTAATTCCTAGAACCAAACAGAGAAGCATGGAGAAGGACGGAGAGAGTTAGAAAGAAACTTCCTTCTTCAGTGGTAAAAGTGTAATTTAGGAGAAATAAATGTAAGCGAAATAGGATGAAAATTAAATCGAATTCAAATTTATCCTTTTGGACTTGAGAATTGAACACATAGCCGATTTACAAAACATTAAATGAGTTGCTTAAGCAATCCTAATATCGTTAAGCTACAATTACTCAGTAAACTCTCTTTCACAGAGGCCAAGAAAAATTAGTTTGTGTTAGGCTTGGCTACTTAAGCTAATGAAGCTATTAGTTGCCTAACCTAATTCGTTCAAGAACAAAAGAGAGAATGGAGGAGAAGGACCGAGACAGTTAAATAGAAACATTCTTCTTGAGAGTTGGAAGTGAAAGTTAGATAAAAGAAAAAGAAATAGGAGTTGGTTTTGTTCATTTTTATATTTTTTGTTCGGCGTGCTTGGGGTTGGCCCCTTGTAAACTAGTAAATTTCATTGTTTTTATTTTTTGACTTGCCTACCCAAGGCAAATAAAAAAAAAAAAAAGAAGAAGAAAAAGAAATAGGATTAAAATTAAAGCGAATTCAAATCATCCGTTTGGACTTGAGAATTGAACACTTAGGTGATTTACAAAACCTTAAATGAGGTGGTTAAGTTAAACCAATATCGTTAAGCCACAATTACTCAGTAGATTCTTTTTCTGGGAGGCCAAGCAAGATTTGTTTGAGTTAAACCGGACCACTTAAGCTAATGAAAGTATTAGTTGCCTAAGGAAAGTTTTTTGGGTAAGTAAGTCATAAAATAAAGACAATGAAATATACGAAGTTTACAAGGGCATACCCTGCACGCCCAACAAAGAAATAAAAACAAGTACAACCAACATAAACAACCACCGCACCCCCTAAAAAACAAGGGGGACAAACAAGAACAACAGAAACACAAAAACCCAACTCGCCCATGTATCCTTTTTGTCCTCAAGTAACCCCTACCATCGAGATAATAGATAGAAACTAGAGGTGGATATATGGGCAAAGATACACACAAATTACACCACAAAGCTAAAAAACACAATGCACAATAATCGACAAAACAACAACCCACAAGCCGAGTCAAAGATGATAGTCAACCCCACATGTCCCCGCCTCGATCAGCAGATAAACCATGGAATCCAATAAGCATCCCACTCTCACACCGTGACATCCAAGCCACTTAACCAAAGCCATGTCGGAGGATAAAATCTACCCCATGAGAAGTCCCAAAGAAAGTCACATGAAGCTAGCACGGTCAAAAACCATAAGCCACGGCCTAGGGAGTTGAAGTGAAAGTACAATGGCCCTCAAAGAACAAACCAAAACACAGCCAACAAAATCATGAGGAAATCATTTCCTAGAACAAAAGAGAGAAGGTTGGAGAAGGACGGAGAGAGTTAGAGAGAAACTTTCGTCTTGAGAATAAGAAGAGAAAGTTAGAGAACATAAAGGGAAACAGGAAGAAAATTAAAGCGAATTAAAATTTATCCTTTGGACGCTAATTGAACACGTTGTTGATTGAGAAAACATCAAATGAGTTTCTTAAGTTAAACTAATTTCGTTGAGTAAATTCTCGTTTTTGGAGGCTAACCAAGATGAGTTTGAGTTAAACTTGACCAGCTAAGCTAATGAAACTATTAGTTGCCTAACCAAATTAGTCCCTAGAACAGAAGAGAGATGGACGGAGAGAGTTACAGAGAATCTTTCTTCTTGAGAGTTAGAAGAGAAGGCAGGAGAAAAGAAAGGGAAATAGGATGATAATTAGAGCAAATTCAAATTAATGATTTTTGACAGCAGAATCGAACGCTTAGGCGATTTCGAAAACGATAAATGAGTTGCTTGAGCTGAACTTATATTGTTAAGTTACAATTACTCAGTAACTTCTCTTTCTTGGAGGCTAAGCAAGATTAGTTTGAGTCGAACTTGGGCAGTTAATCGGATGATACTATTAGTCGCCAAACCTAATTAATTCCTAGAACCAAACAGAGAAGCATGGAGAAGGACGAAGAGAGTGAGAAAGAAACTTCCTTCTTGAGTGGTAAAAGTGTAATTTAGAGAGAAATAAATGTAAGCGAAATAGGATGAAAATTAAATCGAATTCAAATTTATCCTTTTGGACTTGAGAATTGAACACTTAGCTGATTTACAAAACGTTAAATGAGTTGCTTAAGCAATCCTAATATCGTTAAGCTACAATTACTCAGTAAACTCTCTTTCATGGAGGCCAAGAAAAATTAGTTTGTGTTAGGCTTGGCCACTTAAGCTAATGAAGCTATTAGTTGCCTAACCTAATTAGTTCAAGAACAAAAGAGAGATTGGAGGAGAAGGACCGAGAGAGTTAAATAGAAACATTCTTCTTGAGAGCTGGAAGTGAAAGTCAGATAAAAGGAAAAGAAATAGGAGTTGGTTTTGTTCGTTTTTATATTTGTTGTTCGGCGTGCCTGGGGGGTAGGCCCCTTGTAAACTCGCAAAATTTCATTGTTTTTATTTTTATGACTTGCTTACCCAAGGCAAAGTTAAAAAAAAAAGAAGAAGAAAAAGAAATAGGATTAAAATTAAAGCGAATTCAAATCATCCGTTTGGACTTGAGAATTGAACACTTAGGTGATTTACAAAACCTTAAATGAGGTGGTTAAGTTAAACCAATATCGTTAAGCCACAATTACTCAGTAGATTCTTTTTTCCGGGAGGCCAAGCAAGATTTGTTTGAGTTAAACCGACCACTTAAGCTAATGAAAGTATTAGTTGCCTAAGGAAAGTTTTTTTTTTAAGTAAGTCATAAAATAAAGACAATGAAATATACGAAGTTTACAAGGGCATACCCTGCACGCCAACAAAGAAATAAAAACAAGTACAACCAACATAAACAACCACCGCACCCTTAAAAAAGGGGACAAACAAGAACAACAGAAACACAAAAACCCCAACTCGCCCATGTATCCTTTTTGTCCTCAAGTAACCCCTACCATCGAGATAATAGATAGAAACTAGAGGTGGATATATGGGCAAAGATACACACAAATTACACCACAAAGCTAAAAACACAATGCATAATAATCGACAAAACAACAACCCACAAGCCGAGTCAAAGATGATAGTCAACCCCACATGTCCCCGCCTCGATCGCAGATAAACCATGGAATCCAATAAGCATCCCACTCTCACACCGTGACATCCAAGCCACTTAACCAAAGCCATGTCGGAGGATAAAATCTACCCCATGAGAAGTCCCAAAGAAAGTCACATGAAGCTAGCACGGTCAAAAAACCATAAGCCACGGCCTAGGGAGTTGAAGTGAAAGTACAATGGCCCCTCAGCAACAAACCAAAACACAGCCAACAAAATCATGAGGAAATCATTTCCTAGAACAAAAGAGAGAAGGTTGGAGAAGGACGGAGAGAGTTAGAGAGAAACTTTCGTCTTGAGAATCAGAAGAGAAAGTTAGAGAACATAAAGGGAAACAGGAAGAAAATTAAAGCGAATTAAAATTTATCCTTTTGGACGTGCTAATTGAACACGTTGTTGATTGAGAAAACATCAAATGAGTTTCTTAAGTTAAACTAATTTCGTTGAGTAAATTCTCGTTTTTGGAGGCTAACCAAGATGAGTTTGAGTTAAACTTGACCAGCTAAGCTAATGAAACTATTAGTTGCCTAACCAAATTAGTCCCTAGAACAGAAGAGAGATGGACGGAGAGAGTTACAGAGAATCTTTCTTCTTGAGAGTTAGAAGAGAAGGCAGGAGAAAAGAAAGGGAAATAGGATGATAATTAGAGCAAATTCAAATTAATGATTTTTGACAAAGTAATCGAACGCTTAGGCGATTTCGAAAACGATAAATGAGTTGCTTGAGTTGAACTTATATTGTTAAGTTACAATTACTCAGTAACTTCTCTTTCTTGGAGGCTAAGCAAGATTAGTTTGAGTCGAACTTGGGCAGTTAATCGGATGATACTATTAGTCGCCAAACCTAATTAATTCCTAGAACCAAACAGAGAAGCATGGAGAAGGACGAAGAGAGTGAGAAAGAAACTTCCTTCTTGAGTGGTAAAAGTGTAATTTAGGGAGAAATAAATGTAAGCGAAATAGGATGAAAATTAAATCGAATTCAAATTTATCCTTTTGGACTTGAGAATTGAACACTTAGCTGATTTACAAAACGTTAAATGAGTTGCTTAAGCAATCCTAATATCGTTAAGCTACAATTACTCAGTAAACTCTCTTTCATGGAGGCCAAGAAAAATTAGTTTGTGTTAGGCTTGGCCACTTAAGCTAATGAAGCTATTAGTTGCCTAACCTAATTAGTTCAAGAACAAAAGAGAGATTGGAGGAGAAGGACCGAGAGAGTTAAATAGAAACATTCTTCTTGAGAGCTGGAAGTGAAAGTCAGATAAAAGGAAAAGAAATAGGAGTTGGTTTTGTTCGTTTTTATATTTGTTGTTCGGCGTGCCTGGGGGGTAGGCCCCTTGTAAACTCGCAAAATTTCATTGTTTTTATTTTTATGACTTGCTTACCCAAGGCAAAGTTAAAAAAAAAGAAGAAGAAGAAAAAGAAATAGGATTAAAATTAAAGCGAATTCAAATCATCCGTTTGGACTTGAGAATTGAACACTTAGGTGATTTACAAAACCTTAAATGAGGTGGTTAAGTTAAACCAATATCGTTAAGCCACAATTACTCAGTAGATTCTTTTTCTGGGAGGCCAAGCAAGATTTGTTTGAGTTAAACCGGACCACTTAAGCTAATGAAAGTATTAGTTGCCTAAGGAAAGTTTTTTTTTGGGGTAAGTAAGTCATAAAATAAAGACAATGAAATATACGAGTTTACAAGGGGCATACCCCAGGCACGCCCAACAGCAAATAAAAACAAGTACAACCAACATAAACAACCACTGCACCCCCTTAAAAAAAGGGGGACAAACAAGAACAACAGAAAACACAAAAAACCCCAACTCTGCCCATGTATCCTTTTTGTCCTCAAGTAACCCCTACCATCAGAGATAATAGATAGAAACTAGAGGTGGATATATGGGCAAAGATACACACAAATTACACCACAAAGCTAAAAAAACATGACAGACTCACTGACAAAACAACAACCCACAAGCCGAGTCAAAGATGATAGTCAACCCCACATGTCCCCAGTCTCGACTGCAGATAAACCATGGAATCCAATAAGCATCCCACTCCTCACAGCCGTGACATCCAAGCCACTTAACCAAAGCCATGTCGGAGGATAAAATCTACCCCATGAGAAGTCCCAGCAAAGTCACATGAAGCTAGCACGGTCAAAAACCATAAGCCACGCCTAGGAGTTGAAGTGAAAGTACAATGGCCCCTCAGCAACAAACCAAAACACAGCCAACAAAATCATGAGGAAATCATTTCCTAGAACAAAAGAGAGAAGGTTGGAGAAGGACGGAGAGAGTTAGAGAGAAACTTTCGTCTTGAGAATAAGAAGAGAAAGTTAGAGAACATAAAGGGAAACAGGAAGAAAATTAAAGCGAATTAAAATTTATCCTTTTGGACGTGCTAATTGAACACGTTGTTGATTGAGAAAACATCAAATGAGTTTCTTAAGTTAAACTAATTTCGTTGAGTAAATTCTCGTTTTTGGAGGCTAACCAAGATGAGTTTGAGTTAAACTTGACCAGCTAAGCTAATGAAACTATTAGTTGCCTAACCAAATTAGTCCCTAGAACAGAAGAGAGATGGACGGAGAGAGTTACAGAGAATCTTTCTTCTTGAGAGTTAGAAGAGAAGGCAGGAGAAAAGAAAGGGAAATAGGATGATAATTAGAGCAAATTCAAATTAATGATTTTTGACAGCAGAATCGAACGCTTAGGCGATTTCGAAAACGATAAATGAGTTGCTTGAGCTGAACTTATATTGTTAAGTTACAATTACTCAGTAACTTCTCTTTCTTGGAGGCTAAGCAAGATTAGTTTGAGTCGAACTTGGGCAGTTAATCGGATGATACTATTAGTCGCCAAACCTAATTAATTCCTAGAACCAAACAGAGAAGCATGGAGAAGGACGAAGAGAGTGAGAAAGAAACTTCCTTCTTGAGTGGTAAAAGTGTAATTTAGGGAGAAATAAATGTAAGCGAAATAGGATGAAAATTAAATCGAATTCAAATTTATCCTTTTGGACTTGAGAATTGAACACTTAGCTGATTTACAAAACGTTAAATGAGTTGCTTAAGCAATCCTAATATCGTTAAGCTACAATTACTCAGTAAACTCTCTTTCATGGAGGCCAAGAAAAATTAGTTTGTGTTAGGCTTGGCCACTTAAGCTAATGAAGCTATTAGTTGCCTAACCTAATTAGTTCAAGAACAAAAGAGAGATTGGAGGAGAAGGACCGAGAGAGTTAAATAGAAACATTCTTCTTGAGAGCTGGAAGTGAAAGTCAGATAAAAGGAAAAGAAATAGGAGTTGGTTTTGTTCGTTTTTATATTTGTTGTTCGGCGTGCTTGGGGTTGGCCCCTTGTAAACTAGTAAATTTCATTGTTTTTATTTTTATGACTTGCTTACCCAAGGCAAAGTAAAAAAAAAAAAGAAGAAGAAAAAGAAATAGGATTAAAATTAAAGCGAATTCAAATCATCCGTTTGGACTTGAGAATTGAACACTTAGGTGATTTACAAAACCTTAAATGAGGTGGTTAAGTTAAACCAATATCGTTAAGCCACAATTACTCAGTAGATTCTTTTTCTGGGAGGCCAAGCAAGATTTGTTTGAGTTAAACCAGACCACTTAAGCTAATGAAAGTATTAGTTGCCTAAGGAAAGTTTTTTTTTGGGGTAAGTAAGTCATAAAATAAAGACAATGAAATATACGAGTTTACAAGGGGCATACCCCAGGCACGCCCAACAGCAAATAAAAACAAGTACAACCAACATAAACAACCACTGCACCCCCTTAAAAAAAGGGGGACAAACAAGAACAACAGAAAACACAAAAAACCCCAACTCTGCCCATGTATCCTTTTTGTCCTCAAGTAACCCCTACCATCAGAGATAATAGATAGAAACTAGAGGTGGATATATGGGCAAAGATACACACAAATTACACCACAAAGCTAAAAAAACACAACAGACACACTGACAAAACAACAACCCACAAGCCGAGTCAAAGATGATAGTCAACCCCACATGTCCCCAGTCTCGACTGCAGATAAACCATGGAATCCAATAAGCATCCCACTCCTCACAGCCGTGACATCCAAGCCACTTAACCAAAGCCATGTCGGAGGATAAAATCTACCCCATGAGAAGTCCCAGCAAAGTCACATGAAGCTAGCACGGTCAAAAAACCATAAGCCACGGCCTAGGGAGTTGAAGTGAAAGTACAATGGCCCCTCAGCAACAAACCAAAACACAGCCAACAAAATCATGAGGAAATCATTTCCTAGAACAAAAGAGAAAAGGTTGGAGAAGGACGGAGAGAGTTAGAGAGAAACTTTCGTCTTGAGAATAAGAAGAGAAAGTTAGAGAACATAAAGGGAAACAGGAAGAAAATTAAAGCGAATTAAAATTTATCCTTTTGGACGTGCTAATTGAACACGTTGTTGATTGAGAAAACATCAAATGAGTTTCTTAAGTTAAACTAATTTCGTTGAGTAAATTCTCGTTTTTGGAGGCTAACCAAGATGAGTTTGAGTTAAACTTGACCAGCTAAGCTAATGAAACTATTAGTTGCCTAACCAAATTAGTCCCTAGAACAGAAGAGAGATGGACGGAGAGAGTTCTGAAGAATCTTTCTTCTTGAGAGTTAGAAGAGAAGGCGGGGAGAAAAGAAAGGAAATAGGATGATAATTAGAGCAAATTCAAATTAATGATTTTTGACAAAGAATCGAGCGCTTAAGCGATTTCAAAACGATAAATGAGTTGCTTGAGCTGAACTTATATTGTTAAGTTACAATTACTCAGTAACTTCTCTTTCTTGGAGGCTAAGCAAGATTAGTTTGAGTCGAACTTGGGCAGTTAATCGGATGATACTATTAGTCGCCAAACCTAATTAATTCCTAGAACCAAACAGAGAAGCATGGAGAAGGACGAAGAGAGTGAGAAAGAAACTTCCTTCTTGAGTGGTAAAAGTGTAATTTAGGGAGAAATAAATGTAAGCGAAATAGGATGAAAATTAAATCGAATTCAAATTTATCCTTTTGGACTTGAGAATTGAACACTTAGCTGATTTACAAAACGTTAAATGAGTTGCTTAAGCAATCCTAATATCGTTAAGCTACAATTACTCAGTAAACTCTCTTTCATGGAGGCCAAGAAAAATTAGTTTGTGTTAGGCTTGGCCACTTAAGCTAATGAAGCTATTAGTTGCCTAACCTAATTAGTTCAAGAACAAAAGAGAGATTGGAGGAGAAGGACCGAGAGAGTTAAATAGAAACATTCTTCTTGAGAGCTGGAAGTGAAAGTCAGATAAAAGGAAAAGAAATAGGAGTTGGTTTTGTTCGTTTTTATATTTGTTGTTCGGCGTGCCTGGGGGGTAGGCCCCTTGTAAACTCGCAAAATTTCATTGTTTTTACTTTTATGACTTGCTTTCCCAAGGCAAAGTTAAAAAAAAAAAGAAGAAGAAGAAAAAGAAATAGGATTAAAATTAAAGCGAATTCAAATCATCCGTTTGGACTTGAGAATTGAACACTTAGGTGATTTACAAAACCTTAAATGAGGTGGTTAAGTTAAACCAATATCGTTAAGCCACAATTACTCAGTAGATTCTTTTTCTGGGAGGCCAAGCAAGATTTGTTTGAGTTAAACCGGACCACTTAAGCTAATGAAAGTATTAGTTGCCTAAGGAAAGTTTTTTTTTGGGGTAAGTAAGTCATAAAATAAAGACAATAAAATATACGAGTTTACAAGGGGCATACCCGAGCCATGTGACAAATAAAAACAAGTACAACCAACATAAACAACCACCCCCTTAAAAAAAGGGACAAACAAGAACAACAGAAAACACAAAAACCCCAACTCTGCCCATGTATCCTTTTGTCCTCAAGTAACCCCTACCATCGAGATAATAGATAGAAACTAGAGGTGGATATATGGGCAAAGATACACACAAATTACACCACAAAGCTAAAAACACAGACACCTTGACAAAACAACAACCCACAAGCGAGTCAAAGATGATAGTCAACCCCACATGTCCCAGTCTCATTGCAGATAAACCATGGAATCCAATAAGCATCCCACTCCTCAGTAGTGACATCCAAGCCACTTAACCAAAGCCATGTCGGAGGATAAAATCTACCCCATGAGAAGTCCCAGCAAAGTCACATGAAGCTAGCACGGTCAAAAAACCATAAGCCACGGCCTAGGGAGTTGAAGTGAAAGTACAATGGCCCCTCAGCAACAAACCAAAACACAGCCAACAAAATCATGAGGAAATCATTTCCTAGAACAAAAGAGAGAAGGTTGGAGAAGGACGGAGAGAGTTAGAGAGAAACTTTCGTCTTGAGAATAAGAAGAGAAAGTTAGAGAACATAAAGGGAAACAGGAAGAAAATTAAAGCGAATTAAAATTTATCCTTTTGGACGTGCTAATTGAACACGTTGTTGATTGAGAAAACATCAAATGAGTTTCTTAAGTTAAACTAATTTCGTTGAGTAAATTCTCGTTTTTGGAGGCTAACCAAGATGAGTTTGAGTTAAACTTGACCATTAAGCTAATGAAACTATTAGTTGCCTAACCAAATTAGTCCCTAGACGAGAAGAGAGATGGACGGAGAGGATTCTGAAGAATCTTTCTTCTTGAGAGTTAGAAGAGAAGGCGGGAGAAAAGAAAGGAAATAGGATGATAATTAGAGCAAATTCAAATTAATGATTTTTGAGAATCGAGCAGCAAGCGATTTAAAACGATAAATGAGTTGCTTGAGTGAACTTATATTGTTAAGTTACAATTACTCAGTAACTTCTCTTTCTTGGAGGCTAAGCAAGATTAGTTTGAGTCGAACTTGGGCAGTTAATCGGATGATACTATTAGTCGCCAAACCTAATTAATTCCTAGAACCAAACAGAGAAGCATGGAGAAGGACGAAGAGTGAGAAAGAAAGTTACTGCTTGAGTGGTAAAAGTGTAATTTAGGGAGAAATAAATGTAAGCGAAATAGGATGAAAATTAAATCGAATTCAAATTTATCCTTTTGGACTTGAGAATTGAACACTTAGCTGATTTACAAAACGTTAAATGAGTTGCTTAAGCAATCCTAATATCGTTAAGCTACAATTACTCGATAAACTCTCTTTCATGGAGGCCAAGAAAAATTAGTTTGTGTTAGGCTTGGCCATAAGCTAATGAAGCTATTAGTTGCCTAACCTAATTAGTTCAAGAACAAAAAAGAGATTGGAGGAGAAGGACCGAGAGAGTTAAATAGAAACATTCTTCTTGAGAAATTTGGAAGTGAAAGTCGGATAAAAGGAAAAGAAATAGGAGTTGGTTTTGTTCGTTTTATATTTGTTGTTGTTAGTGCTGGGGGTAGGCCCTTGTAAACTTCATAAAATTTCATTGTTTTTATTTTTATGACTTGCTTACCCAAGGCAAAGTTAAAAAAAAAAAAAGAAAGAAAGAAATAGGATTAAAATTAAAAGCGAATTCAAATCATTCGTTTGGACTTGAGAATTGAACACTTAGGTGATTTACAAAACCTTAAATGAGGTTCTTAAGTTAAACCAATATCGTTAAGCCACAATTACTCAGTCGATTCTTTTTTTGGGAGGCCAAGCAAGATTTGTTTGAGTTAAACTGGACCACTTAAGCTAATGAAAGTATTAGTTGCCTAAGGAAATTTTTTTTTTGGGTAAGTAAGTCATAAAATAAAGACAATGAAATATACGAGTTTACAAGGGGCATACCCGACGCATGTGACAAATAAAAATAAGTATAACCAACATAAACAACCCCTGCACCCACTTAAAAAAGGGGGGACAAACTAGAACAACAGAAAACACAAAAACCACAACTTTGCCCATGTATCCTTTTTGTCCTCAAGTAACCCCAACCATCAGAGATAATAGATACAAACTAGAGGTGGGTATATGGGCAAAGATACACACAAATAACACCACAAAGCTAAAAAAAACACACATGACACCTTGACAAAACAACAACCCACAAGCCGAGTCAAAGATGATAGTCAACCCTACATGTCCCAGTCTCATTGCGGATAAACCATGGAATCCAATAAGCATCCCACTCCTCACAGTCGTGACATCCAAGCCACCTAACCAAAGCCATGTCGGAGGATAAAATCTGCCCCATGAGAAGTCCCAGCAAAGTCACATGAAGCTAGCACGGTCAAAAAACCATAAGCCACGGCCTAGGGAGTTGAAGTGAAAGTACAATGGCCCCTCAGCAACAAAACAAAAACGACCAACAAAATCATGAGAAATCATTTCCTAGAACAAAAAGAGAAGGTTGGAGAAGGACGGAGAGAGTTAGAGAGAAACTTTCGTCTTGAGAATAAGAAGAAAGTTAGAGAACATAAAGGAAAGCAGGAAGAAAATTAAAAGCGAATTAAAATTTATCCTTTTGGGCGTGCTAATTGAACACGTTGTTGATTGAAAAACATCAAATGAGTTTCTTAAGTTAAACTAATTTAGTTGAGTAAATTCTCGTTTTTGGAGGCTAACCAAGATGAGTTTGAGTTAAACTTGACCATTAAGCTAATGAAACTATTAGTTGCCTAACCAAATTAGTCCCTAGAAACGAGAAGAGATGGGCGGAGAGAGTTCTGAAGAATCTTTCTTCTTGAGAGTTAGAAGAGAAGCGGGGAGAAAAGAAAGGAAATAGGATGATAATTAGAGCAAATTCAAATTAATGATTTTTGACATGAGAATCGAGCAGCAAGCGATTTCAACGATAAATGAGTTGCTTGAGCTGAACTTATATTGTTAAGTTACAATTACTCGATAACTTCTCTTTCTTGGAGGCTAAGCAAGATTAGTTTGAGTCGAACTTGGGCGATTAATCGGATGATACTATTAGTCGCCAAACCTAATTAATTCCTAGAACCAAAGCGAGAAGCATGGAGAAGGACCGAGAGAGTTAAATAGAAACGTTCTTCTTGAGTGGTAAAAGTGTAATTTAGGGAGAAATAAATGTAAGCGAAATAGAATGAAGATTAAATCGAATTCAATTTTATCCTTTTGGCCTTGAGAGGTGAGCACTTAGGTGATTTACAAAAGCGTTAAATGAGTTGCTTAAGCAATCCTAATATCGTTAAGCTACAATTACTCAGTAAACTCTCTTTCATGGAGGCCAAGAAAAATTAGTTTGTGTTAGGCTTGGCCACTTAAGCTAATGAAGCTATTAGTTGCCTAACCAAATAAGATCAAGAACAAAAGAGATAGTGGAGGAGAAGGACCGAGAGAGTTAAATAGAAACATTCTTCTTGAGATTTGGAAGTGAAAGTCGGATAAAAGGAAAAGAAATAGGAGTTGGTTTTGTTCGTTTTATATTTGTTGTTAGGCGTGCAGGGGGTAGGCCTTGTAAACTCATAAAATTTCATTGTTTTTATTTTTATGACTTGCTTACCCAAGGCAAAGTTAAAAAAGAAGAAGAAAAAGAAATAGGATTAAAATTAAAGCGAATTCAAATCATCCGTTTGGACTTGAGAATTGAACACTTAGGTGATTTACAAAACCTTAAATGAGGTGGTTAAGTTAAACCAATATCGTTAAGCCACAATTACTCAGTCGATTCTTTTTTTGGGAGGCCAAGCAAGATTTGTTTGAGTTAAACTGGACCACTTAAGCTAATGAAAGTATTAGTTGCCTAAGGAAAATTTTTTTTTGGGTAAGTAAGTCATAAAATAAAGACAATGAAATATACGAGTTTACAAGGGGCATACCCGCACATGTGACAAATAAAAACAAGTACAACCAACATAAACAACCACCGCACCCCCTTAAAAACAAGGGGGACAAACAAGAACAACAGAAAACACAAAAAACCCCAACTCTGCCCATGTATCCTTTTTGTCCTCAAGTAACCCCTACCATCAGAGATAATAGATAGAAACTAGAGGTGGATATATGGGCAAAGATACACACAAATAACACCACAAAGCTAAAAAACATAACAGACACACTGACAAAACAACAACCCACAAGCCGAGTCAAAGATGATAGTCAACCCCACATGTCCCCAGTCTCGACTGCAGATAAACCATGGAATCCAATAAGCATCCCACTCCTCACAGCCGTGACATCCAAGCCACTTAACCAAAGCCATGTCGGAGGATAAAATCTACCCCATGAGAAGTCCCAGCAAAGTCACATGAAGCTAGCACGGTCAAAAAACCATAAGCCACGGCCTAGGGAGTTGAAGTGAAAGTACAATGGCCCCTCAGCAACAAACCAAAACACAGCCAACAAAATCATGAGGAAATCATTTCCTAGAACAAAAGAGAAAGGTTGGAGAAGGACGGAGAGAGTTAGAGAGAAACTTTCGTCTTGAGAATAAGAAAGAAAGTTAGAGAACATAAAGGAAGCAGGAAGAAAAATTAAGCGAATTAAAATTTATCCTTTTGGCGTGCTAATTGAACACGTTGTTGATTGAGAAAACATCAAATGAGTTTCTTAAGTTAAACTAATTTAGTTGAGTAAATTCTCGTTTTGGAGGCTAACCAAGATGAGTTTGAGTTAAACTTGACCCGGCTAAGCTAATGAAACTATTAGTTGCCTAACCAAATTAGTCCCTAGAACAGAAGAGAGATGGGCGGAGAGAGTTCTGAAGAATCTTTCTTCTTGAGAGTTAGAAGAGAAGGCGGAGAAAAGAAAGGAAATAGGATGATAATTAGAGCAAATTCAAATTAATGATTTTTGACAGAGAATCGAGCAGCAAGCGATTTAAACGATAAATGAGTTGCTTGAGCTGAACTTATATTGTTAAGTTACAATTACTCGATAACTTCTCTTTCTTGGAGGCTAAGCAAGATTAGTTTGAGTCGAACTTGGGCGATTAATCGGATGATACTATTAGTCCCCAAACCTAATTAATTCCTAGAACCAAACAGAGAAGCATGGAGAAGGACAAAGAGAGTGAGAAAAAAACTTCCTTCTTGAGTGGTAAAAGTGTAATTTAGGGAGAAATAAATGTAAGCGAAATAGGATGAAAATTAAATCAATTCAAATTTATCCTTTTGGACTTGAGAATTGAACACTTAGCTGATTTACAAAACGTTAAATGAGTTGCTTAAGCAATCCTAATATCGTTAAGCTACAATTACTCAGTAAACTCTCTTTCATGGAGGCCAAGAAAAATTAGTTTGTGTTAGGCTTGGCCACTTAAGCTAATGAAGCTATTAGTTGCCTAACCTAATTAGTTCAAGAACAAAAGAGAGATTGGAGGAGAAGGACCGAGAGAGTTAAATAGAAACATTCTTCTTGAGAGCTGGAAGTGAAAGTCAGATAAAAGGAAAAGAAATAGGAGTTGGTTTTGTTCGTTTTTATATTTGTTGTTCGGCGTGCCTGGGGGGTAGGCCCCTTGTAAACTCGCAAAATTTCATTGTTTTTATTTTTATGACTTGCTTACCCAAGGCAAAGTTAAAAAAAAAAGAAGAAGAAGAAAAAGAAATAGGATTAAAATTAAAGCGAATTCAAATCATCCGTTTGGACTTGAGAATTGAACACTTAGGTGATTTACAAAACCTTAAATGAGGTGGTTAAGTTAAACCAATATCGTTAAGCCACAATTACTCAGTAGATTCTTTTTCTGGGAGGCCAAGCAAGATTTGTTTGAGTTAAACCGGACCACTTAAGCTAATGAAAGTATTAGTTGCCTAAGGAAAGTTTTTTTTTGGGGTAAGTAAGTCATAAAATAAAGACAATGAAATATACGAGTTTACAAGGGGCATACCCCAGGCAACAAATAAAAACAAGTACAACCAACATAAACAACCACTGCACCCCCTTAAAAAAAGGGGGACAAACAAGAACAACAGAAAACACAAAAAACCCCAACTCTGCCCATGTATCCTTTTTGTCCTCAAGTAACCCCTACCATCAGAGATAATAGATAGAAACTAGAGGTGGATATATGGGCAAAGATACACACAAATTACACCACAAAGCTAAAAAAACACAACAGACACACTGACAAAACAACAACCCACAAGCCGAGTCAAAGATGATAGTCAACCCCACATGTCCCCAGTCTCGACTGCAGATAAACCATGGAA
The DNA here is from genome assembly GCA_025200525.1 of Camellia lanceoleosa. Lineage (NCBI taxonomy): Eukaryota > Viridiplantae > Streptophyta > Magnoliopsida > Ericales > Theaceae > Camellia > Camellia lanceoleosa. Next base: position 152,354,516 of record CM045770.1, on the reverse strand, counting down.
TCCAATAAGCATCCCACTCCTCACAGCCGTGACATCCAAGCCACTTAACCAAAGCCATGTCGGAGGATAAAATCTACCCCATGAGAAGTCCCAGCAAAGTCACATGAAGCTAGCACGGTCAAAAAACCATAAGCCACGGCCTAGGGAGTTGAAGTGAAAGTACAATGGCCCCTCAGCAACAAACCAAAACACAGCCAACAAAATCATGAGGAAATCATTTCCTAGAACAAAAGAGAGAAGGTTGGAGAAGGACGGAGAGAGTTAGAGAGAAACTTTCGTCTTGAGAATAAGAAGAGAAAGTTAGAGAACATAAAGGAAAGCAGGGAAGAAAATTAAAAGCGAATTAAAATTTATCCTTTTGGGCGTGCTAATTGAACACGTTGTTGATTGAGAAAACATCAAATGAGTTTCTTAAGTTAAACTAATTTAGTTGAGTAAATTCTCGTTTTGGAGGCTAACCAAGATGAGTTTGAGTTAAACTTGACCGGTAAGCTAATGAAACTATTAGTTGCCTAACCAAATTAGTCCCTAGAAACGAGAGAGAGATGGGCGGAGAGAGTTCTGAAGAATCTTTCTTCTTGAGAGTTAGAAGAGAAGGCGGGGAAAAGAAAGGAAATAGGATGATAATTAGAGCAAATTCAAATTAATGATTTTTGCAATGAGAATCGAGCAGCAAGCGATTTCGAAAACGATAAATGAGTTGCTTGAGCTGAACTTATATTGTTAAGTTACAATTACTCAATAACTTCTCTTTCTTGGCGGCTAAGCAAGATTAGTTTGAGTCGAACTTGGGCAGTTAATCTGATGATACTATTAGTCGCCAAACCTAATTAATTCCTAGAATAAAAGAGAGAAGCATGAAGAAGGACGAAGTGAGTGAGAAAAAGAACTTCCTTCTTGAGTGGTAAAAGTGTAATGTAGAGAGAAATAAATGTAAGGGAAATAGGATGAAAATTAAATCGAATTCAAATTTATTCTTTTGGACTTGAGAATTGAACACTTAGCCGATTTACAAAACATTAAATGAGTTGCTTAGGCAATCCTAATATCGTTAAGTTACAATTACTCAGTAAACTCTCTTTCATGGAGGCCAAGAAAAATTAGTTTGTGTTAGGCTTGGCCACTTAAGCTGATGAAGCTATTAGTTGCCTAACATAATTAGTTCAAGAACAAAAGAGAGAACGGAGGAGAAGGACCGAGAGAGTTAAATAGAAACATTCTTCTTGAGAGCTGGAAGTGAAAGTTAGATAAAAGAAAAAGAAATAGGAGTTGGTTTTGTTCGTTTTTATATTTGTTGTTCGGCGTGCCTGGGGGGTAGGCCCCTTGTAAACTCGCAAAATTTCATTGTTTTTATTTTTATGACTTGCTTACCCAAGGCAAAGTTAAAAAAAAAAAAGAAGAAGAAAAAGAAATAGGATTAAAATTAAAGCGAATTCAAATCATCCGTTTGGACTTGAGAATTGAACACTTAGGTGATTTACAAAACCTTAAATGAGGTGGTTAAGTTAAACCAATATCGTTAAGCCACAATTACTCAGTAGATTCTTTTTCTGGGAGGCCAAGCAAGATTTGTTTGAGTTAAACCGGACCACTTAAGCTAATGAAAGTATTAGTTGCCTAAGGAAAATTTTTTTTTGGGTAAGTAAGTCATAAAATAAAGACAATGAAATATCTGAGTTTACAAGGGCATACCCGAGCACATGTGACAAATAAAAACAAGTACAACCAACATAAACAACCACCCCTTAAAAAGAAGGGGGACAAACAAGAACAACAGAAAACAGACAAAACCCCAACTCTGCCCATGTATCCTTTTTGTCCTCAAGTAACCCCTACCATCAGAGATAATAGATAGAAACTAGAGGTGGATATATGGGCAATAGATACACAAATTACACCACAAAGCTAAAAAAACACAATGAGACACCTTGACAAAACAACAACCACAAGCCGAGTCAAAGATGATAGTCAACCCCACATGTCCCCAGTCTCGACTGCAGATAAACCATGGAATCCAATAAGCATCCCACTCCTCACAGCCGTGACATCCAAGCCACTTAACCAAAGCCATGTCGGAGGATAAAATCTACCCCATGAGAAGTCCCAGCAAAGTCACATGAAGCTAGCACGGTCAAAAAACCATAAGCCACGGCCTAGGGAGTTGAAGTGAAAGTACAATGGCCCCTCAGCAACAAACCAAAACACAGCCAACAAAATCATGAGGAAATCATTTCCTAGAACAAAAGAGAGAAGGTTGGAGAAGGACGGAGAGAGTTAGAGAGAAACTTTCGTCTTGAGAATAAGAAGAAAGTTAGAGAACATAAAGGAAAACAGGAAGAAAATTAAAAGCGAATTAAAATTTATCCTTTTGGGCGTGCTAATTGAACACGTTGTTGATTGAGAAAACATCAAATGAGTTTCTTAAGTTAAACTAATTTAGTTGAGTAAATTCTCGTTTTGGAGGCTAACCAAGATGAGTTTGAGTTAAACTTGACCGGCTAAGCTAATGAAACTATTAGTTGCCTAACCAAATTAGTCCCTAGAACGAGAGAGAGATGGGACGGAGAGATTCTGAAGAATCTTTCTTCTTGAGAGTTAGAAGAAAGCGGGAGAAAAGAAAGGAAATAGGATGATAATTAGAGCAAATTCAAATTAATGATTTTGACAGAGAATCGAGCAGCAAGCGATTTCGAAAAGCGATAAATGAGTTGCTTGAAATTTGAACTTATATTGTTAAGTTACAATTACTCAGTAACTTCTCTTTCTTGGAGGCTAAGCAAGATTAGTTTGAGTCGAACTTGGGCAGTTAATCGGATGATACTATTAGTCGCCAAACCTAATTAATTCCTAGAACCAAACAGAGAAGCATGGAGAAGGACGAAGAGAGTGAGAAAAGAACTTCCTTCTTGAGTGGTAAAAAGTGTAATTTAGGGAGAAATAAATGTAAGCGAAATAGGATGAAAATTATATCGAATTCAAATTTATCCTTTTGGACTTGAGAATTGAACACTTAGCTGATTTACAAAACGTTAAATGAGTTGCTTAAGCAATCCTAATATCGTTAAGCTACAATTACTCAGTAAACTCTCTTTCATGGAGGCCAAGAAAAATTAGTTTGTGTTAGGCCTGACCACTTAAGCTAATGAAGCTATTAGTTGCCTAACCTAATTAGTTCAAGAACAAAAGAGAGATTGGAGGAGAAGGACCGAGAGAGTTAAATAGAAACATTATTCTTGAGAAATTTGGAAGTGAAAGTCGGATAAAAGGAAAAGAAATAGGAGTTGGTTTTGTTCGTTTTTATATTTGTTGTTGGCGTGCACAGGGGGTAGGCCCCTTGTAGACTCGCATAATTTCATTGTTTTTACTTTTATGACTTGCTTACCCAAGGCAAAGTTAAAAAAAAAGAAGAAGAAGAAAAAGAAATAGGATTAAAATTAAAGCGAATTCAAATCATCCGTTTGGACTTGAGAATTGAACACTTAGGTGATTTACAAAACCTTAAATGAGGTGGTTAAGTTAAACCAATATCGTTAAGCTACAATTACTCAGTAGATTCTTTTTCTGGGAGGCCAAGCAAGATTTGTTTGAGTTAAACCGGACCACTTAAGCTAATGAAAGTATTAGTTGCCTAAGGAAATTTTTTTTTGGGTAAGTAAGTCATAAAATAAAGACAATGAAATATACGAGTTTACAAGGGGCATACCCCAACCATGTGACAAATAAAAACAAGTACAACCAACATAAACAACCACTGCACCCCCTTAAAAAAAGGGGGACAAACAAGAACAACAGAAAACACAAAAAACCCCAACTCTGCCCATGTATCCTTTTTGTCCTCAAGTAACCCCTACCATCAGAGATAATAGATAGAAACTAGAGGTGGATATATGGGCAAAGATACACACAAATTACACCACAAAGCTAAAAAAACACAACAGACACACTGACAAAACAACAACCCACAAGCCGAGTCAAAGATGATAGTCAACCCCACATGTCCCCAGTCTCGACTGCAGATAAACCATGGAATCCAATAAGCATCCCACTCCTCACAGCCGTGACATCCAAGCCACTTAACCAAAGCCATGTCGGAGGATAAAATCTACCCCATGAGAAGTCCCAGCAAAGTCACATGAAGCTAGCACGGTCAAAAAACCATAAGCCACGGCCTAGGGAGTTGAAGTGAAAGTACAATGGCCCCTCAACAACAAACCAAAACCTGACCAACAAAATCATGAGAAATCATTTCCTAGAACAAAAGAGAGAAGGTTGGAGAAGACGGAGAGAGTTAGAGAAACTTTCGTCTTGAGAATAAGAAGAAAGTTAGAGAACATAAAGAAAGCAGGGAAGAAAATTAAAAGCGAATTAAAATTTATCCTTTTGGGCGTGCTAATTGAACACGTTGTTGATTGAGAAAACATCAAATGAGTTTCTTAAGTTAAACTAATTTAGTTGAGTAAATTCTCGTTTTGGAGGCTAACCAAGATGAGTTTGAGTTAAACTTGACCAGCTAAGCTAATGAAACTATTAGTTGCCTAACCAAATTAGTCCTAGAACGAGAAGAGAGATGGGCGGAGAGATTCTGAAGAATCTTTCTTCTTGAGAGTTAGAAGAAGCGGGGAGAAAAGAAAGGAAATAGGATGATAATTAGAGCAAATTCAAATTAATGATTTTTTAATGAGAATCGAGCAGCAAGCGATTTAAAGCGATAAATGAGTTGCTTGAGCTGAACTTATATTGTTAAGTTACAATTACTCGATAACTTCTCTTTCTTGGAGGCTAAGCAAGATTAGTTTGAGTCGAACTTGGGCGATTAATCGGATGATACTATTAGTCGCCAAACCTAATTAATTCCTAGAACCAAGCAGAGAAGCATGGAGAAGGACGAAGAGAGTGAGAAAAAACTTCCTTCTTGAGTGGTAAAAGTGTAATTTAGGGAGAAATAAATGTAAGCGAAATAGGATGAAAATTAAATCGAATTCAAATTTATCCTTTTGGACTTGAGAATTGAACTCTTTGCTTCATATCAAAACGTTAAATGAGTTGCTTAAGCAATCCTAATATCGTTAAGCTACAATTACTCAGTAAACTCTCTTTCATGGAGGCCAAGAAAAATTAGTTTGTGTTAGGCTTGGCCACTTAAGCTAATGAAGCTATTAGTTGCCTAACCTAATTAGTTCAAGAACAAAAGAGAGATTGGAGGAGAAGGACCGAGAGAGTTAAATAGAAACATTCTTCTTGAGAGCTGGAAGTGAAAGTCAGATAAAAGGAAAAGAAATAGGAGTTGGTTTTGTTCGTTTTTATATTTGTTGTTCGGCGTGCCTGGGGGGTAGGCCCCTTGTAAACTCGCAAAATTTCATTGTTTTTATTTTTATGACTTGCTTACCCAAGGCAAAGTTAAAACAAAAAAGAAGAAGAAAAAGAAATAGGATTAAAATTAAAGCGAATTCAAATCATCCGTTTGGACTTGAGAATTGAACACTTAGGTGATTTACAAAACCTTAAATGAGGTGGTTAAGTTAAACCAATATCGTTAAGCCACAATTACTCAGTAGATTCTTTTTCTGGGAGGCCAAGCAAGATTTGTTTGAGTTAAACGGACCATAAGCTAATGAAAGTATTAGTTGCCTAAGGAAAGTTTTTTTGGGTAAGTAAGTCATACAATAAAGACAATGAAATATCTGAGTTTACAAGGGGCATACCCGAACGCATGTGACAAATAAAACCAAGTACAACCAACATAAACAGCCACTGCACCCCCCTAAAATGGGGGGCACAAACACGAACAACAGAGAACACAAAAAAAAAAAAACCCCAAACTCTGCCCATATATCCTTTTTGTCCTCAAGTAACCCCTACCATCTGAGATATTAGATAGAAACTTGAGGTGGATATATGGGCAAAGATACACACAAATAACACCACAAAGCTAAAAAACATAACAAACACACTGACAAAACAACAACCCCCAAGCCGAGTCAAAGATGATAGTCAACCCCACATGCCCCCAGTCTCGACTGTAGATAAAACATGGAATCCAATAAGCGTCCCACTCCTCACAGCCGTGACATTCAAGCCACTTAACTAAAGCCATGACGGATGATAAAATATATCCCATGAGAAGTCCCAGCAGAGTCACATGAAGCTAGCACGGTCAAAAACCATAAGCCACGGCCTAGGGAGTTGAAGTGAAAGTACAATGGCCCCTCGACAACAAACCAAAACACGACCAACAAAATCATGAGAAATCATTTCCTAGAACAAAAAAGAGAAGGTTGGAGAAGGGCCGGAGAGAGTTAGAGAGAAACTTTCGTCTTGAGAATCGAGAAGAAAGTTAGAGAACATAAAGGAAGCAGGAAGAAAATTAAAAGCGAATTAAAATTTATCCTTTTGGGCGTGCTAATTGAACACGTTGTTGATTGAGAAAACATCAAATGAGTTTCTTAAGTTAAACTAATTTAGTTGAGTAAATTCTCGTTTTGGAGGCTAACCAAGATGAGTTTGAGTTAAACTTGACCCATTAAGCTAATGAAACTATTAGTTGCCTAACCAAATTAGTCCCTAGAACGAAGAAGAGATGGGCGGAGAGGATTCTGAAGAATCTTTCTTCTTGAGAGTTAGAAGAGAAGGCGGGGAGAAAAGAAAGGAAATAGGATGATAATTAGAGCAAATTCAAATTAATGATTTTTGGCCGAGAATCGAGCAGCTTAAGCGATTTGAAACGATAAATGAGTTGCTTGAAATTTGAACTTATATTGTTAAGTTACAATTACTCGATAACTTCTCTTTCTTGGAGGCTAAGCAAGATTAGTTTGAGTCGAACTTGGGCGTTAATCGGATGATACTATTAGTCGCCAAACCTAATTAATTCCTAGAACCAAGCAGAGAAGCATGGAGAAGGACGAAGAGAGTGAGAAAGAAACTTCCTTCTTGAGTGGTAAAAGTGTAATTTAGGGAGAAATAAATGTAAGCGAAATAGGATGAAAATTAAATCAATTCAAATTTATCCTTTTGGACTTGAGAATTGAACACTTAGGTGATTTACAAAAGCGTTAAATGAGTTGCTTAAGCAATCCTAATATCGTTAAGCTACAATTACTCGATAAACTCTCTCTTTCATGGAGGCCAAGAAAAATTAGTTTGTGTTAGGCTTGGCCACTTAAGCTAATGAAGCTATTAGTTGCCTAACCTAATTAGTTCAAGAACAAAAGAGATTGGAGGAGAAGGACCAGAGAGTTAAATAGAAACATTCTTCTTGAGGAAATTTGGAAGTGAAAGTCGGATAAAAGGAAAAGAAATAGGAGTTGGTTTTGTTCGTTTTATATTTGTTGTTAGCGTGCTGAGGGTAGGCCCTTGTAAACTTCATAAAATTTCATTGTTTTTATTTTATGACTTGCTTACCCAAGGCAAAGTTAAAAAAAAAAGAAAGAAGAAAAAAAATAGGATTAAAATTAAGCGAATTCAAATCATCCGTTTGGACTTGAGAATTGAACACTTAGGTGATTTACAAAACCTTAAATGAGGTGGTTAAGTTAAACCAATATCGGTAAGCCACAATTACTCGATAGATTCTTTTACGGGAGGCCAAGCAAGATTTGTTTGAGTTAAAGGACCACTTAAGCTAATGAAAGTATTAGTTGCCTAAGGAAAGTTTTTTTTTGGGTAAGTAAGTCATAAAATAAAGACAATGAAATATCTGAGTTTACAAGGGGCATACCCGAGCATGTAACAACAAATAAAAACAAGTACAACCAACATAAACAACCACACCCCTTAAAAAAAGGGGACAAACAAGAACAACGAAAACACAAAAACCCCAACTCTGCCCACGTATCCTTTTTGTCCTCAAGTAACCCCTACCATCAGAGATAATAGATAGAAACTAGAGGTGGATATATGGGCAAAGATACACACAAATTACACCATAAAGCTAAAAAAAACACATGAGACACCTGACAAAACAACAACCACAAGCGAGTCAAAGATGATAGTCAACCCCACATGTCCCAGTCTCATTGCAGATAAACCATGGAATCCAATAAGCATCCCACTCCTCACAGCCGTGACATCCAAGCCACTTAACCAAAGCCATGTCGGAGGATAAAATCTACCCCATGAGAAGTCCCAGCAAAGTCACATGAAGCTAGCACGGTCAAAAAACCATAAGCCACGGCCTAGGGAGTTGAAGTGAAAGTACAATGGCCCCTCAGCAACAAACCAAAACACAGCCAACAAAATCATGAGGAAATCATTTCCTAGAACAAAAGAGAGAAGGTTGGAGAAGGACGGAGAGAGTTAGAGAGAAACTTTCGTCTTGAGAATAAGAAGAGAAAGTTAGAGAACATAAAGGGAAACAGGAAGAAAATTAAAGCGAATTAAAATTTATCCTTTTGGACGTGCTAATTGAACACGTTGTTGATTGAGAAAACATCAAATGAGTTTCTTAAGTTAAACTAATTTCGTTGAGTAAATTCTCGTTTTTGGAGGCTAACCAAGATGAGTTTGAGTTAAACTTGACCAGCTAAGCTAATGAAACTATTAGTTGCCTAACCAAATTAGTCCCTAGAACAGAAGAGAGATGGGCGAGAGAGTTAAGAATCTTTCTTCTTGAGAGTTAGAAGAGAAGGCGAGAGAAAAGAAAGGAAATAGGATGATAATTAGAGCAAATTCAAATTAATGATTTTTTGACAGAGAATCGAGCAGCAAGCGATTTCGAAAACGATAAATGAGTTGCTTGAGCTGAACTTATATTGTTAAGTTACAATTACTCAGTAACTTCTCTTTCTTGGAGGCTAAGCAAGATTAGTTTGAGTCGAACTTGGGCAGTTTTTTTTTTTTTTTGGGTGGATAAGTCATAAAATAAAAGACAAAAAACTTACACCATGACAAGGGGCATACCCAGGGCATCTCTGCGATAAATAAAACAAATACTGTAACAAAATCTACCACTACACACGCCTAAAAAGGGTAAACAAGAAACTAATACAATAACCAAAAGCTGTGCCCATATATCTATTTGTCCTCAAGTAACTCCTACCGCCGGAGAGATAATAGATGGGAACTTGAGATGGATATATGGGCAAAAAAGATATATAGAGCACCACAAGCTAATAAACAAAACCTTTTAAAACAAAACAACAACCCTCAAAGCGAAGCGAAGATGAGATTCAACCCCACATACCCCAGGTCTCTCATAGATAAAACAAGGAATCCAAATGAAAGCATCTCACTCTCGCGGTAAGCTGACATCCAAGCCACTTAACTTCAAAGCCGTGGCGGAGAAAAAAAGTCTACTGCTTGAGAGATCTAGCAAAGTCCATGAAGCTTGCACGATCCAAGCAAATCCGCGGTCCCAAAGGGTTAGAGGTGAAAACTATGGCCCTCGACAACAAGCAAAGCTCTGACCAATAAACTCCTTGAATCTAAGCATCATCTCCCAGTCCCTTACGCTTGAATCACAAACCTCCAAACCCCACGGCGATTATGCCCTTCCTCCATGTCCAAGCGTGGTATCCGTCAATTAGGGCAGAACATAGACACAAGAAGCAACGGCAGTAGCCTATCCTCGCTCATCTCCAGGTCTCTAACTTTCGGTGGTTATTGAACCCACTATTCCCCATGTTGACTTCATAAATGTCTTGGCCGGAGATAGCTCAAAACCACCCTCATGTTAGTCACCTTGGGGTCATGAACAATCAACGCGAGAAAATCAGTAGCCAAAGATCCGCTACCTTGAAACTTATGAGAATTTGTGGGCGCCAATCATATAAATATATGCAATATGCCCCAAATTGAAAATGCCCAAATTAAGCGTACTTCAGCTAAACTAAGCAGAATTAGTTCCTGTACTATTAAATACCCAAAGCGTAGGCCCACCGAGACCCTTCGTGTCGTGCGACTATTCTTTAATGCTGCCAATCCCACTAACAGAATGTATAGATAATATATTATATATACATTTCACAAAAACATCCCATGTATCTTTACTTCATCGTGAAACAAAGCAAACCCACGTGCATCAATACTTCCCCCATGTACAATGTCAACAACACAACATGCAACCTAGCCTAATCAAACTGGGAAGCGTGGGTGGAAGCTCACCTTGAGCTCAGCTTATATAGCAGAAGTGAAATACCGCCCAGCGATACCGAGATCATGCGATGTCGGAAAAGCAACCACCATCCAAAAAAAGCGGCATGACCTAATACCCGCCCGTCAGGCGATGGTTATCAACTTGACTCACAACCTCGTCACTGGTGGCAGCAAAAGCCGAAAATAGGGGGTATGCGTCGTATGAACCGCCGCCCACCATCAACCCAACACCGCGCCGGAAGAGCAAGAACACCGTGAGCTCACCGTCGACAAACCCGGACGCCGGAAAATAAAAAGCGACACAGTGGAAACCCGGAAGAACAAAAGAAGCAGCGCCCGAAGCAGCTTGAATCATTTCATAAGCACCACAGATAAGACCACGCTGGCAGAGCTCATCAAACACATAATACACACCCGTAGATCCTCCCTCTCCACTTTATGAAGAGGAAGGGTTAGCAACAAAGCGAGCTCAAGGCGGAGACCACACCCTTATTGAAAATATCAATGCACAAAACAACGGACACCTTTGCGTACTAGCAATACCATGGCTGACCCACCATTACGTGAGATTCTCTCTCTCCTACAAAGCTAAGTTAAGTACTAGAGAATCAAAAAGAACCATGAACCCGGCTCTTAGACCTTTGAATCCATAAACCCGGCAAAAAAGGCATTGAATCGAAGCAAGGAACCATAAACTCGGCTAAACATCACCGGAAACATCAAAGCTCACCCCTACGCGGGACATCTACAAACTCGTAGAACAACACAACCCAGGTCACCTGAAATTACATGTCCAACCACAGATCAAGCTTTAAAACCCATCTGGACAAAAATGAGCCTGATTCATTGCTTGACATATAGCACCTGACGGACGGGGAATCGATGAGGCATAAGACACCATGGGTACCAACGGAGAACTTCTCTCTCTAGAAATGAAAGCTCTCAACAATCCTTCAACTTTGTTTCTCTCGACTCTCATGTTGAGTCGAACTTGAAGCGTTAATCTGATGATGCTATTAATCACCAAACCTAATTAATTCCTAGAACAAAAGAGAGAAGCAGGGAGAAGGACGAAGAGAGTGAGAAAAAAACCTTCCTTCTTGAGTGGTAAAAGTGTAATTTAGGGAGAAATAAATGTAAGCATGAAAATTAAATCGAGTGAAAGTCGGATAAAAGGAAAAGAAATGGGAGTTGGTTTTGTTCGTTTTTATATTTGTTGTTAGGCGTGCTGAGGGAGCAGGCCACTTATAAGCCTAAATGAAATTTAATTGTTTTATTTTATGACTTTAACAGCCAAAAGCAAAAGAGAGAAATAAAAAAAAGAAATAGGATTAAAGCGAATTCAAATCATCCATTTGGACTTGAGAATTGAACACCTAGGTGATTTACAAAACCTTAAATGAGGTGGTTAAGTTAAACCAATATCGTTAAGCTACAATTACTCGATGAATTCTTTTTTCGGGAGACCAAGCAAGATTTGTTTGAGTTAAACTTTGAGCACTTAAGCTAATGAAACTATTAGTTGCCTAAGGAAATATTTTTTGGGTAAGTAAGTTAAAAATAAAGACAATGAAATATATGAGTTTATAAGGGCATACCCGAACGCCCACCAAATAAAAACAAATATAGCCAACATAAACAACCACTTGCACCCTTGAAAAAGGGGACAAACAAGAACAACAGAAAACACAAAAACCCTAACTCTGCCCATGTATCCTTTTTTGTCCTCAAGTAACCCCTACCAGCAGAGATAATAGATAGAAACTAGAGGTGGATATATAGGCAAAGATATACACAAATAACACCACAAAGCCAAAAAACATAATAGACACACTGACAAAACTACAACCCACAAGCCGAGTCAAAGATGATAGTCAACCCCACATGTCCCCAGTCTCAACTGCAGATAAAACATGGAATTCAATAAGCATCCCACTCCTCACAGCCGTGACATCCAAGCCACTTAACCAAAGCCATGTCGGAGGATAAAATCTACCCCATGAGAAGTCCCAACAAAGTCACATGAAGTTAGCACGGTCAAAAAACCATAAGCCACGGTCTAGGGAGTTGAAGTGAAAGTACAATAGTCCCTCAGCAACAAACCAAAACACAGCCAACAAAATCATGAGGAAATCATTTCGTAGAATAAAAGAGAGAAGGTTGTAGAAGGACGGATAGAGTTAGAGAGAAACTTTATTCTTGAGAATTAGAAGAGAAAGTTAGAGAACATAAAAGGAAACATGAAGAAAATTAAAGAGAATTAAAATTTATCCTTTCAGACATGCTAATTGAACACGTTGTTGATTGAGAAAACATTGAAGGAGTTTCTTAAGTTAAACTAATTTTGTTATGTAAATTCTCTTTTTTGGGGACTAACCGAGATAAGTTTGAGTTAAACTTGGCGATTAAGCTAATGAAACGATTAGTTGCCTAACCAAATTAGTCCCTAGAACAAAAGAGAGATGGACGTAGAGAGTTAGAGAGAAACTTTCTACTTGAGAATTAGAAGAGAAGGCGAGAAAAGAAAGGAAATAGGATGATAATTAGGGGAGTTTGGGTTATTGTGGTAGTTTTGTTTGTTTTTATTTATTGTTACGAAATTTCATTGCCTTTTATTTTTTACTTACTTATCCAAAAAATTAGAGCAAATTCAAATTAATGATTTTTGACAATAGAATTGAGCGCTTAGGCGATTTGAAAACAATAAATGAGTTGCTTGGCTAAACTTATATTGTTAAGTTACAATTACTCAAGAACTTCTCTTTCTTGGAGGCTAAGCAAGATTAGTTTGAGTCGAACTTAGGCGATTAATCGATGATGCTATTAATCACCAAACCTAATTAATTCCTAGAACAAAAGAGAAGCATGGAGAAGGACGAAGAGAGTGGGAAAAAAAACTTCCTTCTTGAGTGGTAAAAGTGTAATTTAGGGAGAAATAAATGTAAGCATGAAAATTAAATAGCCAATTAAGATAATGAAGCTAGGTTACTTAAACCTATAAATTTCGAGAACAAAGAGATTGGAGGAGAAGGGCGAGAAGGTTAAATACGAATTCAAATCATCCGTTTGGACTTGAGAATTGAACACTTAGGTGATTTACAAAACCTTAAATGAGGTGGTTAAGTTAAACCAATATCGTTAAGCTACAATTACTCAGTAGATTCTTTTTCTAGGAGGCCAAGCAAGATTTGTTTGAGTTAAACCTGACCACTTAAGCTAATGAAACTATTAGTTGCCTAAGGAAATATTTTTTTTGGGTAAGTAAGTCATAAAATAAAGACAATGAAATATACGAGTTTACAAGGGGCATACCCCAGGCACGCCCAACAGCAAATAAAAACAAGTATAACCAACATAAACAACCACTGCACCCCCTTAAAAAAGGGGGGACAAACAAGAACAACAGAAAACACAAAAAACCCCAACTCTGCCCATGTATCCTTTTTGTCCTCAAGTAACCCCTACCATCAGAGATAATAGATAGAAACTAGAGGTGGATATATGGGCAAAGATACACACAAATAACACCACAAAGCCAAAAAACATAACAGACACACTGACAAAACTACAACCCACAAGCCGAGTCAAAGATGATAGTCAACCCCACATGTCCCCAGTCTCGACTGCAGATAAAACATGGAATCCAATAAGCATCCCACTCCTCACAGCCGTGACATCCAAGCCACTTAACCAAAGCCATGTCGGAGGATAAAATCTACCCCATGAGAAGTCCCAGCAAAGTCACATGAAGCTAGCACGGTCAAAAAACCATAAGCCACGGTCTAGGGAGTTGAAGTGAAAGTACAATAGTCCCTCAGCAACAAACCAAAACACAGCCAACAAAATCATGAGGAAATCATTTCGTAGAACAAAAGAGAGAAGGTTGGAGAAGGACGGAGAGAGTTATAGACAAACCTTCTTCTTGAGAATTAGAAGAGAAAGTTAGAGAACATAAAAGGAAACAGGAAGAAAATTAAAGCGAATTAAAATTTATCCTTTCGGACGTGCTAATTGAACACGTTGTTGATTGAGAAAACATTAAATGAGTTTCTTAAGTTAAACTAATTTCGTTAAGTAAATTCTCTTTTTTGGAGGCTAACCGAGATAAGTTTGAGTTAAACTTGACCAGTTAAGCTAATGAAACTATTTGTTGCCTAACCAAATTAGTCCCTAGAACAAAAGAGAGATGGGCGTAGAGAGTTAGAGAGAAACTTTCTACTTGAGAGTTAGAAGAGAAGGCTGGAGAAAAGAAAGGGAAATAGGATGATAATTAGAGCAAATTCAAATTAATGATTTTTGACAGCAGAATTGAACGCTTAGGCGATTTCGAAAACAATAAATGAGTTGCTTCAGCTAAACTTATATTGTTAAGTTACAATTACTCAGTAACTTCTCTTTCTTGGAGGCTAAGCAAGATTAGTTTGAGTCGAACTTGGGCAGTTAATCTGATGATGCTATTTGTCGCCAAACCTAATTAATTCCTAGAACAAAAGAGAGAAGCATGGAGAAGGACGAAGAGAGTGGGAAAAAAAACTTCCTTCTTGAGTGGTAAAAGTGTAATTTAGGGAGAAGCTTGAACCCTTTGAACCTTTGCTCTAGCTTCTCCAAGAAGCTTGAACCCTTTGCTCTAGCTTCTCCAAAAAGCTTGAAACTTTTGAACCTTTGCTCTAGCTTCTCCAAGAAGCTTCAACCTTTTGCTCTAGCTTCTCCAAAAAGCTTGAACCCTCTTGTTCCTCTATAAGAGAGGGCCTCTCTCTCCTTTAGAGAGGTTGAAAAATATTTGTCTAAAGAAAAGCACATATATCTCTCTATATCTCTACATTCTAGGCTTAGAGAGGGTGTTTGTTCTTGGCCTTTAATACCACCGGTGATTGCGCTTGTTATGCTCGTTCTATGGTTATGGAGTTTCGGCTGAGAGCCTTACCTCCGGACCTCGGGACCTTTTGGTGCTTTGTTTCGATTTACGAACCAGGTTCTGTTTTCTCTCCCCGAAGGGAGGAAGAGGTTTCGTAGACCATCTCTCACTGGCCGTAGGCTACTTTTCGTGGTCGTAGACCACTGTTCCCGTTTGGAGACCATTTTCCTGTTTTCGGAGCCGTCGGTCTTGCTCCTCGGTTCGGGACCACTTAACTTTCTCCGTTTGGCCCGGTTTTTGGGCAGCTTGAATCTTTTGAACCTTTGTTTTAGCTTCTTGAGGAAGCTTGAACCTTTTGAACCCTTATTTTAGCTTCTTGAGGAAGTTAAACCTTCTGAACCTTCGTTTTAGCTTCTCGAGGGAGCTTGAACCTTTTGAACCTTGGTTTTAGCTTCTTGAGGGCGCTTGGACCTTTTGAACCTTCGTTTTAGCTTCTTGAGGGAGCTTGAACCTTTTGAACCTTGGTTTTAGCTTCTTAACAAAGTTGAACCTTCTGAACCTTCGTTTTAGCTTCCTGAGGGAGCCTGAACCTTTTGAACCTTCGTTTTAGCTTCTTGAGGGAACTTGAACCTTTTGAACCTTCGTTTTAGCCTCTTGAGGGAGCTTGAACCTTTTGAACCCCTGTTTTGGCTTCTTGAGGAACCTTAAAATTTTGAACTTTTCAACCTTCGTTGTAGCTTCTTGAGGAAGCCTGAACCTTTTGAACCTTCGTTTTAGCTTCTTGAGGAAGCTTGAACCTTCTGAACCTTCGATTTAGTTTCCTGAGGGAGCTTGAACCTTTTGAACCTTCGTTTTAGTTTCTTGAGGGAGCTTGAACCTCTTGAACCTTCGTTTTAACTTCTTGAGGGAGCTTGAACCTTTTGAACCCTTGTTTTGGCCTCTTGAGGAAGCTTGAACCTTTTGAACCTTCGTTTTAGCTTCTTGAGGAAGCTTGAACCTTTTGAACCTTTGCTCTAGCTTCTCCAAGAAGCTTGAACCCTTTGCTGTAGCTTCTCCAAGAAGCTTGAAAGTTTTGAACCTTTGCTCTAGCTTCTCTAAGAGGCTTGAACCTTTTGCTCTAGTTTCTCCAAGAAGGTTGAACCCTCTTGTTTCTCTATAAGAGAGGGCCTCCCTCTCCTGTAGAGAGGTTGAAAAAAATTTGTCTAAGAAAAAGCACATATATCTCTCTATATCTCTACATTCTAGGCTTAGAGAGAGTGTTTGTTCTTGGCCTTTAACACCACCGGTGATTGCACATGTTGTGCTCATTCTGAGGTTACGGAGTTTCGGCTGAGAGCCTTACCTCCGAACCTCGGGACTCTTTTGTGCTTTGTCTCGATTTGCGAACCGAGTTACATTTTCTCTCCCGAAGGAGGAGAGGTTTCAGAACCATCTCTCCTTGGCGTAGGCTACTTTTCGTGGTCGTTGACCACTGTTCCCGTTTGGTGACCATTTTGCGATTTTCGAAGCCGTCGATTAAATCGCCTCGATTCAGACAACTTAACTTTCTCCGTTTAGCGCGGTTTTGGGCAAACTTGAACCTTTTGAACCTTGGTTTTAGCTTCTTAAGAAAGCTTGAACCTTTTGAACCCTTATTTTAGCCTCTTGAGGAAGTTAAACATTCTGAACCTTTGTTTTAGCTTCTAGAGGGAGCTTGAACCTTTTGAACCTTGGTTTTAGATTCTTGAGGGCGCTTGGACCTTTTGAACCTTCGTTTTAGCTTCTTGAGGGAGCTTGAACCTTTTGAACCCTGGTTTTAGCTTCTTGTGACGGTTGAACCTTCGAACCTTCGTTTAGCTTCACGAGGAAATTTGAACCTTTGGAACCTTCATTTTTGCTTCTTGAGGGAGCTTGAACCTTTTGAACCTTCGTTTTAGCCACTTGAGGGAGCTTGAACCTTTTGAACCCCTGTTTTGGCTTCTTGAGGAAGCTTGAAATTTTGAACTTTTCAACCTTCGTTGTAGCTTCTTGAGGAAGTTTGAACCTTTTAAACCTTCGTTTTAGCTTCTTGAGGAAGCTTGAATGTAATAACCCGACCCCCGTATATGAATCTGATATCTCTTCAGCTCTCTAGTCTGTGTTTTTGAATGTATATGATGAATTTCTATGTGCACTTGCGGTACCCTAAATGAAACTAAGAGGAAATGGAATTCTATCTGTTGGTCTGGAACGTTATCTGTCACAATTAACCTATTTGGATTTAAAATTGGACGCCTTAGTGGCTTAATTTTCAGAAATTGATTTAATATATGAAATCTGCATAATTTTTAAGCTCTAATAGGATTTTCTATGAAATTTAAATTTAGGATGCTTAAACGATTGAATTTCGTCTTATTAGAAAACATAAATATCTAAATATATATATATATACAACTCTTTGGGCATGATGACTTATCTCTTGGGTGTAAACAAAAGGGGAGAAAACGTGGGTGAGAGAGAGGAAGCCAACAAGTGAGGAATTTCGGAGAAATTGTGAAGATTGCTTGAATTGAACTCAAGGTATGGAAATTTTGATCTTGTCTCACTCTCTCTTAGTTGTGTTTGGAATTCTTCCTTAGCCATGGAGGGAATTGAATATCTTATGTGGTAACTTGCGTTTTAGAATCAAATCGAGTTATGGAGGGAATTTGTACTTTAAATCCTTGCTATTCCATGAAATTATGCATTATGAGTTTGAATTGGGAGCTTGGGTAGTTCTATGTGTATATATGTGCGTGTGTGAAGTAGGAAGTGAGTGAGGAGTGGGTTATGGAATTTAAGTGATGATTGAATTCAATTTTGTGAAAAGAACCAATATATATATAAGATAGGTATGTGTTTAACTGGATTTGGAACTAAGGTAATCCTTGTTATGTTTGTAATTGAGAGATTGAGGTTTGAATATCAGGGTAGGGCTCAAATAGAGGAAAAACAGGGGTTCAGAAGTCGTCTAGTCCGCTCGAGCGTAGAGTATTCCGCTCAAGCGGAAAAATCACTCTTTCAGCAAGTTTTTCAAAATTACCCTGTACGCTCGAGCGGAGAGTATCCCGCTCGAGCGCAAAATTCACCCTCTCAGCATGTTTGGTGGCATTGTGCTGTACGCTCGAGTGGCCAAAATGGCGCTCGAGCGGATGACTGATTTTCAGGAAAAATTCTATGTTGCTCTGTTTTATGTGCTGTACCCTCTGGTCTTGTTAGAATATTTGTTTTGATGACTTTGAACTGATTATATATTCGTATGAACGAAAGGAAAACTAATTTTTAAGAATGATTGTGTGCAGGGCACACTTCTGAAGGCACTAACACGCCAACACATCACTGTGAGTAATAGTACCTCAATGCACCTGTACTCAATTTATTATTATTAACGTGGTGATTATGTGATTATGTATTGATGTTACAAATTTCGTTGTTAAACTTGTGAGAGTACAAGATATATAGACACAATATGGAATGATGGAAACATCAAAAAGGTTGTGAAGCCATATACGTCATATGTGACATCTTGTGACTCTTAGGCTGTACCAAGGAAATTGTGAGTTTGTGAACCAATGTGGCCTAGAGCCATTTGTGAACCAATGTGGCCTAGAGCCATTTGTGAATCAATGTGGCTTAGAGCCATTTGTGAATTAAGGTGGCTACGAGCCTTTTTGTGAAATTATGAGGCCAAGGGCCGATGTGTGAAGAATCAAAGGAACCAAAGGTCTCTGTGATGAACTGTAAATTATGAACCCAAGGACTCTTTTCTGAATGTGTGAAGTTCTTAGGCCAGGGGCCAAAATGTGAATAGTATGAACCGATTACATTGTCCCGGCAAGCTCTACAGAGACAGAATGATTACATGATTTCAGCATTAATTATGTTTACATGCATACCAGTACTATTGTTCACTGAGCTTGGCTCACCCTGTGTTATGTCTGTTTCTGTAGGTAACCAACCAGGAGGTCGACCATAACCCAGCATCGTCATACTTTTGTCAGCCTAGGCACAGCCAAGTTTTGAATCGGGACCCTCCATTTGTGGAGTTTATCAGATGACGGCTCACTCTTTTGCTTTTGATTTAGGTTGTCATGTACTTAATATTTTTGTTGTATACCCCACCTCGGGGTTGGCTTTGTGGAGGCATGTAAATAACTAACTCGCAAACGTATTTTGACTTTTGGTGTACTTGTCCCATGAGATGTTTATGATCCTGGCATAATTTAGTAGCTCAATGGATGACATAGTTTCTAGTTTTTATCACTTATTAGTCCAGCTTCCGGTCAGGCCCCTATATGAAATCAGGTCAGGTGTCCTTTTCTGCTTAGGTCATGCCCAAACTTTTAGGGGCAAGTTTGGGGCGTGACATTGAACCTTTTGAACCTTTGCTCTAGCTTCTCCGAGGAAGCTTGAACCTTTCGAACCCTGGTTTTAGCTTCTTGAGGAAGTTGAACCTTTTGAACCTTCGATTTAGTTTCCTGAGGGAGCTTGAACCTTTTGAACCTTCGTTTTAGCTTCTTGAGGGAGCTTGAACCTCTTGAACCTTCGTTTTAGCTTCTTGAGGGGGCTTGAACCTTTTGAACCCTTGTTTTGGCCTCTTGAGGAAGCTTGAACCTTTTGAACCTTCGTTTTGGCTTCTTGAGGAAGCTTGAACCTTTTGAACCTTTGCTCTAGCTTCTCCAAGAAGCTTGAACCCTTTGCTCTAGCTTCTCCAAGAAGCTTGAAAATTTTGAACCTTTGCTCTAGCTTTTCTAAGAAGCTTGAACCTTTTGCTCTAGCTTCTCCAAGAAGGTTGAACCCTCTTGTTTCTCTATAAGAGAGGGCCTTCCTCTGCTATAGAGAGGTTGAAAAAAATTTGTCTAAGAAAAAGCACATATATCTCTCTATATCTCTACATTCTAGGCTTAGAGAGAGTGTTTGTTCTTGGCCGTTAACACCACTGGTGATTGCGCATGTTGTGCTCGTTCTGAGGTTACGGAGTTTCGGCTGAGAGCCTTACCTCCGGACCTCGGGACTCTTTTCTGCTTTGCCTCGATTTGCGAACCAGGCTCTGTTTTCTCTCCCCGAAAGGAGGGAGACGTTTCGTAGACCATCTCTCAGTGGCCGTAGGCTACTTTTCGTGGTCGTAGACCACTGTTCCTGTTTGGAGACCATTTTCCGATTTTCGGAGCCGTCGGTCGTGCGCCTCGGTTCGGGACCGCTTAACTTTCTCCGTTTGGCACGGTTTTTGGACAGCTTGAACCTTTTGAACCATCGTTTTAGCGTCTTAAGGAAGCTTGAACCTTTTGAACCCTTATTTTAGCTTCTTGAGAAAGTTAAACCGTCTGAACCTTCGCTTTAGCTTCTTGAGGGAGTTTGAACCTTTTGAACCTTGGTTTTAGATTCTTGAAGGTGCTTGGACCTTTTGAACCTTAGTTTTATCTTCTTGAGGGAGCTTGAACCTTTTGAAACCTGGTTTTAGCTTCTTGACGAAGTTGAACCTTCTGAACCTTCGTTTTAAATTCCTGAGGGAGCCTGAGCCTTTTGAACCTTCGTTTTAGCTTCTTGAGGGAGCTTGAACCTTTTGAACCTTTGTTTTAGCCTCTTGAGGGAGCTTGAACCTTTTTAACCCCTGTTTTGGCTTCTTGAGAAAGCTTGAAATTTTCAACTTTTTAACCTTCGTTTTAGCTTCTTGAGGAAGCTTGAACCTTTTGAACCTTCGTTTTAGCTTCTTGAGGAACCTTGAACCTATTGAACCTTTGCACTAGCTTCTCCGAGGAAGCTTGAACCTTTGAACCCCGATTTTAGCTTCTTGAGGAAGTTGAACCTTCTGAACCTTCGTTTTAGTTTCCTGAGGGACCTTAAACCTTTTGAACCTTCGATTTAGCTTCTTGAGGGCGCTTGAACCTTTTGAACCTTTGTTTTAGCTTCTTGAGGCAGCTTGAACCTTTTGAACCCTTGTTTTGGCTTCTTAAGGAAGCTTGAACCTTTGAACCTTCGTTTTAGCTTCTTGAGGAAGCTTGAACCTTCTGAACGTTCGTTTTAGCTTCTTGAGGAAGCTTGAACCTTTTGAACCTTTGCTCTAGCTTCTCCAAGAAGCTTGAACCCTTTGCTCTAGCTTCTGCAAGAAGCTTGAAACTTTTGAACCTTTGCTCTAGCTTCTCTAAGAAGCTTCAACATTTTGCTCTAGCTTCTCCAAGAAGCTTGAACCCTCTGCTTCCCTATATAAGAGGGGCCCCTCTCCTTTAGGGAGGTTGAAAATAATTTGTCTAAGGAAAAGCACTTAGATCTCTGTATATCTCTACATTCTAGGCTTAGAGAGGGTGTTTGTTCTTGGCCCTTAACACCACCGGTGATTGCATCTTGTGCTCGTTCGAGGTTCTGAGTTTACGCTAGAGCCTTACCTCCGGACCTCAGGACTCTTTTGTGCTTTGCCTCGATTTGCGAACCAGGTTTTGTTTTCCCTCCACGAAGGGAGGGAGAGGTTTCGTGGACCATCTCTCAGTGGCTGTAGGCTACTTTTCGTGGTCGTAGACCACTGTTCCCGTTTGGAGACCATTTTTCGATTTTCGGAGCAGTAGGTCGTGCGCCTCGGCTCGGGACCGCTTAAATTTCTCCGTTTGGCACGGTTTAACTTCTTGAGGAAGCTTGAACGTTTTGAACCTTCGTTTTAGCTTATTGAGGAAGCTTGAACCTTTTGAACCTTTGCTCTAGCTTCTCTAAGAAGCTTGAACCCTTTGCTCTAGCTTCTCCAAGAAGCTTGAAACTTTTGAACCTTTGCTCTAGCTTCTCTAAGAAGCTACAACCTTTTGCTCTAGCTTCTCCAAAAAGCTTGAACCCTCTTGTTTCTCTATAAGAGAGGTCCTCCCTCTCCTTTTGAACATTCTGCTTTGGGCCGCTCGAGCGGAGGAGGAGGACCGCACGTGCGGTGCATGGCCGCTCGAGCGGGGGGTCCGGCCGCACGAGCGGCCACCCTTGTTTCAGCTTATGCTGAGTAACTTTGAATAGGCATATCTTTTGCATCCGGACTCCGTTTTGAGTGATTCTTGAGTCTAAAATCAAGCCCCGGAAGTCTAGTTTCCAATGGTGGTCGTCTCACTTTCAAATTCTAAGCACAGAAATAGTTATGCCCAAATTAGTGAGAGTTACTCACTTTCTGTCTACCGATTTTGTACCATTTCTTCGCTTAAAGTATTTTCCTATCGATTCCTCCTATTTTCTAAGGCATGGATTATAACCGATGGAGGACTAATGAGTTTAGAACCACTATGGCTACTGATTAAGGAATAAGAAAGAGATTGGTTTTATCCTCATAATCTGCTATGTACATTATGTTTGTAGGTCAAGATGAGGACATCGTTCCATTGCTATCAGAGACCTACCACTGTGAGTAGTAGTACAGTAGTCGTACGTTCAATTATCGTTAATGATTCTGATCGGTAACATTATGTTCCTTGCAAGCAATTATGTTAACAATATATTGAGTCAAAAGTCTAGAGGTTTTATCGAGCAGTACATTCTAACTACTGTTGACAAAGAATGCTAACATTCTGTTCTTTGCAAGATAGCTATAATGATTCATGACGAGAAAAGGGAACGTATAAGCACCAAGGAATCATGGTATTCATGCATCTTTAAAATTGTACAATCTGTAAAATGTGTTTATCTTTTGTTAATGATTATCAGGAATGTCCTGTTAGACTTAAGTTAACTATGCTAACTCATGTGAATGATGTAACAGTTGCCACTAGTACTCTGTTAGTTACAAGTCAACTATGATAACGGATATGAACAATCAAACAAAGATGTATGCTTCTATATGTTATAAATTAATAGATCAAGTAAACCACGCCGTTTCTTAATGAATAAAGAGAAATGATGTACACTCGTGAAGAAAGAATTTTGAGTAAATATGAGAGCCTTCAATTGTGTTGGAATTATTCAGGAATCATGACATAGGTACAACAGTTTAACGTTATTACGTGACCTTATGAGGATGTGAATTATTCCTTCTTTGTCAAGTATGTTTCAGGTACAGTTTCAAGTATATTACAAGTATGTTTCAAGAATGTTTCAAGTATGGTTTTAAGTATATTTCAAGTATGGTTTTAAGTATGGATTCAAGTATATTACAAGTTCATGTATGTTCCAGGTATGCTTCAAGTATGCTATGAACTCATGTATGTTTCAGGTATGTTTCAAGTATATGCTACAAGTTTAAGTATGCTTCAAGGTTAAATATGTTTTCAAGGGCTTCATGCCACTTTCAAGGGCTTTAATGCCAATATGTTTTCAAGGGCTTCATGCCACTTTCAAGGGCTTTAATGCCAATATGTTTTCAAGGGCTTCATGCCACATTCAAGGGCTTCATGCCACTTTCAAGGGCTTTAATGCCAATATGTTTTCAAGGGCTTCATGCCACTTTCAAGGGCTTACGCCAACCTTTCAAGGGCCTTAGTGCCATATGTTTCAAGGGCCTCAGTGCCATATGTTACAAGGGCTTTATGCCATATGTTACAAGGGCCTTAGTGCCATTTGTTACAAGGGCTTTATGCCATATGTTTCAAGGGCCTTAGTGCCATATGTTACAAGGGCTTTATGCCACAAGTTTCAAGGGCTTATAGCCACCATGTTTCAAGGGCCTCGTGCCACCGTGTTTCAAGGGCGTATAGCCACCATGTTTATGTTATTATGTTTATGTTGCAAGATTAAAGGCTTATAACCATTATGTTATGATGTTTATGTTGCAAGATTAAGGGCTTATAACCATTATGTTATGATGTTTATGTTGCAGGATTAAGGGCTTATAACCATGTTTATGTTGTTATGTTTATGTTGCAGGATTAAGGGTTTATAACCACCATGTTTATGTTGCAGGATTAGGCCTGAGGCCGACATGCACTTAGCGCAGAATCAGACCAACTATGTGATCTCTGCATTTTTATATGCATTGATATGTAGTATATCTTAAATTAAGCATCATTTTATTTATGTATTACTGTTCACTGAGCTTGGCTTACACTCGGTTATGTCTGTCTCTGTAGGTCAACAAACAGGTGGTCAATCTTAGCCAAGACGGCCGCTTTCTTTTGTCAACCCTCTCGTGTCCAGGCACTGTATAAGCCATTTATTTTGTTAAGTTATGAAGATGTCGGTTGCTTATACGTGTCCATCTAAGATTGATGTATATAATTTTCATGTTCTTTTTGTATACATCCAAGTTTAGGGCTGAGATTGTAAATGTGTATGTATGTAACCGATGCCCAGGGATATAGTTTTAAACCTTATCTGCCTCGAATGATGTATGTGATATGTGAGATCCTGGCATGTAGAAATAGCTCAATGGAGTTTGTTCGTATTTTTTTTTATGTTAGTATTTTATGCTTCGGATATGGTCCCATATGTTATATATACCAGGTTATATGTCCGTTCTGTATAGGTCATGCCCGAACTTTTAGGGGCGGGTTTGGGGCGTGACATTCGTAGACCATCTCTCAGTGGCCGTAGACCACTGTTCCCGTTTGGAGGCCATTTTCCGGTTTTCGGAGCCGTCGGTCGTGCGCCTCGGTTCGGGACCGCTTAACTTTCTCCGTTTGGCACGATTTTTGGACAGCTTGAACCTTTTGAACCTTCATTTTAGCTTCTTGAGGAAGCTTGAACCTTTTGAACCCTTATTTTAGCTTATTGAGGAAGTTAAACCTTCTAAACCTTCGTTTTAGCTTCTTGAGGGAGCTTGAACCTTTTGAACCTTGGTTTTAGATTCTTTAAGGCGCTTGGACCTTTTGAACCTTCGTTTTAGATTCTTGAGGGAGCTTGAACCTTTAGAAACCTGGTTTTCGCTTCTTGACGAAGTTGAACCTTCTGAACCTTCGTTTTAGCTTCCTGAGGGAGCCTAAACCTTTGAACCTTCGTTTAAGCTTCTTGAGGGAGCTTGAACCTTTTGAACCTTTGTTTTAACCTCTTGAGGGAGCTTGAACCTTTTGAACCCCTGTTTTGGCTTCTTGAGGAAGCTTGAAATTTTGAACTTTTCAACCTTCGTTTTAGCTTCTTGAGGAAGCTTGAACCTTTTGAACCTTCGTTTTAGCTTCTTGAGGAACCTTGAACCTTTGGAACGTTTGCTCTAGCTTCTCCGAGGAAGCTTAAACCATTTGAACACCGGTTTTAGCTTCTTTAGGAGGTTGAACCTTCGTTTTAGTTTCCTGAGGGAGTTTGAACCTTTTGAACCTTCGTTTTAGCTTCTTGAGGGAGCTTGAACCTTTTGAACCTTTGTTTTAGCTTCTTGAGGGAGCTTGAACCTTTTGAACCCTTGTTTTGGCTTCTTAAGGAAGCTTGAACCTTTGAACCTTTGTTTTAGCTTCTTGAGGAAGCTTGAACCTTTTGAACGTTCGTTTTATCTTCTTGAGGAAGGTTGAACCTTTTGAACCTTTCCTCTAGCTTCTCCAAGAAGCTTGAACCCTTTGCCCTAGCTTCTCCAAGAAGCTTGAAACTTTTGAACCTTTTGCTGTAGCTTCTCCAAGAAGCTTGAACCCTCTTGTTTCTCTATAAGAGAGGGCCTCCCTCTCCTTTAGAGAGGTTGAAAAAAATTTGTCTAAGGAAAAGCACATATATCTCTCTACATCTCTACATTCTAGGCTTAGAGAGGGTGTTTGTTCTTGGCCTATAACACCACCGGTGATTGCGCATGTTGTGCTTGTTCCGATGTTACGGAGTTTCGGCTGAGAGCCTTACCTCCGGACCTCGGGACTCTTTTGTGCTTTGCCTCGATTTGCGAACCAGGTTCTATTTTCTCTCCTCGAAGGGAGGGAGAGGTTTCGTAGACCATCTCTCAGTGGCCGTGGGCTACTTTTCGTGGTCGTAGACCACTGTTCCATTTGGAGACCATTTTTCGGTTTTCGGAGCCGTCGGTCGTGCGCCTCGGTTCGATCAAGATAACTTTCTCCGTTTGGCACGGTTTTTGGGCAGCTTGAACCTTTTGAACCTTCGTTTTAGCTTCTTGAGGAAGCTTGAACCTTTTGAACCCATATTTTAGCTTCTCGAGGAAGTTAAACCTTCTGAACCTTCGTTTTAGCTTCTCGAGGGAGCTTGAACCTTTTGAACCTGGGTTTTAGCTTCTTGAGAGCACTTGGACCTTTTGAACCTTCGTTTTAGCTTCTTGAGGGAGCTTGAACCTTTTGAACACTGGTTTTAACTTCTTGACGAAGTTGAACCTTCAGAACCTTCGTTTTAGCTTCCAGAGGGAGCCTGAACCTTTTGAACCTTCGGTTTAGCTTCTTGAGGGAGCTTGAACCTTTTGAACCTTCGTTTTAGCCTCTTCAGGGAGCTTAAACCTTTTGAACCCCTGTTTTGGCTTCTTGAGAAAGCTTGAAATTTTGAACTTTTCAACCTTCGTTTCAGCTTCTTGAGGAAGCTTGAACCTTTTGAACCTTCGTTTTAGCTTCTTGAGGAAGCTTGAACCTTTTGAACCTTTGCTCTAGCTTCTCCGAGGAAGCTTGAACCTTTTGAACCCTGGTTTTAGCTTCTTGAGGATGTTGAACCTTCTGAACCTTCGTTTTGGTTTCCTGAGGGAGCTTGAACCTTTTGAACCTTTGTTTTAGCTTCTTGAGGGAGCTTGAACCTTTTGAACCCTTGTTTTGGCTTCTTAAGGAAGCTTGAACCTTTTGAACCTTCGTTTTAGCTTCTTGAGGAAGCTTGAACCTTTTGAACCTTTGCTCTAGCTTCTCCAAGAAGCTTGAACCCTTTGCTCTAGCTTCTGCAAGAAGCTTGAAACTTTTGAACCATTGCGCTAGCTTCTCTAAGAAACTTGAACCTTTTGCTCTAGCTTCTCCAAGAAACTTGAACCCTCTTGTTTCTCTATAACAGAGGGCCTCCCTCTCCTTTAGAGAGGTTGAAAAAAATTTGTCTAAGGAAAAGCACATATCTCTCTCTATATCTCTACATTCTAGGCTTAGAGAGCCAATTTGTTTATTGGCTAGTGTTTTAGGTGGTACACCGTTGCTCATTGTTTTGTTGTATCTTGTTTTGCCCATATATTTTCCCAAGTTTCCTTCCACTATTTTATGGTAGAGGTCACTTGGGACAAGAGGAATATATGGGCAAATTTAGATTTATTTAGTTTTGTTTAGGCAAAGTTGGGTTTTAGTTTATTTTATTTGTTTCCGCTCCCCTTTTTTGGGGGGCAAAATTAGTTATGTTGTATTACCTGGGGTATGCCCCTTGTAAATGTGTAAATCTTTGTCTTTAATTTATTACTTACTCACCCAAAAAAAAAAAGAGGCTGTTTGTTCTTGGCCTTTAACACCACCGGTGATTGCGCATATTGTGCTCGTTCTGAGGTTACGGAGTTTCGGCTGAGGGCCTTACAATCGGACCTCGAGTCTCTTTTGGGCTTTGCCTCGATTTGCGAACCAGGTTCTGATTTCTCTCCCTGAAGAGAGGGAAATGTTTCGTAGACCATCTCTCAGTGGCCGTAGGCTACTTTCGTGGTTGTAGACCACTGTTCACGTTTGGAGACTATTTTCTGATTTTCGGCGCCGTCGGTCGTGTGCCTCGGTTCGGGACCGCTTAACTTTCTTCGTTTGCCATGGTTTTTGGACAGCTTGAACCTTTTGAACCTTCGTTGTAGCTTCTTCTTGAGGAAGCTTGAACCTTTTGACCCCTTATTTTAGCTTCTTGAGGAAGTTAAACCTTCTGAACCTTCGTTTTAGCTTCTTGAGGGAGCTTGAACCTCTTGAACCTTGGTTTTAGCCTCTTGAGCGCGCTTAGACCTTTTGAACATTCGTTTTAGCTTCTTGAGGGAGCTTGAACATTTTGAACCCTGGTTTTAGCTTCCTGACGAAGTTGAACCTTCTGAACCTTCATTTTAGCTTCCTGAGGAAGGCTGAACCTTTTGAACCTTCTTTTTAGCTTCTTGAGAGAGCTTGAACCTTCTGAACCTTCGTTTTAGCCTCTTGAGGGAGTTTGAACCTTTTGAACCCCTGTTTTGGCTTCTTTAGGAGGCTTGAAATTTTGAACTTTTCAACCTTCGTTTTAGCATCTTGAGGAAGTTTGAACCTTTCGAACCTTCGTTTTAGCTTCTTGAGGAAGCTTGAACCTTTTGAACCTTTGCTCTAGCCTCTCCGAGGAAGCTTGAACGTTTTGACCCTGGTTTTAGCTTCTTGACGAAGTTGAACCTTCTGAACCTTCATTTTAGTTTCCTGAGGGAGCTTGAACCTTTTGAACCTTCGTTTTAGCTTCTTGAGGTAGCTTGAACCTTTTGAACCCCTGTTTTGGCTTTTTGAGGAAGCTTGAAATTTTGAACTTTTCAACCTTTGATTTAGCTTCTTGAGGAAGCTTGAACCTTTTGAACCTTTGCTCTAGCTTCTCCGAGGAAGCTTGAACCTTTTGAACCCTGGTTTTAGCTTCTTCACGAAGTTGAACCTTCTGAACCTTCGTTTTAGTTTCCTGAGGGAGCTTGAACCTTTTGAACCTTGGTTTTAGCTTCTTGAGGAAGCTTGAACCTTGCGAACCTCTGTTTTAGCTTCTTGAGAAAGCTTCAACCTTTGCTCTAGCTTCTACAAGAAGCTTGAACCCTTTGCTCTAGCTTCTCCAAGAAGCTTGAAACTTTTGAACCATTGCTCTAGCTTCTCTAAACAGCTTGAACCTTTTGCCCTAGCTTCTCCAAGAAGCTTGAACCCTTTTGTTTCTCTATAAGAGAGGGCCTCCCTCTTCTTTAGAGAGGTTGAAAAAAATTTGTCTAAGAAAAAGCACATATATCTCTCTATATCTCTACATTCTAGGCTTGGAGAGGCTGTTTGTTCTTGGCCTTTAACACCACCGGTGATTGCGCATGTTGTGCTGCTCGTTACGAGGTTCTGAGTTTTTGAGAGCCTTACCTCCGGACCTCGGGACTCTTTTGTGCTTTGCCTCGATTTGCGAACCAGGTTCTGTTTTCTCTCACCGAAAGGAGGGAGAGGTTTCGTAGACCATTTCTCATTGGCCGTAGGCTACTTTTCGTGGTCGTAGACCACTGTTCCCGTTTGGAGACCATTTTCCGATTTTCGGAGCCGTCAGTCGTGCGTCTCGGTTCGGGACTGCTTAACTTTCTCCGTTTGGCACGGTTTTTGGACAGCTTGTACCTTTTGAACCTTTGTTTTAGCTTCTTGAGGAAGCTTGAACCTTTTGAACCCTTATTTTAGCTTATGGAGGAAGTTAAACCTTCTGAACCTTCATTTTAGCTTCTTGACGGAGCTTGAACCTTTTGAACCTTGGTTTTAGATTCTTGAAGGCGCTTGGACCTTTTGAACCTTCGTTTTAGCTTCTTGAAGGAGCTTGAACCTTTTGAAACCTGGTTTTAGCTTCTTGACGAAGTTGAACCATCTGAACCTTCGTTTTAGCTTCATGAGGGAGCCTGAACCTTTTGAACCTTCGTTTTAGCTTCTTCAGGGAGCTTGAACCTTTTGAACCTTTGTTTTAGCCTCTTGAGGGAGCTTGAACCTTTTGAACCATTGTTTTGGGTTCATAAGGAAGCTTGAACCTTTGAACATTCGTTTTAGCTTCTTGAGGAAGCTTGAACCTTTTGAACGTTCGTTTTAGCTTCTTGAGGAAGCTTGAACCTTTTGAACCTTTGCTCTAGCTTCTCCAAGAAGCTTGAACCCTTTGCTCTAGCTTCTCCAAGAAGCTTGAAACTTTTGAACCTTTGCTCTAGCTTCTCTAAGAAGCTTGAACCTTTTGCTCAAGAAGCTTGAACCCTCTTGTTTCTCTATAAGAGAGGGCCTCCCTCTCCTTTAGAGAGGTTGAAAAAAATTTCTCTAAGGAAAAGCACATATATCTCTCTATATCTCTACATTCTGGGCTTAGAGAGGGTGTTTGTTCTTGGCCTTTAACACCACCAGTGATTGCGCATGTTGTGCTCGTTCTGAGGTTACGGAGTTTCGCCTGAGAGCCTTACTTCCGGACCTCGGGACTCTTTTGTGCTTTGCCTCGATTTGCAAACCAGGTTCTGTTTTCTCCCCCCGAAAGGAGGGAGAGGTTTCGTAGACCATCTCTCAGTGGCCGTAGGCTACTTTTTGTGGTCGTAGACCACTGTTCCCGTTTGGAGACCATTTTCTGATTTTCGGACCCGTCGGTCGTGCGCCTCGGCTCGGGACGGCTTAACTTTCTCCGTTTGGCACGGTTTTTGGACAGCTTGACCATTTTGAACCTTTGTTTTAGCTTCTTGAGGAAGCTTGAACCTTTTGAACCCTTATTTTAGCTTCTTGAGGAAGTTAACCCTTATGAACCTTCGTTTTAGCTTCTTGAGGGAGCTTGAACCTTTTGAACCTTGGTTTTAGCTTCGTATGGCGCTTGGACCTTTTGAACCTTCGTTTTAGCTTCTTGAGGGAGCTTGAAACTTTTGAACCCTGGTTTTAGCTTCTTGACGAAGTTGAACCTTCTGAACCTTCGTTTTAGCTTCCTGAGAGAGCCTGAACCTTGTGAACCTTCGTTTTAGCTTCTTGAGGGAGTTGAACCTTTTGAACCTTCGTTTTAGCCTCTTGAGGGTGCTTTAACCTTTTGAACCCCTGTTTTGGCTTCTTGAGGAAGCTTGAAATTTTGAACTTTTCAACCTTCGATTTAGCTTCTTGAGGAAGCTTGAACCTTTTGAACCTTTGCTCTAGCTTCTCCGAGGAAGCTTGAACCTTTTGCACCCTGGTTTTAGCTTCTTCACGAAGTTGAACCTTCTGAACCTTCGTTTTAGTTTCCTGAGGGAGCTTGAACCTTTTGAACCTTTGTTTTAGCTTTTTGAGGAAGCTTGAACCTTTTGAAGCTTTGTTTTAACTTCTTGAGGAAGCTTCAACCTTTGCTCTAGCTTCTCCAAGAAGCTTGAACCCTTTGCTCTAGCTTCTCCAAGAAGCTTGAAACTTTTGAACCATTGCTCTAGCTTCTCTAAGCAGCTTGAACCTTTTCCTCTAGCTTCTCCAAGAAGCTTGAACCCTCTTGTTTCTCTATAAGAGAGGGCCTCCCTCTCCTTTAGAGAGGTTGAAAAAAATTTGTCTAAGGAAAAGCACGTATATCTCTCTATATTTCTACATTCTAGGCTTAGAGAGGCTGTTTGTTCTTGGCCTTTAACACCATCGGTGATTGCGCATGTTGTGCTCGTTCTGAGGTTACGGAGTTTCGGCTGAGAGCCTTACCTCCGGACCTCGGGACTCTTTTGTGCTTTGCCTCGATTTGCGAACCAGGTTACATTTCTCTCCCGAAGGAGGAGAGGTTTCTAGACCATGTCTCGATGGCCGTGAAGCTACTTTTCGTGGTCGTGGACCACTGTTCCCGTTTGGAGACCATTTTTCGATTTTCGGAGCCGTCGGTCGTGCGCCTCGGTTGGGGACCGCTTAACTTTCTCCGTTTGGCACGGTTTTTGGACAACTTGAACCTTTTGAACCTTCGTTTTAGCTTCTTGAGGAAGCTTGAACCTTTTGAACCCTTATTTTAGCTTATTGAGGAAGTTAAACCTTCTGAACCTTCGTTTTAGCTTCTTGAGGGAGCTTGAACCTTTTGAACCTTGGTTTTAGATTCTTGAAGGCGCTTGGACCTTTTGAACCTTTGTTTTAGCTTCTTGAGGGAGCTTGAACCTTTTGAAACCTGGTTTTAGCTTCTTGACGAAGTTTTTTTTTTTTTTTTGGGTGAGTAAGTCATAAATTAAAGACAATGAAATATACAAGTTTACAAGGGGCATACCCCAGGCACGCCCAACAACAATAACCAAACGATTACAAGACCAACCAAACCCAAACCCGTAAGAGCGGGAGAACAAACAGAAAAAGAACAGAAACCCAAATTTGCCCATATATCATTTATCCCCAAGTAACCCCTACCATCAGAAATAATAGATGGAAACTAGGGGTAGATATATGGGCAAAGATACAAACAGACTCCACAAAGGTAAGAAACAACAAACAAAACACACAAAACAACAACCCACAAGCTCAATAAACAGATGACCTCTACCACAAGCCCCCAGTCTCTACCACAGATACAGCACATGGAACCCAATAAGCATCCCACTTCTCACTGCCGTGACATCCTAGCCACTTCACTAAAGCAATGACATAGGAAAAAATCTATCCCATGAGAGATCCAGACAAAGTCACATGAAGTAAGCAAGATCAGTCACCATCATCACTGGTCTTGGGAGTTGAAGTAAACAGACAGTAGCCCCTCAGCAACAAATCCATACACAGTCAATAAACTCCTGAGATCAATCATCACATCCCCCAGTCCCTACCTTGGTAGATCACAAACCTCAAACCCCACGGCAGTGTGCCCTTCACTCCATGTCAGGCGTGGTAAGGCGATCAATTAGGACGGGTCACATGATGACAAGAAGCAACCAGAAAACCGGTAACTATCCTCCCGCTCATCTTCCAGTCCTAACTCAGCTGGTTTCGAACCACTATTCCCCAAAGCAGTGACTCCCTAATCACTCTTGGCAGAGATGGCTCAAAACCACCCTCATATCGAGTCACATGAGGATCACACGACCAATCAACACAAGAAAATCAACTGTAAAAGATCTGCTACCTTGAGGCTAAACAGGATTAATGGGCTCACCCATCATATAAATAAATACAATAATCCCAAAAACTGAGGAGCCCAAATCATAAATTCAATATTCAGCCAAAACCGTAGGCCCACCCGGGACCCACTGCGTAATGGCTGAGTATACATCAATGCAAAGCCCACACAAATCAGCCCACGGAAGTCCACACTGACTGATAAGAAAATGCACCGCGGGCCCAAACTAGTCTCCACGTGGGCGAGAGCCCACACGAGTAAACAAAAGCATTAAACAACATGGCCCACCAGATAACATCTCCAAGCTCCAAGCTGGCGTGGAGAACACAAATCACCCAAATATATATAAAATATATATAGAGCTGATAAAGATTTACCTTCCCAACAAAAAATCTGTATTTGCTCCCTCCTACGCACGTGCTTTCCTTGATCAGAACAACAACATTGGGACGGGAGACGTACACATTGAAAACACGCGATGCACCACACGTTCACCACGCACGCGGGATGCCATGAGGCACACACCCAACAAAAAATTCACCATGGCCGTTGCTGGTGTAGCAGCAACGCCAACAATTCTGAAACCATTGCAATGGCGCCGGAAAAGACACACGGCGCAAGATGCATAACCACGGCCCAGCAAAAAAACGGCGCCGAATTCCGAGACCCAACCAATGCCGCAGGTAAACTGGAGTAATAACCAGCACCTGAACATCAACCCAAATACACGAAGTCCAGCGGACTAACGTTATTCAACCCAGCTAACAACATTATCACCGGCGACGACGGCTGAAAAGAAACAGCAACTGGAATTGGATAATAGTCACAGTTGAGGAAACAAAACTATAACCATCTTCCCCAACAGCTCCTAGACAAGGAAAGACCAGGCAGCGCCGGAGAAGAAACACAACATAGGTCCACCAAAAGAAGTCGCATGGCGGAGACCACCAAACAAACTCTGAAAGTCTGAACCAGAACTAGCACGTCGGTGTAGAACCAAGCACACCAGCCCGCAGGGAACCATCCAGCAGTTACCGAAAGCATTTCCAGACCTCTCCTTTCAGCAACTAGGTTACTCAAAGTACAGAGACTACAGACAGTCAAAACCCACCAAACAGCGACCAAACTCCGATTAAGGCTTAACCTACGGACAATTTGACCACCGGGGGTAAAATATGAACGCCATAATTAACCGCAACTCAAGAATCCATGGATACCGAAGTAAGAGTGGACCAAATACCTCCCTAAACTACCAGAGAACTCCAAACAATTATAAAGTAACAAACAAAGTCAGCAACACCCCAAACCGGGGCTTACTAGACCTGAAACAAACTCACTCACCCTCAGCAGCGTGGGTAGAGGAGCTAAGCAAGCTGGCCGGAACAGCACCAGTACAACACCACGATGGGTAACAACGGTTTGAGATTTCTCTCTCTAGAATCTAGAGAGAGAAGCTCTCAACCTTCTGAACCTTCTGAACCTTCGTTTTAGCTTCCTCAGGGAGCCTGAACCTTTTGAACCTTCGTTTTAGCTTCTTGAGGGAGCTTGAACCTTTTGAACCTTTGTTTTAGCCTCTTGAGGGAGCTTGAACCTTTTGAACCCCTGTTTTGGCTTCTTGAGGAAGCTTGAAATTTTGAACTTTTCAACCTTCGTTTTAGCTTCTTGAGGAAGCTTGAACCTTTTGAACCTTCGTTTTAGCTTCTTGAGGAAGCTTGAACCTATTGAACCTTTGCTCTAGCTTCTCCGAGGAAGCTTGAACCTTTTGAACACCGGCTTTAGCTTCTTGAGGAAGTTGAACCTTCTGAACCATCGTTTTAGTTTCCTGAGAGAGCTTGAACCTTTTGAACCTTCGTTTTAGCTTCTTGAGGGAGCTTGAACCTTTTGAACCTTTGTTTTAGCTTCCTGAGGGAGCTTGAACCTTTTGAACCCTTGTTTTGGCTTCTTAAGGAAGCTTGAACCTTCGTTTTAGCTTCTTGAGGAAGCTTGAACCTTTTGAACGTTCGTTTTAGCTTCTTGAGGAAGCTTGAACCTTTTGAACCTTTGCTCTAACTTCTCCAAGAAGCTTGAACCCTTTGCTCTAGCTTCTCCAAGAAGCATGAAACTTTTGAACCTTTGCTCTAGCTTCTCTAAGAAGCTTGAACCTTTTGCTCTAGCTTCTCCAAGAAGCTTGAACCCTCTTGTTTCTCTATAAGAGAGGGCCTCCCTCTCCTTTAGAGAGGTTGAAAAAAATTTGTCTAAGGAAAAGCACATATATCTCTCTATATCTCTACATTCTAGGCTTAGAGAGGGTGTTTGTTCTTGGCCTTTAACACCACCGGTGATTGCGCATGTTGTGCTCGTTTTGAGGTTACGGAGTTTTGACTGAGAGCCTTACCTCCGAACCTCGGGACTCTTTTGCGCTTTGCCTCGATTTGCGAACCAGGTTCTGTTTTCACTCCCCGAAGGGAGAGAGAGGTTTCGTAGACCATCTCTCGGCTACTCGTGGTCGCACTACTGATCGCACCTTTGTTCCCGTTTGGAGACCATTTCTCGATTTTCGGAGCCGTCGGTCGTGCGCCTCGGTTCGGGACCGCTTAACTTTCTCCGTTTGGCACGGTTTTTGGACAGCTTGAACCTTTTGAACCTTCGTTTTAGCTTTTTGAGGAAGCTTGAACCTTTTGAACCCTTATTTTAGCTTATTGAGGAAATTAAACCTTCTAAACCTTCGTTGTAGCTTCTTGAGGGAGCTTGAACCTTTTGAAACTTGGTTTTAGATTCTGGAAGGCGCTTGGACCTTTTGAACCTTCGTTTTAGCTTCTTAAGGGAGCTTGAACCTTTTGAAACCTGGTTTTAGCTTCTTGACGAAGTTCAACCTTCTGAACCTTCGTTTTAGCTTCCTGAGGGAGGCTGAACCTTTTGAACCTTCGTTTTAGCTTCTTGAGGGAGCTTGAACCTTTTGAACCTTTGTTTTAGCCTCTTGAGGGAGCTTGAACCGTTTGAACCCCTGTTTTGGCTTCTCGAGGAAGCTTGAAATTTTGAACTTTTCAACCTTCGTTTTAGCTTCTTGAGGAAGCTTGAACCTTTTGAACCTTCGTTTTAGCTTCTGGAGGAACCTTTAACCTTTTCAACCTTTGCTCTTGCTTCTCCGAGGAAGCTTGAACCTTTTGAACCCCGGTCTTAGCTTCTTTAGGAAGTTGAACCTTCTGAACCTTCGTTTTAGTTTCTTGAGGGAGCTTGAACCTTTTGAACCTTTGTTTTAGCTTCTTGAGGGAGCTAGAACCTTTTGAACCTTTGTTTTAGCTTCTTGAGGGAGCTTGAACCTTTTGAACCCTTGTTTTGGCTTCTTAAGGAAGCTTGAACCTTTGAACCTTCGTTTTAGCTTCTTGAGGAAACTTGAACCTTTTGAACGTTCGTTTTAGCTTCTTGAGAAAGCTTGAACCTTTTGAACCTTTGCTCTGGCTTCTTCAAGAAGCTTGAACCCTTTGCTCTAGCTTCTCCAAGAAGCATGAAACTTTTGAACCTTTGCTCTAGCTTCTCTAAGAAACTTGAACCTTTTGCTCTAGCTCCGCCAAGAAGCTTGAACCCTCTTATTTCTCTATAAGAGAGGGCCTCCCTCTCCTTTAGAGAGGTTGAAAAAAATTTGTCTAAGGAAAAGCACATATATCTCTCTATATCTCTACATTTTATGCTTAGAGAGGGTATTTGTTCTTGGCCTTTAACACCACCCGTGATTGCGCATGTTGTGCTCGTTCCGATGTTACGGAGTTTCGGCTGAGAGCCTTACCTCCGGACCTCGGGACTCTTTTGTGCTTTGCCTCGATTTGCGAACCAGGTTCTCTTTTCTCTCCCTAAAGGGAGGGAGAGGTTTCGTAGACCATCTCTCAGTGGCCGTAGGCTACTTTTCGTGGTCTTAGACCACTGTTCCTGTTTGGAGACCATTTTTTGATTTTCGGAGCCGTCGGTCGTGCGCCTCGGTTCGGAACCGCTTAACTTTCTCCGTTTGGCATGGTTTTTGGACAGCTTGAACCTTTTGAACCTTTGTTTTAGCTTCTTGAGGAAGCTTGAACCTTTTGAACCCTTATTTTAGCTTCTCGAGGAAGTTAAACCTTCTGAACCTTCGTTTTAGCTTCTCGAGGGAGCTTGAACCTTTTGAACCTTGGTTTTAGCTTCTTGAGAGCGCTTGGACCTTTGGAACCATCGTTTTAGCTTCTTGAGGGAGCCTGAACCTTTTGAACCCTGGTTTTAGCTTCTTGACAAAGTTGAACCTTCTGAACCTTCGTTTTAGCTTCCTGAGGGAGCCCGAACCTTTTGAACCTTCGTTTTAGCTTCTTGAGGGAGCTTGAACCTTTTGAACCTTCATTTTAGCCTCTTCAGGGAGCTTGAACCTTTTGAACCCCTGTTTTGGTTTCTTGAGGAAGCTTGAAATTTTGAACTTTTCAACCTTCGTTTTAGCTTCTTGAGGAAGCTTGAACCTTCATTTTAGCTTCTTGAGGAAGGTTGAACCTTTTGAACCTTTGCTCTAGCTTCTCCGAGGAAGCTTGAACCTTTTGAACCCTGGTTTTAGCTTTTTGTGGAAGTTGAACCTTCTGAACCTTCGTTTTGGTTTCCTGAGGGAGCTTGAACCTTTTGAACCTTCGTTTTAGCTTCATGAGGGAGCTTGAACCTTTTGAACCCTTGTTTTGGCTTCTTAAGGAAGCTTGAACCTTTTGAACCTTCATTTTAGCTTCTTGAGGAAGCTTGAACCTTTTGAACCTTTGCTCTAGCTTCTCTAAGAGGCTTGAACCCTTTGCTCTAGCATCTACAAGAAGCTTGAAATTTTTGAACCTTTGCGCTAGCTTCTCTAAGAAGCTTGAACCTTTTGCTCTAGCTTCTCCAAGAAGCCTGAACCCACTTGTTTCTCTATAAGAGAGGGCCTCCCTCTCCTTTAGAGAGGTGGAAAAAAATTTGTCTAAGGAAAAGCACATATATCTCTCTATATCTCTACGTTCTAGGCTTAGAGAGGCTATTTGTTCTTGGCCTTTAACACCACCGGTGATTGCGCATGTTGTGCTCGTTCTGAGGTTACGGAGTTTCGGCGGAGAGCCTTACCTCCGGACCTCGGGTCTCTTTTGTGCTTTGCCTCGATTTGCGAACCAGGTTCTGTTTTATCTCCCCGAAGGGAGGGAGAGGTTTCGTAGACCATCTCTCAGTGGCCGTAGGCTACTTTTCGTGGTTGTAGACCACAGTTCCCGTTTGGAGACTATTTTTCGATTTTCGGCGCCGTCGGTCGTGCGCCTCGGTTCGGGACCGCTTAACTTTCTTCGTTTGCCATGGTTTTTGGACAGCTTTAACCTTTTGAACCTTCGTTTTAGTTTCTTTAGGAAGCTTGAACATTTTGAACCTTGGTTTTAGCCTCTTTAGGGCGCTTGGACCTTTTGAACATTCGTTTTAGCTTCTTGAGGGAGCTTGAACATTTTGAACCCTAGTTTTAGCTTCTTGACGAAGTTGAACGTTCTGAACCTTCGTTTTAGCTTCCTGAGGGAGCCTGAACCTTTTGAACCTTCGTTTTAGCTTCTTGAGGGAGCTTGAACCTTCTGAACCTTCATTTTAGCCTCTTGAGGGAGCTTGAACCTTTTGAACCCCTATTTTGGCTTCTTGAGGATGCTTGAAATTTTGAACTTTTCAACCTTCGTTTTAGCTTCTTGAGGAAGCTTGAACCTTTTGAACCTTCGTTTTAGCTTCTTGAGGAAGCTTGAACCTTTTGAACCTTTCCTCTAGCTTCTCCGAGGAAGCTTGAACCTTTTGACCCTGGTTTTAGCTTCTTGACGAAGTTGAACCTTCTGAACCTTCATTTTAGTTTCCTGAGGGAGTTTGAACCATTTGAACCTTCGTTTTAGCTTCTTGAGGGAGCTTGAACCTTTTGAACCCCTGTTTTGGCTTTTTGAGGAACTTTGAAATTTTGAACTTTTCAACCTTCAATTTAGCTTCTTGAGGAAGCTTGAACCTTTTGAACCTTTGCTCTAGCTTCTCCGAAGAAGCTTGAACCTTTTGAACCCTGGTTTTAGCTTCTTCACGAAGTTGAATCTTCAGAACCTTCGTTTTAGTTTCCTGAGGGAGCTTGAACCTTTTGAACCTTCGTTTTAGCTTCTTCAGGAAGCTTGAACCTTTTGAACCTTCGTTTTAGCTTCTTGAGAAAGTTTGAACCTTTGGTCTAGCTTCTCCAAGAAGCTTGAACCCTTTGCTCTAGCTTCTCCAAGAAGCTTGAAACTTTTGAACCATTGCTCTAGCTTCTCTAAGCAGCTTGAACCTTTTGCTCTAGCTTCTCCAAGAAGCTTGAACCCTCTTGTTTCTCTATAAGAGAGGGCCTCCCTCTCCTTTAGAGAGGTTGAAAAAAAATTGTCTAAGGAAAAGCACATATATCTCTCTATATCTCTACATTCTATACTTAGAGAGGTTGTTTGTTCTTGGCCTTTAACATCACCGGTGATTGCGCATGTTGTGCTCGTTCTGAGGTTACGGAGTTTCGGCTGAGAGCCTTACCTCCGGACCTCGGGACTCTATTGTGCATTGCCTCGATTTGCGAACCAGGTTCTGTTTTCTCTCCCCGAATGGAGGGAGAGGTTTCGTAGACCATCTCTCACTGGCCGTAGGCTACTTTTCGTGGCTGTAGACCACTGTTCTCGTTTGGAGACTATTTTTTGGTTTTCGGCGCCGTCGGTCGTGCGCCTCGGTTCAGGACCGCTTAACTTTCTCTGTTTGGCACGGTTTTTGGACAGCTTGAACCTTTTGAACCTTCGTTTTAGCTTCTTGAGGAAGCTTGAACCTTTTTAACACTTATTTTAGCTTCTTGAGGAAGTTAAACCTTCTGAACCTTCGTTTTAGCTTCTTGAGGGAGCCTGAAGCTTTTGAACCTTGGTTTTAGCCTGTTGAGGGCGCTTGGACCTTTTGAACCTTCGTTTTAGCTTCTTGAGGGAGCTTGAAACTTTTGAACCGTGGTTTTAGCTTCTTGACGAAGTTGAACCTTCTGAACCTTCGTTTTAGCTTCCTGAGGGAGCCTGAACCTTTTGAACCTTCGTTGTAGCTTCTTGAGGGAGCTTGAACCTTTTGAACCTTCGTTTTAGCCTTTTGAGGGAGCTTGAACCTTTTGAACCCCTGTTTTGGCTTCTTGAGGAAGCTTGAACCATTTGAACCTTCGTGTTAGCTTCTTGAGGAAGCTTGAACCTTTTGAACCATTGCTCTAGCTTCTTTGAGGAAGCTTGAACCTTTTGAACCCAGGTATTAGCTTCTTGACGAAGTTGAACCTTCGTTTTAGTTTCCTGAGGGAGCTTGAACCTTTTGAACCTTCGTTTTAGCTTATTGACGGAGCTTGAACCTTTTGAACCCCTGTTTTGGCATCTTGAGGAAGCTTGAAATTTTGAACTTTTCAACCTTTGTTTTAGCTTCTGGAGGAAGCTTGAACCTTTTGAACCTTTGCTCTAGCTTCTCCGAGGAAGCTTGAACCTTTTGAACCCTGGTTTTAGCTTCTTCACGAAGTTGAACCTTCTGAACCTTCGTTTTAGTTTCCTGAGGGAGCTTGAACCTTCTGAACCTTCGTTTTAGTTTCCTGAGGGAGCTTGAACCTTTTGAACCTTCGTTTTAGCTTCTTGAGGACTTGAAACATTTGAACCTTCGTTTTAACTTCTTGAGGAAGCTTGAACCTTTTGAACCTTTGCTCAAGCTTCTCCAAGAAGCTTGAACCCTTTGCTCTAGCTTCTTCAAGAAGCTTAAAACTTTTAAACCTTTGCTCTAGCTTCTGTAAGAAGCTTGAACCTTTTGCTCTGGCTTCTCCAAGAAGTTTGAACCCTCTTGTTTCTCTATAAGAGAGGGCCTCCCTCTTCTTTAGAGAGGTTGAAAAAAATTTGTCTAAGGAAAAGCGCATATATCTCTCTATATCTCTACATTCTAGGCATAGAGAGGGTGTTTGTTCTTGGCCTTTAACACCACCGGTGATTGCGCATGTTGGGCTCGTTCTGAGGTTACGGAGTTTCGGTTGAGAGCCTTACCTCCGGACCTCGGGACTCTTTTGTGCTTTGCCTCGATTTGCGAACCAGGTTTTGTTTTCTCTCCTCGAGGGAAGGGAGAGGTTTCGTTGACCATCTCTCAGTGGCCGTAGGCTACTTTTCGTGGTCGTAGACCACTGTTCCCGTTTGGAGACCATTTTAGATTTTTGCGTCGATGCGTGCGCCTCGATTGGACAACTTAACTTTCTCCGTTTGGCACGGTTTTTGGACAACTTGAACTTTTTGAACCTTCGTTTTAGCTTCTTGAGGAAGCTTGAACCTTTTGAACCCTTATTTTAGCTATTTTAGGAAGTTAAACCTTCTGAACCTTCGTTTTAGCTTCTTGAGGGAGCTTGAACCTTTTAAACCTTGGTTTTAGCCTCTTGAGGTCGCTTGGACCTTTTGAACCTTCGATTTAGCTTCTTGAGGGAGCTTGAACCTTTTGAACCCCGGTTTTAGCTTCTTGACGAAGTTGAACCTTCTGAACCTTCGTTTTAGCTTCCTGAGGGTGCCTGAACCTTTTGAACCTTCGTTTTAGCTTCTTGAGGGAGCTTGAACCTCTTGAACCATCGTTTTAGCCTCTTGAGGGAGCTTGAACCTTTTGAACCCCTGTTTTGGTTTCATGAGATAGCTTGAAATTTTGAACTTTTCAACCTTCGTTTTAGCTTCTTGAGGAAGCTTGAACCTTTTGAACCTTCATTCTAGCTTCTTGAGGAAGCTTGAACCTTTTGAACCTTTGCTCTAGCTTCTCCGAGGAAGCTTGAACCTTTTGAACCCTGGTTTTAGCTTCTTGACGAAGTTGAACCTTCTGAACCATCGTTTTAGTTTCCTGAGGGAGCTTGAACCTTTTGAACCTTCGTTTTAGCTTCTTGACGGAGCATGAACCTTTTGAATCCCAGTTTTGGCTTCTTGAGAAAGCTTGAAATTTTGAACTTTTCAACCTTCGTTTTAGCTTCTTGAGGAAGCTTGAACCTTTTGAACCCCGGTTTTAGCTTCTTTACGAAGTTGAACCTTCTGAACCTTCGTTTTAGTTTCCTGAGGGAGCTTGAACCTTTTGAACCTTCGTTTTAGCTTCTTGAGGACTTGAAACATTTGAACCTTCGTTTTAGCTTCTTGAGGAAGCTTGAACCTTTTGAACCTCTGCTCTAGCTTCTCCAAGAAGCTTGAACCCTTTGCTCTAGCTTCTCCAAGAAGCTTGAACCTTTTGAACCTTCATTTTAGCTTCTTGAGGGAGCTTGAACCTCTTGAACCTTCGTTTTAGTTTCTTGAGGGAGCTTGAACCTTTTGAACCCTTGTTTTGGCTTCTTGAGGAAGCTTGAACTATTTAAACCTTCGTTTTAACTTCTTGAGGAAGCTTGAACCTTTTGAACCTCTGCTCTAGCTTCTCCAAGAAGCTT
Source organism: Camellia lanceoleosa (assembly GCA_025200525.1). NCBI lineage: Eukaryota > Viridiplantae > Streptophyta > Magnoliopsida > Ericales > Theaceae > Camellia > Camellia lanceoleosa. The sequence goes on along the minus strand of CM045770.1, from coordinate 152,312,670 downwards.
GAACCCTTTGCTCTAGCTTCTCTAAGAAGCTTGAAACTTTTGAACAGTTGCTCCAGCTTCTCTATGAAGCTTGAACCTTTTGCTCTAGCTTCTCCAAGAAGCTTGAACCCTCTTGTTTCCTCCCACTCCTCTAGAGAGGTTGAAAAAAATTTGTCTAAGGAAAAGCACATATATCTCTCTATATCTCTACATTCTAGGCTTAGAGAGAGTGTTTGTTCTTGGCCTTTAACACCACCGGTGATTGCGCATGTTGTGCTTGTTCTGAGGTTACAGAGTTTCGGCTGAGAGCCTTACCTCCGGACCTCGAGACTCTTTTGTGCTTTGCCTCGATTTGCGAACCAGGTTCTGTTTTCTCTCCCCGAAGCGAGGGAGAGGTTTCATAGACCATCTCTCAGTGGCCGTAGGCTACTTTTCGTGGTCGTAGGCTACTTTTCGTGGTCGTAGACCAATGTTCCCGTTCGGAGACCATTTTCCGATTTTCGGAGCCGTCGGTCATGCGCCTCGGTTCGGGAGTGCTTAACTTTCTCCGTTTGGCACGGTTTTTGGACAGCTTGAACCTTTTGAACCTTCGTTTTAGCTTCTTGAGGGAGCTTGAACTTTTGGAAACCGGGTTTTAGCTTCTTGACGAAGTTGAACCTTCTGAACCTTCGTTTTAGCTTCCTGAGGGAGCCAGAACCTTTTGAACCTTTGTTTTAGCTTCTTGAGGGAGCTTGAACCTTTTAAACCTTCGTTTTAGCCTCTTCAGGGAGCTTCAACCTTTTGAACCCCTATTTTGGCTCCTTGAGGAAGCTTGAAATTTTGAACTTTTCAACTTTCGCTTTAGCTTCTTGAGGAAGCTTGAACCTTTTGAACCTTCATTTTAGCTCCTTGAGGAACCTTGAACCTTTTGAACCTTTGCTCTAGCTTCTTCGAGGAAGCTTGAACCTTTTGAACCCTGGTTTTAGCTTCTCGAGGAAGTTGAACCTTCTAAACCTTCGTTTTAGTTTCCTGAGGGAGCTTGAACCTTTTGAACCTTCGTTTTAGCTTCTTGGGTGAGCTTGAACCTTTTGAACCTTTGTTTTACCTTCTTGAGGGAGCTAGAACCTTTTGAACCCCTGTTCTGGCGTCTTAAGGAAGCTTGAACCTTTTGAACCTTCGTTTTAGCTTCTTGAGGAAGCTTGAACCTTTTGAACGTTCGTTTTAGCTTCTTGAGGAAGCTTGAACCTTTTGAACCTTTGCTCTAGCTTCTCCAAGAAGCTTGAACCCTTTGCTCTAGCTTCTCCAAGAAGCTTGATACTTTTGAATATTTGCTCTAGGTTCTCTAAAAAGCTTGAACCTTTTGCTCTAGCTTCTCCAAGAAGCTTGAACCCTCTTGTTTCTCTATAAGAGAGGCCCTCCCTCTCCTTTAGAGAGGTTGAAAAAAATTTGTCTAACGAAAAGCACATATATCTCTCTATGTCTCTACATTCTAGTCTTAGAGAGAGTGTTTGTTCTTGGCCTTTAACACCACCAGTGATTGCGCATGTTGTGCTCGTTACGAGATTCTGAGTTTGGTGAAGCCTTACCTCCGGACCTCGAGACTCTTTGTGCTTTGTGTCGATTTGCGAACCGAGTTACATTTTCTCTCCCGAAGGAGAGAGGTTTAAATGAACCATCTCTCAATGGCCGTAGGCTACTTTTCATGGTCGTAGACCACTGTTCATGTTTGGAGACCATTTTTCGGTTTTCAAAGCCATCGGTCGTTCGCCTCGGTTCGGGACTGCATAACTTTCTCCGTTTGGCACGGTTTTTTGACAGCTTGAACCTTTTGAACCTTCGTTTTAGCTTCTTGAGGAAGCTTGAACCTTTTGAACCCTTATTTTAGCTTCTTGAGGAAGTTAAACCTTCTGAACCTTCGTTTTTGCTTCTTGAGGGAGCTTGAACCTTTTCAACCTTGCTTTTAGATTCTTGAGAGCGCTTGGACCTTTTGAACCTTCGTTTTAGCTTCTAGAGGGAGCTTGAACCTTTTAAAACCTGGTTGTAGCTTCCTGACGAAGTTGAACCTTCTGAACCTTCGTTTTAGCTTCCTGAGGGAGCCTGAACCTTTTAAACCTTCGTTTTAGCGTCTTAAGGGAGCTTGAACCTTTTGAACCTTCGTTTTAGCCTCTAGAGAGAGCTTGAACCTTGTGAACCCCTGTTTTGGCTTCTTGAGGAAGCTTGAAATTTTGAACTTTTCAACCTTCGCTTTAGCTTCTTGAGGAAGCTTGAACCTTTTGAACCTTCATTTTAGCTTCTTGAGGAACCTTGAACCTTTTGAACCTTGGCTCTAGCTTCTCCGAGGAAGCTTGAACCTTTTGAACCCTGGTTTTAGCTTCTTGTGGAAGTTGAACCTTCTGAACCTTCGTTTTAGTTTCCTGAGGGAGCTTGAACCTTTTGAACCTTCGTTTTAGCTTCTTGAGGGAGCTTGAACCTTTTGAACCTTTGTTTTACCTTCTTGAGGGAGCTAGAACCTTTTGAACCCTTGTTTTGGCTTCTTAAGGAAGCTTTAATCTTTTGAACCTTCGTTTTAGCTTCTTCAGGAAGCTTGAACCTTTTGAACGTTCGTTTTAGCTTCTTGAGGAAGCTTGAACCTTTTGAACCCTTTGCTCTAGCTTCTCCAAGAAGCTTGAAACTTTTGAACCATTGCTCTAGCTTCTCTAAGCAGCTTGAACCTTTTGCTCTCGCTTCTCCAAGAAGCTTGAACCCTCTTGTTTCTCTATAAGAGAGGGCCTCCCTCTCCTTTAGAGAGGTTGAAAAAAATTTGTCTAAGGAAAAGCAAATATATCTCTCTATATCTCTACATTCTAGGCTTAGAGAGGGTGTTTGTTCTTGGCCTTTAACACCACCGGTGATTGCGCATGTTGTGCTCGTTCTAAGGTTACGGAGTTTCGGCTGAGAGCATTACCTCCGGACCTCGGGACCTTTTTGTGCTTTGCCTCGATTTACGAACCAGGTTCTGTTTTCTCTGCCCGAAGGGAGGGAGTGGTTTCGTAAACCATCTCTCAGTGGCCGTAGGCTACTTTTCGTGGTCGTAGACCACTGTTCCCGTTTGGAGACCATTTTCCGGTTTTTGAGCCGTCGATGCGCCTCCGTTGGGCAAGCTTAACTTTCTCCGTTTGGCACGGTTTTTGGACAGCTTAAATCTTTTGAACCTTCGTTTTAGCCTCTTGAGGAAGCTTGAATCTTTTGAACCCTTATTTTAGCTTATTGAGAAAGTTAAACCTTCTGAACCTTAGTTTTATCTTCTTGAGGGAGCTTGAACCTTTTGAACCTTGGTTTTAGCTTCTTGAGGGCGCTTGGACCTTTTGAACCTTCGTTTTAGCTTCTTGAGGGAGCTTGAATCTTTTGAACCCTGGTTTTAGCTTCTTGACGAAGTTGAACCATCTGAACCTTCATTTTAGCTTCCTGAGGGAGCCTGAACCTTTTGAACCTTCGTTTTAGCTTCTAAAGGGAGATTGAACCTTTTGAACCTCCGTTTTAGCCTCTTGAGGGAGCTTGAACCTTTTGAACCCCTGTTTTGGCTTCTTGAGGAAGCTTGAAATTTTGAACTTTTCAACCTTCGTTTTAGCTTCTTGAGGAAGCTTGAACCTTTTGAACCGTCGTTTTAGCTTCTTGAGGAAACATGAGCCTTGTGAACCTTTGCTCTAGCTTCTCCAAGGAAGCTTGAACCGTTTGAACCCTGGTTTTAGCTTCTTGACGAAGTGGAACCTTCTGAACCGTCGTTTCTGTTTCCTGAGGGAGCTTGAACCTTTTAAACCTTGGTTTTAGCTTCTTGAGGGCGCTTGGACCTTTTGAACCTTCGTTTTATCTTCTTGAGGGAGCTTGAACCTTTTGAACCCTAATTTTAGTTTCTTGACGAAGTTGAACCATCTGAACCTTCGTTTTAGCTTCCTGAGGGAGACTGAACCTTTTGAACCTTCGTTTTAGCTTCTTGAGGGAGCTTGAACCTTTTGAACCTTCGTTTTGGCCTCTTGAGGGAGCTTGAACCTTTTGAACCCCTGTTTTGGCTTCTTGAGGAAGCTTGAAATTTTGAACTTTTCAACGTTCGTTTTAGCTTCTTGAGGAAGCTTGAACTTTTTGAACCTTCGTTTTAGCTTCTTGAGGAAACGTGAGCCTTTTGAACCTTTGCTCTAGCTTCTCCGAGGAAGCTTGAACCGTTTGAACCCTGGTTTTAGCTTCTTGACGAAGTTGAACTTTCTGAACCTTCGTTTTAGTTTCCTGAGGGAGGTTGAACCTTTTGAACCTTCGTTTTAGCTTCTTGAGGGAGCTTGAACCTTTTGAACCCTTGTTTTGGCTTCTTGAAGAAGTTTGAACCTTTTGAACCTTCGTTTTAGCTTCTTGAGGAAGCTTGACCCTTTTGAACCTTCGTTTTAGCTTCTTGAGAAAGCTTGAACCTTTTGAACCTTTGCTCTAGCTAGAACCCTTTGCTCTAACTTCTCTAGGAAGCTTGAAACTTTTGAACCTTTTCTCTAGCTTCTCTAAGAAGCTTGAACCTTTTGCACTAGCTTCTCCAAAAAGCTTGAACCCTCTTGTTTCTCTATAAGAGAGGGCCTCCCTCTCCTTTAGAGAGGTTGAAAAAAGTTTGTCTAAGAAAAAGCAAATACATCTCTCTATATCTCTACATACTAGGTTTAGAGAGGGTGTTTGTTCTTGGCCTTTAACACCACCGGTGATTGCGCATGTTGTGCTCGTTCTGTGGTTACGTAGTTTCGACTGAGACCCTTATCTCCGGACCTCGGGACCTTTTTGTGCTTTGCCTCGATTTGCGAATCAGGTTCTGTTTTCCCTCCCCGAAGGGAGGGAGAGGTTTCGTAGACCATCTCTCAGTGGCCGTAGGCTACTTTTTGTGGTCGAAGACCACTGTTCCCGTTCCCACGGTTCGGGACCGCTTAACTTTCTCCGTTTGGCACGGTTTTTGGACAGCTTGAACCTTTTGAACCCTTCGTTTTAGCTTCTTGAGGAGGCTTGAACCTTCGTTTTAGTTTCTTGAGGGAGCTTGAACCTTTTGAACCTTTGTTTTAGTTTCTTGAGTGAGCTAGAACCTTTTGAACCCTTGTTTTGGCTTCTTAATGAAGCTTGAACCTTTTGAACCTTCGTTTTAGCTTCTTGAGGAAGCTTGAACCTTTTGAACCTTCGTTTTAGCTTCTTGAGGAAGCTTGAACCTTTTGAACCTTTGCACTAGCTTCTCCAAGAAGCTTGAACCCTTTGCTCTAGCTTCTCCCGGAAGCTTGATACTTTTGAACATTTGCTCTAGCTTCTCCAAGAAGCTTGAACCCTCTTGTTTTCCTATAAGAGAGGGCCTCCCTCTCCTTTAGAGAGGTTGAAAAAAATTTGTCTAAGGAAAAGCACATATATCTCTCTATATCTCTACATTCTAAGCTTAGAGAGGCTGTTTGTTCTTGGCCTTTAACACCACCGGTGATTGCGCATGTTGTGCTCGCTCTGAGCTTGAGACTTGGTGAGCCTTACCTCCCGGACCTCGGGACTCTTTGTGCTTTGCCTCGATTCTGAATCAGGTTCGATTTTCTCTCCCCGAAGGGAGGGAGAGGTTTCGTAGACCATCTCTCAGTGGCCGTAGGCTACTTTTCGTGGTCGTAGACCACTGTTCCCGTTTGGAGACCATTTTTCGATTTTCGGAGCCGTCGGTCGTGCGCCTCGGTTCGGGACCGCTTAACTTTCTCCGTTTGGCACGGTTTTTGGACAGCTTGAACCTTTTGAACGTTCGTTTTAGCTTCTTGAGGAAGCTTCAACCTTTTGAACCCTTATTTTAGATTCTTGAGGAAGTTAAACCTTCTGAACCTTCGTTTTAGCTTCTTGAGTAAGTTTGGACCTGTTGAACCCTTATTTTAGCATCTTGAGGAAGTTAAACCTTTTGAACCTTCGTTTTAGCTTCTTAAGGGAGCTTGAACCTTTTGAACCTTGGTTTTAGCCTCTTGAGGGTGCTTGGACCTTTTGAACCTTCGTTTTAGCTTCTTGAGGAAGCTTGAACCTTTTGAACCCTGGTTTTAGCTTCTCTACGAAGTTGAACCATCTGAACCTTCGTTCTAGCTTCCTGAGGGAGCCTGAACCTTTGGAACCTTCGTTTTAGCTTCTTGAGGGAGCTTGAACCTTTTGAACCTTCGTTTTAGCCTCTTGAGGGAGCTTGAACCTTTTGAACCCCTGTTTTGGCTTCTTGAGGAAGCTTGAAATTTTGAACTTTTCAACCTTCGTTTTAGCTTCTTGAGGAAGCTCGAACGTTTTGAACCTTCGTTTTAGCTTCTTGAGGAAACATGAACCTTTTGAACCTTTGCTCCAGCTTCTCCGAGGAAGCTTGAACCTTTTGTACCCTGGTTTTAGCTTCTTGGCGAAGTTGAACCTTCTGAACCTTCCTTTTACTTTCATAAGGGAGCTTGAACCTTTTGAACCTTCGTTTTAGTTTCCTGAGGGAGCTTAAACCTCTTGAACCTTCGTTTTAGCTTCTTGAGGGAGCTCGAACCTTTTGAACCCTTGTTTTGGCTTCTTGGTGAAGCTTGAACCTTTTGAACCTTCGTTTTAGCTTTTTGAGGAAGCTCGACCCTTTTGAACCTTCGTTTTAGCTTCTTGAGGAAGTTTGAACCTTTTGAACCTTTGCTCTAGCTTCTCCAAGAAGCTTAAACCCTTTGCTCTAACTTCTCCAAGAAGCTTGAAACTTTTGAACCTTTGCTCTAGCTTCTCTAAGAAGCTTGAACCTTTTGCTCTAGCTTCTCCAAGAAGCTTGAACCCTCTTGCTTCTCTATAAGAGAGGGCCTCCCTCTCCTGTAGAGAGGTTGAAAAAAATTTGTCTAAGGAAAAGCAGATATATCTCTCTATATCTCTACATTCTAGGCTTAGAGAGGGTGTTTGTTCTTGGCCTTTAACTCCACCGGTGATTGCGCATGTTGTGCTCGTTCTAAGGTTACGGATTTTCGGCTGAGAGCCTTACCTCCGGACCTCGGGACCTTTTTGTGCTTTGCCTCGATTCTGAACCAGTTACATTTCTCTCGAAGAGGGAGTGGTTTAAATAAACCATCTCTCGATGGCCGTGAGCTACTTTTCGTGGTCGTGAACCACTGTTCCCGTTAGAGACCATTTTTCGATTTTGAATGTCGTGCGCCTCGGTTCGGGACCGCTTAACTTTCTCCGTTTGGCACGGTTTTTGGACGGCTTGAACCTTTTGAACCTTCGTTTTAGCTTCTTGAGGAAACTTGAACCTTTTGAACCGTTATTTTAGATTCTTGAGGAAGTTAAACCTTCTGAGCCTTCGTGTTAGCTTCTTGAGGAAGCTTGAACCTTTTGAACCGTTATTTTAGCTTCTTGAGGAAGTTAAACCTTCTGAACCTTCGTTTTAGCTTCTTGAGGCAGCTTGAACCTTTTGAACCTTAGTTTTAGCTTCTTGAGGGCGCTTGGACCTTTTGAACCTTCGTTTTAGCTTCTCGAGAGAGCTTGAACCTTTTGAACCCTAGTTTTAGCTTCTTGATGAAGTTGAACCATCTAAACCTTCATTTTAGCTTCCTGAGGGAGCCTGAACCTTTTGAACCTTCGTTTTAGCTTCTTGAGGGAGCTTGAAACTTTTGAACCTTCGTTTTAGCCTCTTGAGGGAGCTTGAACCTTTTGAACCCTTGTTTTGGATTCTTGAAGAAGCTTGAACCCTTTTGAACCTTCGTTTTAGCTTCTTGAGGAAGCTTGACCCTTTTGAACCTTCGTTTTAGATTCTTGAGGAAGCTTGAACCTTTTGAACATTTGCTCTAGCTTCTCCCAGAAGCTCGAACCCTTTGCTCTAGCTTCTCCGAGAAGCTTGAAACTTTTCAACTTTTGCTCTAGCTTCTCTAAGAAGCTTGAACCTTTTGCTCTAGCTTCTCCAAGAAGCTTGAACCCTCTTGTTTCTCTATAAGAGAGGGCCTCCCTCTCCTTTAGAGAGGTTGAAAAAAATTTGTCTAAGGAAAAGCACATATATCTCTCTATATCTCTACATTCTAGGCTTAGAGATGGTGTTTGTTCTTGGCCTTTAACACCACCAGTGATTGCGCATGTTGTGCTCGTTCTGAGGTTACGGAGTTTCGGCCGAGAGCCTTACCTCCGGACCTCGGGACTCTTTTGTGCTTTGCCTCGATTTGCGAACCAGGTTCTGTTTTCTCTCCCCGAAGGGAGGGAGAGGTTTCGTAGACCATCTCGCAGTGGCCGTGGGCTACTTTTCGTGGTCGTAGACCACTGTTCCCGTTTGGAGACCATTTTCCAGTTTTCGGAGCCGTCGGTCGTGCGCCTCGGTTCGGGACCGCTTAACTTTCTCCGTTTGGCACGGTTTTTGGACAGCTTGAACCTTTTGAACCTTCGTTTTAGCTTCTTGAGGAAGCTTGAACCTTTTGAACCCTTATTTTAGCTTCTTGAGGAAGTTAAACCTTCTGAACCTTCGTTTTAGCTTCTTGAGGGAGCTTGAACCTTTTGAACCTTGGTTTTAGCTTCTTGAGGGTGCTTGGACCTTTTGAACCTTCGTTTCAGCTTCTTGAAGGAGCTTGAACCTTTTGAACCCTGGTTTTAGCTTCTTGACGAAGTTGAACCGTCTGAACCTTCGTTTTAGCTTCCTGAGGGAGCCTGAACCTTTTGAACCTTCGTTTTACCTTCTTGAGGGAGCTTGAACCTTTTCAACCTTCGTTTTAGCCTCTTGAGGGAGCTTGAACCTTTTGAACTCCTGTTTTGGCATCTTGAGGAAGCTTGAAAGTTTGAACCTTCCAAACTTCATTTTAGCATCTTGAGGAAGCTTGAACATTTTTAACCTTCGTTTTAGTTTCTTGAGGAAGCTTGAACCTTTTGAACCTTTGCTCTAGCTGCTCCGAGGAAGCTTGAACCTTTTCAACCCTGGTTTTAGCTTCTTGAGGAAGTTGAACCTTCTGAACCTTTATTTTAGTTTCTTGCGGGAGCTTGAACCTCTTGAACCTTCGTTTTAGCTTCTTGAGGGAGCTTGAACCTTTTGAACCTTCGTTTTATCTTCTTGAGGAAGCTTGAACCTTCTGAACCTTTGATCTAGCTTCTCCCAGAAGCTTGAACCCTTTGCTCTAGCTTCTCCGAGAAGCTTGAAACTTTTGAACCTTTGCTCTAGCTTCTCCAAGAAGCTTGAACCCTCTTTTTTCTCTATAAGAGAGGGCCTCCCTCTCCTTTAGCGAGGTTGAAAAAAATTTGTCTAAGGAAAAGCACATATATCTCTCTATATCTCTACATTCTAGGCTTAGAGAGGGTGTTTGTTCTTGGCCTTTAACACCACCGGTGATTGCGCATGTTGTCCTCGTTCTGAGGTTACGGAGTTTCGGCTGAAAGCCTTACCTCCGGACCTCGGGACTCTTTTCTGCTTTGCCTCGATTTGTGAACCAAGTTCTGTTTTCTCTCCCCGAACGGAGGGAGAGGTTTTGTAGACCATCTCTCAGTGGCTGTAGGCTACTTTTCGTGGTTGTAGACCACTGTTCCCGTTTGGAGACCATTTTTCGATTTTCGGTGCCGTCGGTCGTGCGCCTCGGTTCGGGACCGCTTAACTTTCTCCGTTTGGCACGGTTTTTAGACAGCTTGAACCTTTTGAACCTTCGTTTTAGCTTCTTGAGGAAGTTAAACCTTCTGAACCTTCGTTTTAGCTTCTTGACGGAGCTTGAACCTTCTGAACCTTGGTTTTAGCTTCTTGTGGGCGCTTGGACCTTTTGAACCTTCGTTTTAGCTTCTTGAGGGAGCTTGAACCTTTTGAACCCTGGTTTTAGCTTCTTGACGAAGTTGAACCTTCTGAACCTTCGTTTTAGCTTCCTGAGGGAGCCTGAACCTTTTGAACCTTCGTTTTACCTTCTTGAGGGAGCTTGAACCATTTGAAACTTCGTTTTAGCCTCTTGACGGAGCTTGAACCTTTTGAACCCCTATTTTGCCTTCTTGAGGAAGCTTGAAAGTTTGAACCTTCCAAACTTCATTTTAGCATCCTGAGGAAGCTTGAACATTTTTAACCTTCGTTTTAGTTTCTTGAGGAAGCTTGAACCTTTTGAACCTTTGCTCTAGCTGCTCCGAGGAAGCTTGAACCTTTTGAACCCTGGTTTTAGCTTCTTGAGGAAGTTGAACCTTCTGAACCTTTATTTTAGTTTCTTGCGGGAGCTTGAACCTCTTGAACCTTCGTTTTAGCTTCTTGAGGGAGCTTGAACCTTTTGAACCTTCGTTTTATCTTCTTGAGGAAGCTTGAACCTTCTGAACCTTTGATCTAGCTTCTCCCAGAAGCTTGAACCCTTTGCTCTAGCTTCTCCAAGAAGCTTGAAACTTTGAACCTTTGCTCTAGCTTCTCCAGAAGGTTGAACCCTCGTGTTTCGCTATAAGAGAGGGCTTTCCTCTGCTAGAGAGAGGTTGAAAAAAATTTGCCTAAAGAAAAACACATATATCTCTCTATATCTCTACATTCTAGGTTTAGAGAGGGTGTTTGTTCTTGGCCTTTAACACCACCGGTGATTGCGCAAGTTCTGCGCGTTCTGAGGTAACGGAGTTTCGGCCGAGAGCCTTACCTCCGGACCTCGGGACTCTTTTATGCTTTGCCTCGATTTACGAACCAAGTTCTGTTTTCTCTCCCTAAAGGGAGGGAGAGGTTTTGTAGACCATCTGTCAGTGGCCGTAGGCTACTTTTCGTGGTCGTAGACCACTGTTCCGTTTGGAGACCATTTTTCGATTTTCAGAGCCGTCGGGGGTGCCCCTCGGTTCGGGACCGCTTAACTTTGTCCATTTGGCACGGTATTTCGGCAGCTTGAACCTTTTGAACCATCGTTTTAGCTTATTGGAAAAGTTAACCCGTCTGAACCTTCGCTTTAGCTTCTTGAGAGAGTTTGAACCTTTTGAACCTTGGTTTTAGATTCTTGAAGGTGCTTGGACCTTTTGAACCTTAGTTTTATCTTCTTGAGGGAGCTTGAACCTTTTGAAACCTGGTTTTAGCTTCTTGACAAAGTTGAACCTTCTGAACCTTCGTTTTAGATTCCTGAGGGAGCCTGAGCCTTTTGAACCTTCGTTTTGGCTTCTTGAAGGAGCTTGAACCTTTTGAACCTTTGTTTCAGCCTCTTGAGGGAGCTTGAACCATTTTAACCCTGTTTGGCTTCTTGAGGAAGCTTGAAATTTTCAACTTTTCAACCTTCGTTTTAGCTTCTTGAGGAAGCTTGAACCTTTGAACCTTTGCTCTAGCTTCTCAGGAAGCTTGAACCTTTTGAACCCCGATTTTAGCTTCTTGAGGAAGTTGAACCTTCTGAACCTTCGTTTTAGTTTCCTAAGGGAGCTTAAACCTTTGGAACCTTCGTTTTAGCTTCTTGAGGGCGCTTGAGCCTTTTGAACCTTTGTTTTAGCTTCTTGAGGCAGCTTGAACCTTTGAACCTTCGTTTTAGCTTCTTGAGGAAGCTTGAACCTTCTGAACGTTCGTTTTAGCTTCTTGAGGAAGCTTGAACCTTCTGAACGTTCGTTTTAGCTTCTTGAGGAAGCTTGAACCTTTTGAACCTTTGCTCTAGCTTCTCCAAGAAGCTTGAACCCTTTGCTCTAGCTTCTCCAAGAAGCTTGAAACTTTTGAACCTTTGCTCTAGCTTCTCTAAGAAGCTTCAACATTTTGCTCTAGCTTCTCCAAGAAGCTTGAACCCTCCTGTTTCCCTATAAGAGAGGGCCCCCCTCTCCTTTAGAGAGGTTGAAAAAAATTTGTCTAAGGAAAAGCACATATATCTCTCTATATCTCTACATTCTAGGCTTAGAGAGGGTGTTTGTTCTTGGCCTTTAACACCACCGGTGATTGCGCATGCTGTGCTCGTTCTGAGGTTACGGAGTTTCTGCTGAGAGCCTTACCTCCGGACCTCGGGACTCTTTTGTGCTTTGCCTCGATTTGCAATCCATGTTTTGTTTTCCCTCCCCGAAGGAAGGGAGAGGTTTCGTGGACCATCTCTCAGTGGTTGTAGGCTACTTTTCGTGGTCGTAGACCACTGTTCCCGTTTGGAGGCCATTTTTCGATTTTCGGAGCCGTCGGTCGTGCGCCTCGGCTCGGGACCGCTTAAATTTCTCCGTTTGGCACGGTTTTTGGACAGCTTGAACATTTTGAACCTTCGTTTTAGCTTCTTAAGGAAGCTTGAACCTTTTGAACCCTTATTTTAGCTTCTTGAGGAAGTTAACCCTTCTGAACCTTCGTTTTAGCTTCTTGAGGGAGCTTGAACCTTTTGAACATTGGTTTTAGCTTCGTGAGGGTACTTGGACCATTTGAACCTTCGTTTTAGCATTTTGAGGTAGCTTGAACCTTTTGAACCCTGGTTTTAGATTCTTGACGAAGTTGAACCTTCTGAACCTTCGTTTTACCTTCTGACTGAACTTTTGAACCTTCGTTTTAGCTTCTTGAGGGAGCTTGAACCTTTGAACCTTCGTTTTAGCTTCTTGAGGAAGCTTGAACCTTTGAACCTTTGCTTTAGCTTCTTGAGGAAGCTTGAACCTTTGAACCTGGTTTTAGCTTCTTGAGGAAGCTTGAACCTTGAACCTTTGTTTTACTTTCTGAGGAGCTTGAACCTTCTGAACCTTCGTTTTAGTTTCCTGAGGGAGTTTGAACCTTTTGAACCTTCGTTTTAGCTTCTTGAGGGAGCTTGAACCTTTTGAACCCTTGTTTTCGCTTCTTGAGGAAGCTTGAACCTTTTGACCCTTCGTTTTAGCTTCTTGAGGAAGCTTGAACCTTTTGAACCTTTGCTCTAGCTTCTCCAAGAAGCCTGAACCCTTTGCTCTAGCTTCTCCAAGAAGCTTGAAACTTTTGAACCTTTGCTCTAGCTTCTCTAAGAAGCTTGAACCTTTTGCTCTAGGTTCTCCAAGAAGCTTGAACCCTCTTGTTTCTCTATAAGAGAGGTCCTCCCTCTCCTTTAGAGAGGTTGAAAAAAATTTGTCTAAGGAAAAGCACATATATTTCTCTATATCTCTACATTCTAGGCTTAGAGAGAGTGTTTGTTCTTGGCCTTTAACACCACCGGGGATTGCGCATGTTGTTCTCGTTCTATGGTTACGGAGTTTCGGCTGAGAGCGATACCTCCGGACCTCGGGACCTTTTTGTGCTTTGCTTCGATTTGCGAACCAGGTTCTGTTTTCTCTCCCCGACGGGAGGGAGAGGTTTCGTAGACCATCTCTCAGTGGCCATAGGCTACTTTTCGTGGTCGTAGACCACTGTTCCCGTTTGGACACCATTTTTCGATTTTCGGAGCCGTCGGTCGTGCGCCTCGGTTCGGGACCGCTTAACTTTCTCCGTTTGGCACGGTTTTTGGACAGGTAGAACCTTTTGAACCTTCGTTTTAGCTTCTTGAGGAAGCTTGAACATTTTGAACCCTTATTTTAGCTTATTGAGGAAGTTAAACCTTCTGAACCTTCGTTTTAGCTTCTTGAGGGAGCTTGAACCTTTTGAACCTTGGTTCTAGCTTCTTGAGGGCGCTTGGACCTTTTGAAACTTCGTTTTAGCTTCTAGAGGGAGCTTGAACCTCTTGAACCCTGGTTTTAGCTTCTTGACGAAGTTGAACCTTCTGAACGTTCGTTTTAGCTTCCTGAGGGAGCCTGAACTTTTTGAACCTTCGTTTTAGCTTGTTGAGAGAGCTTGAACCTTTTGAGCCTTTGTTTTAACCTCTTGAGGGAGCTTGAACCTTTTGAACCCCTGTTTTGGCTTCTTGAGAAAGCTTGAAGTTTTGAACTTTTCAACCTTCGTTTTAGCTTCTTGAGGAAACTTGAACCTTTTGAACCTCCATTTTAGCTTCTTGAGGAAGCTTGAACCTTTTGAACCATTGCACTAGCTTCTCCGAGGAAGCTTGAACCTTTTGAAACCTGGTTTTAGCTTCTTGAGGAAGTTGAACTTTCTGAACCTTCGTTTTAGCTTCTTGAGGGAGGTTGAACCTTTTGAACCTTCGTTTTAGTTTCTTGAGGGAGCTTGAACCTTTTGAACCCTTGTTTTGGCTTTTTAAGGATGCCTGAACCTTTTGAACCTTCATGTTAGCTTCTTGAGGAAGCTTGAACCTTTTGAACCTTCGTTTTAGCTTCTTAAGGAAGCTTGAACCTTTTGAACCTTTGCTCTAGCTTCTCCAAGAAGCTTGAAACTTTTGAACCTTTGCTCTAGCTTCTCTAAGAAGCTTGAACCTTTTGCTCTAGCTTCTCCAAGAAGCTCGAACCCTCTTGTTTCTCTATAAGAAAGGGCCTCGCTCTCCTTTAGAGAGGTTGAAAAAAAAATTTCTAAGGAAAAGCACATATATCTCTCTATATCTCTACATTCCAGGCTTAGAGAGGGTGTTTATTCTTGGCCTTTAACACCACTGGTGATTGCGCATGTTGTCCTCGTTCTGAGGTTACGGAGTTTCGGCTGAGAGCCTTACTTCCGGACCTTGGGACTCTTTTGTGCTTTGCCTCGATTTGCGAACCAGGTTCTATTTTCTCTCCCCGAAGGGAGGGAGAGGTTTCAGAACCATCTCTCGGTGGTAGTAGGCTACTTTTCGTGGTCGTGAACCCACTGTTCCGTTGGAGACCATTTTTCAATTTTGAGCCGTCGATTCGTGCGCCTCGATTCGGGACCGCTTAACTTTCTCCGTTTGCACGATTTTTGGCAGCTTGAACCTTTTGAACCTTCATTTTAGCTTCTTGTGAAGCTTGAACCTTTTGAACCCTTATTTTAGCTTCTTGAGGAAGTTAAACCTTCTGAACCTTCGTTTTAGCTTCTTGAGGGAGCTTGAACCTTTTGAACCTTGGTTTTAGATTCTTGGGGGCGCTTGGACCTTTTGAACCTTCGTTTTAGCTTCTTGAGGGAGCTTGAACCTTTTGAACCCTGGTTTTAGCTTCTTTGAAGTTGAACCTTGAACCTTCGTTTTAGCTTCTGAGGAGCTGAACCTTTGAACCTTCGTTTTAGCTTCTTGACGGAGCTTGAACCTTTTGAACCTTCGTTTTAGCCTCTTGAGGGAGCTTGAACCTTTTGAACCTTCGTTTTAGCCTCTTGAGGGAGCTTGAACCTTTTGAACCTTCGTTTTAGCCTCTTGGGGGAGCTTGAACCTTTTGAACCCCTGTTTTGGCTTTTTGAGGAAGCTTGAAATTTTGAACTTTTCAACCTTCGTTGTAGCTTCTTGAGGAAGCTTGAACTTTTTGAACCTTCGTTTTAGCTTCTTGAGGAAGCTTGAACCTTTTGAACCTTTGCTCTTGCTTCTCCGAGGAAGCTTGAACCTTTTGAACCCTGGTTTTAGCTTCTTTAGGAAGTTAAACCTTCTGAACCTTCGTTTTAGTTTCCTGAGGGAGCTTGAACCTTTTGAACCTTCGTTTTAACTTCTTGAGGGAGCTTGAGCCTCTTGAACCTTCGTTTTAGCTCCTTGAGGGAGCTTGAACCTTTTGAACCCTTGTTTTGGCCTCTTGAGGAAGCTTGAACCTTTTGAACCTTCGTTTTAGCTTCTTGAGGAAGCTTGAACCTTTTGAACCTTTTCTCTAGCATCTCCAAGAGGCTTGAACCCTTTGCTCTAGCTTCTCCAAGAAGCTTGAAAGTTTTGAACCTTTGCTCTAGCTTCTCTAAGAAGCGTGAACCTTTTGCTCTAGCTTCTCCAAGAAGGTTGAACCCTCTTGTTTCTCTATAAGAGAGGGCCTCCCTCTCCTTTAGAGAGGTTGAAAAAAATTTCTCTAAGGAAAAGCACATATATCTCTCTATATCTCTACATTCTAGGCTTAGAGAGAGTGTTTGTTCTTGGCCTTTAACACCACCGGTGATTGCGCATGTTGTGCTCGTTCTGAGGTTACGCAGTTTCGGCTGAGAGCCTTACCTCCGGACCTCGGGACTCTTTTGCACTTTGCCTCGATTTGCGAACCAGGTTCTGTTTTCACTCCCCGATGGGAGGGAGAGGTTTCGTTGTAATAACCCGACCCTCGCACGTGATTTCTGATATATTTTCAGTCCTTGGTTTATGCTTTTAAAAGCTTACTGTAAAATTCGACGAAAAATTTCGGTTAAGTAAGTGTTATCCATGTCGATGGATGCCTATCTGTTGCACAAGAAAACTATCTGTCACCATTAACATGCTTAAAGCAGAAATTGGAAGCCTTAACGGCTTAATTATCTGAAATTGATTATATATACATGTCGGCATAATTTTTAGGTAATATTAAGTATGTTTACGAAATTTCAATTTCGGAATGATTAAACGATTAAATTTTGTCTTATATGCTCTTATATTTGCATAAATATCTCTAAGTTTGGTTTTGTCTTGAGAGCAAAAACGTGAATACCTCTTGGGAGAGAAAAATAGAGAGTGGAGAGGAAGAATTGGGGGAAAAGTGAATCAACAAGAAAGCTTGGCAAAATTGTTAGAGTTGTGGGATTTAATTCAAGGTAAGCTCAAGTTCTTCTTGTTATGACAACTTAGAAGTTGTAATTGGTGTTATGTATGATTCATGTTTGATTTATGAGGGTTTCTCATCAATTGATTATGTTGACACTTAATTTGGGTGTTGTGTGAGATTATAGTTCAATCTTTGGTTTTATATCATCACTTCATGGAATTATGTGTATATCATGTGTTATGTTTCAAGAACATGAAGAACTTGAATCCAAGAATGGAATTTGAGAGAGAGATGGCTTGTTTAAGCTTCTAATCTTGTTTAATTTGTCATGTTCAAGGTAGAATCCATGTTATAATGATGTTGGGTTGAAATATTGTCTTAATTTCATTTGGAATTGCATGTAAAATGAGGTGTTGTTGCTAAATTTTGAAGTTGAAGTCGAGCTGCCCAAAGCGAGGGTCACCACTTGCGTCACGGAGGTCATGGCCGCGATCGGACAAGAGGAAAAAAACTGGAAATGCATTCTGCTTTGGGCCGCTCGAGCGGAGGGGGAGGACCGCACGTGCGGTGCATGGCCGCTCGGCGGAGGGTCCGGACCAAAGGCCACCCTTATTCGACTTATCTTTGAGTAACTTTGAATAGGCATATCTTTTGCATCCGGACTCGTTTGAGTGATTCTTGAGTCTAAAATCAAGCCCGGAAGTCTAGTTTCCAATGGTGGTCGTCTCACTTTCAAATTCTAAGCACAGAAATAGTTATGCCCAAATTAGTGAGAGTTACTCACTTTCTGTCTACCGATTTTGTACCATTTCTTCGCTTAAAGTATTTTCCTATCGATTCCTCCTATTTTCTAAGGCATGGATTATAACCGATGGAGGACTAATGAGTTTAGAACCACTATGGCTACTGATTAAGGAATAAGAAAGAGATTGGTTTTATCCTCATAATCTGCTATGTACATTATGTTTGTAGGTCAAGATGAGGACATCGTTCCCTTGCTATCAGAGAACTACCCTTTGTGAGTAGTAGTCTGATGAGTAAATGCGTTCAATTATCGTTAATGATTCTGATCGGTAACATTATGTTCCTTGCAAGCAATTATGTTAACAATATATTGAGTCAAAAGTCTAGAGGTTTTATCGAGCAGTACATTCTAACTACTGTTGACAAAGAATGCTAACATTCTGTTCTTTGCAAGATAGCTATAATGATTCATGACGAGAAAAGGGAACGTATAAGCACCAAGGAATCATGGTATTC
This sequence comes from Camellia lanceoleosa, assembly GCA_025200525.1. Classification (NCBI taxonomy): domain Eukaryota; kingdom Viridiplantae; phylum Streptophyta; class Magnoliopsida; order Ericales; family Theaceae; genus Camellia; species Camellia lanceoleosa. The sequence goes on along the minus strand of CM045770.1, from coordinate 152,295,129 downwards.
ATGCATCTTTAAAATTGTACAATCTGTAAAATGTGTTTATCTTTTGTTAATGATTATCAGGAATGTCCTGTTAGACTTAAGTTAACTATGCTAACTCATGTGAATGATGTAACAGTTGCCACTAGTACTCTGTTAGTTACAAGTCAACTATGATAACGGATATGAACAATCAAACAAAGATGTATGCTTCTATATGTTATAAATTAATAGATCAAGTAAACCACGCCGTTTCTTAATGAATAAAGAGAAATGATGTACACTCGTGAAGAACGAATTTTGAGTAAATATGAGAGCCTTCAATTGTGTTGGAATTATTCAGGAATCACGACATAGGTACAACAGTTTAACGTTATTATGTGACCTTATGAGGATGTGAATTATTCCTTCTTTGTCAAGTATGTTTCAAGTATGTTTCAGGTACAGTTTCAAGTATATTACAAGTATGTTTCAAGAATGTTTCAAGTATGTTTCAAGTACGGTTTTAAGTATATTTCAAGTATGGTTTTAAGTATGGATTCAAGTATATTACAAGTTCATGTATGTTTCAAGAATGTTTCAAGTATGTTTCAAGTACGGTTTTAAGTATATTTCAAGTATGGTTTTAAGTATGGATTCAAGTATATTACAAGTTCATGTATGTTCCAGGTATGCTTCAAGTATGCTATGAACTCATGTATGTTTCAGGTATGTTTCAAGTATATGCTACAAGTTTAAGTATGCTTCAAGGTTAAATATGTTTTCAAGGGCTTCATGCCACTTTCAAGGGCTTTAATGCCAATATGTTTTCAAGGGCTTCATGCCACTTTCAAGGGCTTTAATGCCAATATGTTTTCAAGGGCTTCATGCCACATTCAAGGGCTTCATGCCACTTTCAAGGGCTTTAATGCCAATATGTTTTCAAGGGCTTCATGCCACTTTCAAGGGCTTACGCCAACCTTTCAAGGGCCTTAGTGCCATATGTTTCAAGGGCCTCAGTGCCATATGTTACAAGGGCTTTATGCCATATGTTACAAGGGCCTTAGTGCCATTTGTTACAAGGGCTTTATGCCATATGTTTCAAGGGCCTTAGTGCCATATGTTACAAGGGCTTTATGCCACAAGTTTCAAGGGCTTATAGCCACCATGTTTCAAGGGCCTCATGCCACCGTGTTTCAAGGGCGTATAGCCACCATGTTTATGTTATTATGTTTATGTTGCAAGATTAAAGGCTTATAACCATTATGTTATGATGTTTATGTTGCAAGATTAAGGGCTTATAACCATTATGTTATGATGTTTATGTTGCAGGATTAAGGGCTTATAACCATGTTTATGTTGTTATGTTTATGTTGCAGGATTAAGGGTTTATAACCACCATGTTTATGTTGCAGGATTAGGCCTGAGGCCGACATGCACTTAGCGCAGAATCAGACCAACTATGTGATCTCTGCATTTTTATATGCATTGATATGTAGTATATCTTAAATTAAGCATCATTTTATTTATGTATTACTGTTCACTGAGCTTGGCTTACACTCGGTTATGTCTGTCTCTGTAGGTCAACAAACAGGTGGTCAATCTTAGCCAAGACGGCCGCTTTCTTTTGTCAACCCTCTCGTGTCCAGGCACTGTATAAGCCATTTATTTTGTTAAGTTATGAAGATGTCGGTTGCTTATACGTGTCCATCTAAGATTGATGTATATAATTTTCATGTTCTTTTTGTATACGTCCAAGTTTAGGGCTGAGATTGTAAATGTGTATGTATGTAACCGATGCCCAGGGATATAGTTTTAAACCTTATCTGCCTCGAATGATGTATGTGATATGTGAGATCCTGGCATGTAGAAATAGCTCAATGGAGTTTGTTCGTATTTTTTTTTATGTTAGTATTTTATGCTTCCGATATGGCCCCATATGTTATATATACCAGGTTATATGTCCGTTCTGTATAGGTCATGCCCGAACTTTTAGGGGCGGGTTTGGGGCGTGACATTCGTAGACCATCTCTCAGTGGCCGTAGGCAACTTTTCGTGGTCGCAGACCACTGTTCCCGTTTGGAGGCCATTTTCCGGTTTTCGGAGCCGTCGGTCGTGCGCCTCGGTTCGGGACCGCTTAACTTTCTCCGTTTGGCACGGTTTTTGGACAGCTTGAACCTTTTGAACCTTCATTTTAGCTTCTTGAGGAAGCTTGAACCTTTTGAACCCTTATTTTAGCTTATTGAGGAAGTTAAACCTTCTAAACCTTCGTTTCAGCTTCTTGAGGGAGCTTGAACCTTTTGAACCTTGGTTTTAGATTCTTGAAGGTGCTTGGACCTTTTGAACCATCGTTTTAGATTCTTGAGGGAGCTTGAACCTTTAGAAACCTGGTTTTAGCTTCTTGACGAAGTTGAACCTTCTGAACCTTCGTTTTAGCTTCCTGAGGGAGCCTGAACCTTTGAACCTTCGTTTAAGCTTCTTGAGGGAGCTTGAACCTTTTGAACCTTTGTTTTAACCTCTTGAGGGAGCTTGAACCTTTTGAACCCCTGTTTTGGCTTCTTGAGGAAGCTTGAAATTTTGAACTCTTCAACCTTCGTTTTAGCTTCTTGAGGAAGCTTGAACCTTTTGAACCTTCGTTTTAGCTTCTTGAGGAACCTTGAACCTTTTGAACGTTTGCTCTAGCTTCTCCGAGGAAGCTTAAACCTTTTGAACCCCGGTTTTAGCTTCTTCAGGAGGTTGAACCTTTGTTTTAGTTTCCTGAGGGAGTTTGAACCTTTTGAACCTTCGTTTTAGCTTCTTGAGGGAGCTTGAACCTTTTGAACCTTTGTTTTAGCTTCTTGAGGGAGCTTGAACCTTTTGAACCCTTGTTTTGGCTTCTTAAGGAAGCTTGAACCTTTGAACCTTCGTTTTAGCTTCTTGAGGAAGGTTGAACCTTTTGAACGTTCGTTTTATCTTCTTGAGGAAGGTTGAACCTTTTGAACCTTTCCTCTAGCTTCTCCAAGAAGCTTGAACCCTTTGCCCTAGCTTCTCCAAGAAGCTTGAAACTTTTGAACCTTTTGCTGTAGCTTCTCCAAGAAGCTTGAACCCTCTTGTTTCTCTATAAGAGAGGGCCTCCCTCTCCTTTAGAGAGGTTGAAAAAAATTTGTCTAAGGAAAAGCACATATATCTCTCTACATCTCTACATTCTAGGCTTAGAGAGGGTGTTTGTTCTTGGCCTATAACACCACCGGTGATTGCGCATGTTGTGCTTGTTCCGATGTTACGGAGTTTCGGCTGAGAGCCTTACCTCCGGACCTCGAGACTCTTTTGTGCTTTGCCTCGATTTGCGAACCAGGTTCTATTTTCTCTCCTCGAAGGGAGGGAGAGGTTTCGTAGACCATCTCTCAGTGGCCGTAGGCTACTTTTCGTGGTCGTAGACCACTGTTCCATTTGGAGACCATTTTTCGGTTTTCGGAGCCGTCGGTCGTGCACCTCGGTTCGGGACCGCATAACTTTCTCCGTTTGGCACGGTTTTTGGGCAGCTTGAACCTTTTGAACCTTCGTTTTAGCTTCTTGAGGAAGCTTGAACCTTTTGAACCCTTATTTTAGCTTCTCGAGGAAGTTAAACCTTCTGAACCTTCGTTTTAGCTTCTCGAGGGAGCTTGAACCTTTTGAACCTTGGTTTTAGCTTCTTGAGAGCACTTGGACCTTTTGAACCTTCGTTTTAGCTTCTTGAGGGAGCTTGAACCTTTTGAACACTGGTTTTAACTTCTTGACGAAGTTGAACCTTCTGAACCTTCGTTTTAGCTTCCAGAGGGAGCCTGAACCTTTTAAACCTTCGTTTTAGCTTCTTGAGGGAGCTTGAACCTTTTGAATCTTCGTTTTAGCCTCTTCAGGGAGCTTAAACCTTGTGAACCCCTGTTTTTGGCTTCTTGAGAAAGCTTGAAATTTTGAACTTTTCAACCTTCGTTTCTGCTTCTTGAGGAAGCTTGAACCTTTTGAACCTTCGTTTTAGCTTCTTGAGGAAGCTTGAACCTTTTGAACCTTTGCTCTAGCTTCTCCGAGGAAGCTTGAACCTTTTGAACCCTGGTTTTAGCTTCTTGAGGATGTTGAACCTTCTGAACCTTCGTTTTGGTTTCCTGAGGGAGCTTGAACCTTTTGAACCTTTGTTTTAGCTTCTTAAGGGAGCTTGAACCTTTTGAACCCTTGTTTTGGCTTCTTAAGGAAGCTTGAACCTTTTGAACCTTCGTTTTAGCTTCTTGAGGAAGCTTGAACCTTTTGAACCTTTGCTCTAGCTTCTCCAAGAAGCTTGAACCCTTTGCTCTAGCTTCTCCAAGAAGCTTGAAACTTTTGAACCTTTGCGCTAGCTTCTCTAAGAAACTTCAACCTTTTTCTCTAGCTTCTCCAAGAAGCCTGAACCCTCTTGTTTCTCCATAAGAGAGGGCCTCCCTCTCCTTTAGAGAGGTTGAAAAAAATTTGTCTAAGGAAAATCACATATATCTCTCTATATCTCTACATTCTAGGCTTAGAGAGGCTGTTTGTTCTTGGCCTTTAACACCACCGGTGATTGCGCATGTTGTGCTCATTCTGAGGTTACGGAGTTTCGGCTGAGGGCCTTACAATCGGACCTCGGGTCTCTTTTGGGCTTTGCCTCGATTTGCGAACCAGGTTCTGATTTCTCTCCCCGAAGGAAGGGAAAGGTTTCGTAGACCATCTCTCAGTGGCCGTGTAGGCACTTTTCGTGGTGTAGAACCTTTGTTCACGTTTGGAGACTATTTTCTGGTTTTCGGCGCCGTCGGTCGTGTGCCTCGGTTCGGGACCGTTTAACTTTCTTCGTTTGCCATGGTTTTTGGACAGCTTGAACCTTTTGACCCCTTATTTTAGCTTCTTGAGGAAGTTAAACCTTCTGAACCTTCGTTTTAGCTTCTTGAGGGAGCTTGAACCTCTTGAACCTTGGTTTTAGCCTCTTGAGCGCGCTTGGACCTTTTGAACTTTCGTTTTAGCTTCTTGAGGGAGCTTGAACATTTTGAACCCTGGTTTTAGCTTTTAGACGAAGTTGAACCTTCTGAACCTTCGTTTTAGCTTCCTGAGGGAGGTTGAACCTTTTGAACCTTCGTTTTAGCTTCTTGAGAGAGCTTGAACCTTCTGAACCTTCGTTTTAGCCTCTTGAGGGAGCTTGAACCTTTTGAACCCCTGTTTTGGCTTCTTTAGGAGGCTTGAAATTTTGAACTTTTCAACCTTCGTTTTAGCTTCTTGAGGAAGCTTGAACCTTTTGAACCTTCGTTTTAGCTTCTTGAGGAAGCTTGAACCTTTTGAACCTTTGCTCTAGCTTCTCCGAGGAAGCTTGAACGTTTTGACCCTGGTTTTAGCTTCTTGACGAAGTTGAACCTTCTGAACCTTCATTTTAGTTTCCTGAGGGAGCTTGAACTTTTTGAACCTTCGTTTTAGCTTCTTGAGGTTGCTTGAACCTTTTGAACCCCTGTTTTGGCTTCTTGAGGAAGCTTGAAATTTTGAACTTTTCAACCTTCGATTTAGCTTCTTGAGGAAGCTTGAACCTTTTGAACCTTTGCTCTAGCTTCTCCGAGGAAGCTTGAACCTTTTGAACCTTGGTTTTAGCTTCTTGAGGAGTTGAACCTTCATTTTAGTTTCTTGAGGGAGCCTGAACCTTTTGAACCTTCGTTTTAGCTTCTTGAGGAAGCTTGAACCTTCTGAACCTTTGCTCTAGCTTCTCTAAGAAGCTTGAACCCTTTGCTCTAGCTTCTTCGAGAAGCTTGAAACTTTTGAACCTTTGCTCTAGCTTCTCTAAGAAGCTTGAACCTTTTGCTCTAGCTTCTCCAAGAAACTTGAACCCTCTTGTTTCTCTATAAGAGAGGGCCTCCCTCTCCTTTAGAGAGGTTGAAAAAAATTTGTCTAAGGAAAAGCACATATATCTCTCTATATCTCTAAGTTCTAGGCTTAGAGAGGGTGTTTGTTCTTGACATTTAACACCACCGGTGATTGCGCATGTTGTGCTCGTTCGAGGTTCTGAGTTTCGGTGAGAGCCTTACCTCCGGACCTCGGGACTCTTTTGCTGCTTTGCCTCGATTTAAAAAACCGTTCTTTTTTTTCTCCTCCGAGCCTCGATTTGAAACCGGTTTCTGTTTTTTCTCTCTGGAGAGGTTTCATAGACCATCTCTCAAGGGTGAGGCTACTTTTCGTGGTCGAGACCACTGTTCCCGTTGGAGACCATTTTTCGATTTTGAGCCGTCGATCTCGGTTGGGACCTTAACTTTCTCCATTTGGCACGGTTTTGGACAATTGAACCTTTTGAACCTTCGTTTTAGCTTCTTGAGGAAGCTTGAACCTTTTGAACCCTTATTTTAGCTTCTTGAGGAAGTTAAACCTTACGAACCTTCGTTTTAGCTTCTTGAGGAGCTTGAACCTTTTGAACCTTGGTTTTAGCTTCTTGAGGCGCTTGGACCTTTTGAACCTTCGTTTTAGCTTCTTGAGGAGCTTGAACCTTTTGAACCACTGGTTTTAGCTTCTTGACGGTTGAACCTTGAACCTTCGTTTTAGCTTCTTGAGGGAGCCTGAGCCTTGAACCTTCGTTTTAGCTTCCTGACGGAGCCTGAACCTTTTGAACCTTCATTTTAGCCTCTTGAGGGAGCTTGAACCTTTTGAACCCCTCTTTTGGCTTCTTGAGGAAGCTTGAACCTTTTGAACCCTGGTTTTAGCTTCTTGACGAAGTTGAACCTTCTGAACGTTCGTTTTAGTTTCCTGAGGAAGCTTGAACCTTTTGAACCTTTGCACTATCTTCTCCGTGGAAGCTTGAACCTTTTGAGCCCTGGTTTTAGCTTCTTGAGGAACTTGAACCTTCTGAACCATCGTTTTAGTTTCCTAAGGGAGCTTGAACCTCTTGAACCTTCGTTTTAGCTTATTGAGGGAGCTTAAACCTTTTGAACCCTTGTTTTGGCTTCTTGAGGAAGCTTGAACCTTTTGAACCTACGTTTTAGCTTTTTGAGAAAGCTCGACCCTTTTGAACCTTTGTTTTAGCTTCTTGAGGAAGCTTGAACCTTTTGAACCTTTGCTCTAGCTTCTCAGAACTCCAGTTTGAAACTTTGAACCTTTGCTCACCCTTGCTTCTAAGAAGCTTGAACCTTTTGCTCTAGCTTCTCCAGGAAGCTTGAACCGTCTTGTTTCTCTATAAGAGAGGACCACCCGCTTCTTTAGAGAGGTTGAAAAAAATTTGTCTAAGGAAAAGCACATATATCTCTCTATATCTCTACATTCTAGGCTTAGAGAGGGTGTTTGTTCTTGGCCTTTAACACCGGTGATTGGGCATGTTGTGCTCGTTCGGAGATTCTGAGTTTGGTGAGAGCCTTACCTCGGACCTCGGGACTCTTTTGTGCTTTGCCTCGATTTGAACCGAGTTACTTTTCTCTCCTCGAAGGGAGGAGAAGTTTAAATGACCATCTCTCAGTGGCCGTAGGCTACTTTTTGTGGTCGTAGACCACTGTTCCCGTTTGGAGACCATTTTCCGGTTTTCGGAGCCGTCGATCGTGCGCCTCGGTTCGGGACTGCTTAACATTCTCTGTTTGGCACGGTTTTTGGACAGCTTGAACCTTTTGAACCTTCGTTTTAGCTTCTTGAGGAAGCTTGAACCTTTTGAACCCTTATTTTAGCTTCTTGAGGAAATTAAACCTTCTGAACCTTTGTTTTAGCTTCTTGAGGGAGCTTGAACCTTTTGAACCTTGGTTTTAGCTTCTTGAGGGCGCTTGGACCTTTTGAACCTTCGTTTTAGCTTCTTGAGCGAGCTTGAACCTTTTGAGCCCTGGTTTTAGCTTCTTGACAAAGTTGAACCTTCTAAACCTTCGTTTTAGCTTCCACAGGGTGCCTAAACGTTTTGAACCTTCGTTTTAGTTTCTTGAGGGAGCTTGAACCTTTTGAACCTTCGTTTTAGCCTCTTGAGGGAGCTTGAACCTTTTGAACCCCTGTTTTGGCTTCTTGAGGAAGCTTGAAATTTTGAACTTTTCAACCTTCGTTTTAGCTTCGTGAGGAAGCTTGAACCTTTTGAACCTTTGTTTTAGCTTCTTGAGGGAGCTTGAATCTTTTGAACCTTTGTTTAAGCTTCTTGAGGGAGCTTTAACCTTTTGAAACCTTGTTTTGGCTTTTTCAGGAAGCTTTAACCTTTTGAAACCTTGTTTTGGCTTTTTAAGGAAGCTTGAACTTTTTGAACCTTCGTTTTAGCTTCTTGAGGGAGCTTGAACCTTTTGAACCCTCGTTTTGGCTTCTTAAGAAGCTTGAAACTTTTGAACCTTCGTTTTAGCTTCCTGAGGAAGCTTGAACCTTTTGAACCTTCGTTTTAGCTTCTTGAGGAAGTTTGAACCTTTTGAACCTTTGCTCTAGCTTCTCCGAGAAGCTTGAAACTTTTGAACCTTTGCTCTAGCTTCTCTAAGAAGCTTGAACCTTTTGCTCTAACTTCTTCAAGAAGCTTGAACCCTCTTGTTTCTCTATAAGAGAGGGTCTCCCTCTCCTTTAGAGAGGTTGAAAAAAATTTGTCTAAGGAAAAGCACATATATCTCTCTATATCTCTACATTCTAGGCTTAGAGAGGGTGTTTTTTCTTGGCCTTTAACACCACCGGTGATTGCGCATGCTGTGCTCGTTCTGAGGTTACGGAGTTTCTGCTGAGAGCCTTACCTCCGGTCCTCGGGACTCTTTTGTGCTTTGCCTCGATTTGCAAACCAGTTACATTTTCTCTCCCGAAGAGGAGAGGTTTAAGACCATCTCTCGGTGGCGTAGGCTACTTTTTGTGGTCGTGAACCCTTTGTTCCGTTGGAGACTATTTTAGGTTTTTGACCGTCGGTCGTGCGCCTCGCTTCGGGACCGCTTAACTTTCTCCATTTGGCACGGTTTTTGGACAGCTTGAACCTTTTGAACTTTCGTTTTAGCTTCTTGAGGAAGCTTGAACCTTTTGAACCCTGATTTCAACTTCTTGAGGAAGTTAAACCTTCTGAACCTTCATTTTAGCTTCTTGAGGGCGCTTGGACCTTTTGAACCTTCGTTTTAGCTTCTTGAGGGAGCTTAAACCATTTGAACCCTGGTTTTAGGTTCTTGACGAAGTTGAACCTTCTGAACCTTCGTTTTAGCTTCCTGAGGGAGCCTGAACCTTTTGAACCTTCGTTTTAGCTTCTTGAGAGAGCTTGAACCTTTTGAACCTTCGTTTTAGCCCCTTGAGGGAGCTTGAACCTTTTGAACCCCTGTTTTGGCTTCTTGAGGAAGCTTGAAATTTTGAACTTTTCAACCTTCGTTTTAGCTTCTTGAGGAAGCTTGTACCTTTTGACCCTTCGTTTTAGCTTCTTGAGGAAGCATGAACCTTTTCAACCTTTGCTCTAGCTTCTCCGAGGAAGCTTGAACCTTTTGAATGTTGGTTTTAGTTTTTGACGAAGTTGAACCTTCTGAACCTTCGTTTTAGTTTCCTGAGGGAGCTTAAACCTTTTGAACCTTCGTTTTAGCTTCTTGAGGGAGCTTGAACCTTTTGAACCCTTGTTTTGGCTTCTTGAGGATGCTTGAACCTTTTGAAGCTTCGTGTTAGCTTTCTGCGGAAGCTCGACCCTTTTGAACCTTCGTTTTAGCTTCTTGAGGAAGCTTGAACCTTTTGAACCTTTGCTCTAGCTTCTCCAAGAAGCTTGAACCCTTTGCTATCGCTTCTCCAAGAAGCTTGAAACTTTTGAACCTTTGCTCTAGCTTCTCTAAGAAGGTTGAACCTTTTGCTCTAGCTTCTCCAAGAAGCTTGAACCCTCTTGTTTCTGTATAAGAGAGGACCACCCTCTCCTTTAGAGAGGTTGAAAAAAATTTGTCTAAGGAAAAGCACGTATATCTTTCTATATCTCTACATTCTGTGCTTAGAGAGCGTGTTTTTTCTTGGCCTTTAACACCGCCGGTGATTGGACATGTTGTGCTCGTTCTAAGATTACGGAGTTTCGGCTGAGAGCCTTACCTCCGGACCTCGGGACTCTTTTGTGCTTTGCCTCGATTTGTGAACCAGGTTCTGTTTTCTCTCCTCGAAGGGAGGGAGAGGTTTCGTAGACCATCTCTCAGTGGCCGTAGGCTACTTTTCGTGGTCTTAGACCACTGTTCCCGTTTGGAGACCATTTTCCAGTTTTCGGAGCCGTCGGTCGTGCGCCTCCGTTCGGGACCGCTTAACTTTCTCCGTTTGGCACGATTTTTGGACAGCTTGAACCTTTTGAACCTTCGTTTTAGCGTCATGAGGAAGCTTGAACCTTTTGAACCCTTATTTTAGCTTTTTGAGGAAATGAAACCTTCTGAACCTTCGTTTTAGCTTCTTGATGGAGCTTGAACCTTTTGAACCTTGGTTTTAGCTTCTTGAGGGCGCTTGGACCTTTTGAACCTTCGTTTTAGCTTCTTGAGAGAGCTTGAACCTTTTGAACCCTGGTTTTAGCTTCTTGATGAAGTTGAACGTTCTGAACCTTCATTTTTGCTTCCTGTGGGTGCCTAAACCTTTGGAACCTTTGTTTTAGGTTCTTGAGGGAGCTTGAACCTTTTGAACCTTCGTTTTAGCCTCTTGAGGGAGCTTGAACCTTGTGAACCCCTGTTTTGGGTTCATGAGGAAGTTTGAAATTTTGAACTTTTCCACCTTCGTTTTAGCTTCTTGAGGAAGCTTGAACCTTTTGAACCTTCGTTTTAGCTTCTTGAGGGAGCTTGAACCTTTTGAACCTTTGCTCTAGCTGCTCCGATGAAGCTCGAACCTTTTGAACCTTCGTTTTAGCTTCTTGAGGGAGCTTGAACCTTTTGAACCTTCGTTTTAGCTTCTTGAGGGAGCTTGAACCTTTTGAAACCTTGTTTTGGCTTCTTCAGGAAGCTTGAACCATTTGAACCTTCGTTTTAGCTCCTTAAGGGAGCTTGAACCTTTTGAACCTTCGTTTTAGCTTCTTGAGGGAGCTTCAACCTTTTGGAACCATGGTTTTGGCTTCTTGAGGAAGCTTGAACCTTTTGAACCTTCGTTTTAGCTTCTTGAGGAAGCTTGAACCTTTTGAACCGTTCCTCTAGCTTCTCCAAGAAGCTAGAACCCTTTGCTCTAGCTTCTCCAAGAAGCTTGAAACTTTTGAACCTTTGCTCTAGCTTCTCTAAGAAGCTTGAACCTTTTGGTCTAGCTTCACCAAGAAGCTTGAACCCTCTTGTTTCTCTGAAAGAGAGGGCCTCCCTCTCCTTTAGAGAGGTTGAAAAGAATTTGTCAAAGGAAAAGCACATATATCTCTCTATATCTCTACATTCTAGGCTTAGAGAGGGTGTTTGTTCTTGGCCTTTAACACCATCGGTGATTGCGCATGTTGTGCTCGTTCTGAGGTTACGGAGTTTCGACTGAGAGCCTTACCTCCGGACCTCGAGACTCTTTTGTGCTTTGCCTCGAATTGCGAACCAGTTTCTGTTTTCTCTCCCTGAAGGGAGGGAGTGGTTTCGTAGACCATCTTTCAGTGGCCGTATTCTACTTTTTGTGGTCGTAGACCACTGAGTTTGGAGACCATTTTTCGGCTTTCGGAGCCGTCGGTCGATTAAATCTTGCCTCGGGACTTAACTTTCTCCGTTTGGCACGGTTTTTGGATAGCTTGAACCTTTTGAACCTTCGTTACAGCTTCTTGAGGAAGTTTGAACCTTTTGAACCCTTATTTTAGCTTCTTGAGGAAGTTAAACCTTCTAAACTTTCGTTTTAGCTTCTTGAGGGATTTTGAACCTTTTGAACCTTGGTTTTAGCTTCTTGAGGGCGCTTGGACCTTTTGAACCTTCGTTTTAGCTTCTTGATGGAGCTTGAACCTTTTGAACCCTAGTTTTAGGCTCTTGACGAAACCTTCTAAACCTTCGTTTCAGCTTCCTGAGGGAGCCTGAAACTTTTGAACCGTCGTTTTAGCCTCTTGAGGGAGCTTGAATCTTTTGAACATTCGTTTTAGGCTCTTGACGGAGCTTGTACCTTTTGAACCCTTGTTTTGGCTGCTTGAGGAAGCTTGAAATTTTGACCTTTTCAACCTTCGTTTTAGCTTCTTGAGGAAGGTTGTACCTTTTGAACCTTCGTTTTAGCTTCTTGGGGGAGCTTGAACCTTTTGAACCTTTGCTCTAGCTTCTCCGAGGGAGCTTGAATCTTTTGAACCTTCGTTTTAGCTTCTTGAGTAAGTTGAACCTTCTGAACCTTCGTTTTAGTTTCCTGAGGGAGCTTGAACCTTTTGAACCTTCGTTTTAGCTTCTTGAGGGAGCTTGAACCTTTTGAACCTTCGTTTTGACCTCTTGACGAAGCTTGAACCTTTTGAACCTTCGTTTTAGCTTCTTGAGGAAGCTTGACCCTTTTGAACCTTCGTTTTAGCTTCTTGAGGAAGCTTGAACCTTTTGAACCTTTGCTCTAGCTTCTCCAAAAAGCTTGAACCCTTTGCCCTAGCTTCTCCAAGAAACTTCAAACTTTTGAACCTTTGCTCTAGCTTCTCTAAGAAGCTTGAACCTTTTGCTCTAGCTTCTCCAAGAAGCTTGAACCCTCTTGTTTCTCTATAAGAGAGGGCCTCCCTCTCCTTTAGAGAGGTTGAAAAAAATTTGTCTAAGGAAAAACACATATATCTCTCTATATCTCTACATTCTAGGCTTAGAGAGGGTGTTTGTTCTTGGCCTTTAACACCACCGGTGATTGTGCATGTTGTGCTCGTTCTAAGGTTACGGAGTTTCGGCTGAGAGCCTTACCTCCGGACCTCGGGACTCTTTTGTTCTTTGCCTCGATTTGCGAACCAGATTCTGTTTTCACTCCCCGCAGGGAGGGAGAGGTTTCGTAGACCATCTCTCAGTGGCCGTAGGCTACTTTTCGTGGTCGTAGACCACTGTTCCCGTTTGGTGACCATTTTCCGATTTTCGGAGCCGTCGGTCATGCGCCTCGGTTCGGGACCACTTAACTTTCTCCGTTTAGCACGGTTTTTGGACAGCTTGAACCTTTTGACCCTTCGTTTTAGATTCTTGAGGAAGCTTGAACCTTTTGAACCCTTATTTTAGCTTCTTGAGGAAGTTAAACCTTCTGAACCTTCGTTTTAGCTTCTTGAGGGAGCTTGAACATTTTGAACCTTGGCTTTATTTTCTTGAGGGCGCTTGGACCTTTTGAACCTTCGTTTTAGCTTTTTGAGGGAGCTTGAACCTTTTGAACCCTGGTGTAGACACCCCATTTTTGACCGTCCTCAAGACTTGGACGTCACTGCTGGAACACTCGGTGATTATCCATGTTTGTGTTTGTTTGGAGTTCCCGGAGTTCTCGGCTACGCGCCCTGCCTCAGGACCTCCGAACTTGACCGTTTTGTGTCTGGTTTTACACCAAACACTTGTGCTTTGCCTTTGAGGGGCAGGGAATGCCTTCTGAGGCATCCCCACATATCACCGGCTGTGGCTAGAGGCCACCGGCTGGCTGGTGTTTCCACCGGCACTATATTGTGCCGGTCGGCACTATTTTGTGCCGGTCGGCACTCTTTTTGGCAAAATGACCATTTTGCCCTGCCGACTCCCATACAGTTGTTTTCTGAGATATTTTTAGACAGCTGTATCACCTTTTTCTCCCCTCCATACACGTGTATGGAGGGATGAGCCCTTTTGTTAGCTTAGCTTGTAAGCTTTACTTGCCTATAAGAGAGAGGCTTCTCCTCTTGGCTCAAGGTTAGACATTGAAGGCCAAAAAACCAGAGCTTATACATACATATATATCTATATCTCCCTCTCTCTCCTCTTGTGTGTGTGTTTTTTGACCAAAAAGTGTGATTTCACCTTACTTTTGCACCATTACACACACTACTACACCTTAAACCGAGATTGGGAGGCTTGGAGGGTTGTCTTGTGTGATCTTGGACTGGTTTTGATCACTAAAAGAGGGCTGGACCTTTTGTTCTTCAAAGGATCTTCAAGGGTAAGAACATCACTTTAGATTCCCCATTCTTGCAACTAATTTCTACCCCTCTTGCTTTGTGATTTAAGCTTTGTGCATAACATAAAAAAATCTTGTCTTTACTTGCTCAAGAACATTCATTAAGGTCACTTTTGCATTTGAGTGAAGCCTCACTCTTTTAGGCTTTGTGTTGGTCCTTTTGTGCCTTTATTTGGAGCATTGTCTAACTTCAGTGTTTTTGGTCTTCTCACCACTGAAAACCCACTGTGTTTGGAAGTCTCATGTAGGGGAGGGACACCCCTCTCCCCTTTGTCCACCTTTGGCTTTCATTCTTGGCTCATGAGGTAGCATGTGTGCATGCTTGCATTTCGCTTCATTTCATAATTTTTTTGAGTGTTTTGGAGCATGTTTAACCTCTGTTTTTGGTCGGATTTGTGGCCTCTAGCATACCTCTCATACTTGCTTTGAAATGCTCTCTTATGCCTAAAAGCATGCCATGCATGTAGGCCATGTTCTTTGCATATTTTAGCTTGATCCCATGAGGGTGTTAGCATCATATTACCATGTATAAGGGCCGTGAGTCACTGATTTTGCCATGTATAGTGTGCTTGACATGGTCGCTTTGTATTTTAGGCTTTTAAGCCTCATGCATTTTGGCCCCTAGTATGTTCTACATTGATCACCCTCATGATTTGGCATCGTTTGTGACTTTATTTCAGTCCATAAGTCATGTTTGAATGTTTGTATATGTAGCCTATTTCATGCTTTGAGGGTGTGCTCATGTATGTCTAGGATTTGGCATTGTGCATGCTTGCATACTTGGTGCATTTTTGGGCTGCCATGTGGGGGGGGATTCGGGTGTCATCTTGCATTCTAATGCTCTGTTTTTGGTGGCCTAATCCATGTCATGAGTGGCTTCGGTAATGATGGAAAGATACTCTCTTTGATGCCTTAAGTTTAGGCTCATTAATTTACATAATTTGTATAGCATTTTGGTCACCATTTTGGGCATGTTTTGCCACTGTTTTGGGGAAGCTTGAGGGCTGCCCCATTGTGGCTAAGTCCCTCATTGTATGTTTGCTATATACTCGTTGCATGTTTGCCCCATTAGATGTCATAGCATGGTGGTCTTGTGCTTGATTGGTCCATATCGGCATGATGATAGCATCTTGTACACTCTAGCATTTTGCATGACTAATGTGTTAGTGGTGTGATACTTAGTGTGCTAGCATCCTAATTTCCATAATACATTTTTGCATGTTTGCATGTTTGCATGAGTTGCACTTCATTACTTGGTTTGGGGTATCAAACCAAGTGTGGGAAATAAAGGGGTGTTTGTACCTCAAATGACAAAACACACCTTAATTCCCATGTCACTAGGGCTCTTGACCTTAGCATGATAGGGCCTTGGTTCCCATGTTTGTGTTGCATGCATTTTTTTTTACATCAAAGTGCAATCTTGGTTCTTTAGGCTATCATGCACCAAGGTGCACAATTGATAGCCCCAGAACCAAGAGCCACGTTTCCTTGAGTCCCATTCATGATAGGAAGCATTGGCCATGCATAAATATGCTCAAAAATCCAATACCATGCACTGCTTTGCCCTCTGTTCTTTGTCAAGCGTATTCTGCAGAATTTTGTGCCGACCGTGGGAAAGAGTGCCGACAAGCACTTTATTCTGGCGACAGACTATTTCATGCGACGGTGGCCACCTGGCGCCGGTGGTAGTTTCCTCGGCGGTGGCACTTTCGGAAGCATGCAAGGAAGGTTTTACGGGGCTTTGGAAAATTTTGGAAGCGAGGCGGTGAAGCGGCGATGGTGCGGTGTGGGTTTTTCCGGGCAAGTCGGTTTCGAACATGCATCATTCGCGCGTCCCGAGGCAGGGCTGAGGCCC
Source organism: Camellia lanceoleosa (assembly GCA_025200525.1). NCBI lineage: Eukaryota > Viridiplantae > Streptophyta > Magnoliopsida > Ericales > Theaceae > Camellia > Camellia lanceoleosa. Next base: position 152,279,408 of record CM045770.1, on the reverse strand, counting down.
CCTTTCTTTTATTTACTTGATTTAATTTTTGTAATAATTTATTCATTTATTCTTTGGACTGTATTATTATTTTGGTCCCTCCGAGCGAGGGCGAATTTGTAATAAGTGTGTGTGAGTGGGTGTATGTCTTCCAATCCCCATTTCTTTCTCCCTTTTATTTACCTGCTTATGTTGGTAGACTAGGGCATTTCTATCTTAGCATACACTATGCAATGCATGTGTGCATTCATGCATTTGTTTACATTCATTGGGCTCGGCACATCATGCAAACTGCATCGTACTTTCAATTCCAAATTGAATACGTGATAGTTGTTGCATCTCATGTGCCATGTTCAGGGTTAGCAGAGCCTGTCTAGATTACATCCCTGTATGCGATGCATTAGCCACTTAACATGAACTAGGACATGCATGTTTGCTAACTAGTTTATTGTTTTGGCGCGGAGTATGATGTAAGTATTTTACGCTTTAGCATACCACATGCGCGTGAATGTTAACCTGACAGTATGCTTACCATGCGGCTAAATGCTTACATGATAAACTGTTTGAATGCCTGTGGGTGGAGGTTGGGTTGCTTGAGTTGGAACAACTCATTGAAATCCGTATTTTAGCCTACTTGCGAGTAGCAAAATCTAACACGTTTTTTTTCGAGACAAAACGGATATGCAATGTTCATTTCCAAGTTAGGCAATCTAGTCTATACTTTTGTTGTGCGCATCACATAGTAATTCTAGGTTAATAACCGGAATAAGAACGCATAAAGTTTTCAAAAACGGATATCACGGTTAGTAGAGGCCGGTCTTGGAGGCGGCGAGTGCTCATAGTGACCTTTCGATCGTACCCAAGCTCGAGCCAAGACCACTTTGGTGATGGCGGACATGTGGCCTTGACCGAGTCGAGGTTTAAATAAATTTCCCATTTTAAAATATTTAGGTGGCGACTCTGCAATCTGGCAAAGCAGTCCATGTTAGGCACTACTTTTCAAAAAATCTGTTTTCTCAAACGATTTGCTGGATTTGGACTCTTTGGTTCAAGATTAAGAACCGACACAAAAATCGAGTCCGAACTGTAACCGAGGTCCCTCGCGGACGTGTTACACCTGGTTTTAGCTTCTTGATGAAGTTGAACCTTCAGAACCTTCGTTTTAGCTTCCTGAGGGAGCCTGAACCTTTTGAACCTTCTTTTTAGCTTCTTGAGGGAGCTTGAACCTTCTGAACCATCGTTTCAGCCTCTTGAGGGAGCTTGAACCTTTTGAACCCCTGTTTTGGCTTCTTGAGGAAGCTTGAAATTTTGAACTTTTCAACCTTCGTTTTAGCTTCTTGAGGAAGCGTGAACCTTTTGAACCTTCGTTTTAGCTTCTTGAGGAAGCTTGAACCTTTTGAACCTTTGCTCTAGCTTCTCCGAGGAAGCTTGAACCTTTTGAACCCTGGTTTTAGCTTCTTGAGGAAGTTGAACCTTCTGAACCTTCATTTTAGTTTCCCGAGGGAGCTTGAACCTTTTGAACCTTCGTTTTAGCTTCTTGAGGGAGCTTGAACCTCTTGAACCTTCGTTTTAGCTTCTTGAGGGAGCTTGAACCTTTTCAACCATTGTTTTGGCTTCTTGAGGAAGGTTGAACCTTTTGAACCTTCATTTTAGCTTCTTCAAGAAGCTTGAACCTTTTGAACCTTTACTCTAGCTTCTCCAACCCTTTGCTCTAGCTTCTCCAAGAAGCTTGATAGTTTTGAACCTTTGCCCTAGCTTCTCTAAGAAGCTTGAACCTTTTGCTCTAGCTTCTCCAAGAAGCTTGAACCCTCTTATTTCTCTATAAGAGAGGGCCTCCCTCTCCTTTAGAGAGGTTGAAAAAAATTTCTCTAAGGAAAAGCACATATATCTCTCTATATCTCTACATTCTAGGCTTAGAGAGGGTGTTTGTTCTTGGCCTTTAACACCACCGGTGATTGCGCATGTTGTGCTCGTTACGAGGTTCTGAGTTTGGTGAGAGCCTTACCTTTGGACCTCGGACTCTTTGTGCTTTGCCTCGATTTGCGAACGAGTTACATTTTCTCTCCCCAAAGAGAGAGAGGTTTAAGACCATCTCTCTCGGTGGTGAGGCTACTTTTCGAGGTTGTAGATCCTTTGTTCCCGTTTGGAGACCATTTTCCGATTTTGAGCCGTCGATTACGTGCGCCTCGGTTCGGGACGCTTAACTTTCTCCGTTTGGCACGGTTTTTGGACTTGAACCTTTTGAACCTTCGTTTTAGCTTCTTGAGGAAGCTTGAACCTTGAACCCTTATTTTAGCTTCTTGAGGAAGTTAAACCTTGAACCTTCGTTTAGCTTCTTGAGGAGCTTGAACCTTTTGAACCTTGGTTTTAGCTTCTTGAGGCGCTTGGACCTTTTGAACCTTCGTTTAGCTTCTTGAGGAGCTTGAACCTTTTGAACCTAGTTTTAGCTTCTTGACGGTTGAACCTTCAACCTTCGTTTTAGCTTCTTGAGGGAGCCTGAACCTTTTGAACCTTCGTTTTAGCTTCTTGAGGGAGGTTGAACCTTTTGAACCATCGTTTTAGCCTTTTGAGGGAGCATGAACCTTTTGAACCCCTGTTTTGGCTTCTTGAGGAAGCTTGAAATTTTGAACTTTTCAACCTTCGTTTTAGCTTCTTAAGGAAGCTTGAACCTTTTGAACCTTCGTTTTAGCTTCTTGAGGAAGCTTGAACCCTTTGAACCTTTGCTCTAGCTTCTCCGAGGAAGCTTTAACCTTTTGAATTCTAGTTTTAGCTTCTTGAGGAAGTTGAACCTTCTGAACCTTCGTTTTAGTTTCCTGAGGGAGCTTGAACTTTTTGAACCTTCGTTTTAGCTTCTTGAGGGAGCTTGAACCTTTTGAACCCTTGTTTTGGCTTCTTAAGGAAGCTTGAAACTTTTGAACCTTCGTTTTAGCTTCTTGAGGAAGCTTGAACCTTTTGAACCTTCGTTTTAGCTTCTTGAGTAAGTTTGAACCTTTTGAACCTTTGCTCTAGCTTCTCCAAGAAGCTTGAACCCTTTGCTCCAGCTTCTCCGAGAAGCTTGAAACTTTTGAACCTTTGCTCTAGCTTCTCTAAGAAGCTTGAACCTTTTGCTCTAGCTTCTCCAAGAAGCTTGAACCCTCTTGTTTCTTTATAAGAGAGGGCCTCCCTCTTCTTTAGAGAGGTTGAAAAAAATTTGTCTAAGGAAAAGCACATATATCTCTCTATATCTCTACATTCTAGGCTTAGAGAGGGTGTTTGTTCTTGGCCTTTAACACCACCGGTGATTGCGCATGCTGTGCTCGTTTTGAGGTTACGGAGTTTCGGCTGGGAGCCTTACCTCCGGACCTCGGGACTCTTTTGTGCTTTGCCTCGATTTGCGAACCAGTTACATTTTCTCTCCGAAGGAGGAGGTTTAAATGAGACCATCTCGGTGGTAGTAGGCTACTTTCGTGGTCGTGGACCACTGTTCCGCTTTGGAGACTATTTTCGATTTTGAGCCGTCGGTCGTCGCCTCGGTTCGGGATTAACTTTCTCCGTTTGGCACGGTTTTTGGGCAAATTTTGAACCTTTTCAACCCTGATTTCAGCTTCTTGAGGAAGTTAAACCTTCTGAACCTTCGTTTTTGTTTCTTGAGGGAGCTTGAACCTTTTGAACCTTGGTTTTACCTTCTTGACGGCGCTTGGACCTTTGGAACCTTCGTTTTAGCTTCTTGAGGGAGCTTAAACCATTTGAACCCTAGTTTTAGCTTCTTGACGAAGTTGAACCTTCTGAACCTTCGTTTTAGCTTTCTGAGGGAGCCTGAAAATTTTGAACCATCGTTTTAGCTTCTTGAGGGAGCTTGAACCTTTTGAACCTTCGTTTTAGCCTCTTGAGGGAGCTTGAACCTTTTGAACCCCTGTTTTGGCTTCTTGAGGAAGCTTGAAATTTTGAACTTTTGAACCTTCGTTTTAGCTTCTTGAGGAAGCTTGAACCTTTTGAACCTTCATTTTAGCTTCTTGAGGAGGCTTGAACCTTTTGAACCTTTGCTCTAGCTTCTCCGAGGAACCTTGAACCTTTTGAACGCTGGTTTTAGCTTCTTGACGAAGTTGAACCTTTTGAACCTTCGTTTTAGTTTCCTGAGGGAGCTTGAACCTTTTAAACCTTCGTTTTAGCTTCTTGAGGGAGCTTGAACCTTTTGAACCCTTGTTTTGGCTTCTTGAGGAAGCTTGAACCTTTTGAACCTTCGTGTTAGCTTTTTGAGGAAGCTCGACCCTTTTGAACCTTCGTTTTAGCTTCTTGAGGAAGCTTGAACCTTTTGAACCTTTGCTCTAGCTTCTCCAAGAAGCTTGAACCCTTTGCTATCGCTTCTCCAAGAAGCTTGAAACTTTTGAACCTTTGCTCTAGCTTCTCTAAGAAGCTTGAACCTTTTGCTCTAGCTTCTCCAAGAAGCTTGATCCCTCTTGTTTCTGTATAAAAGAGGACCACCCTCTCCTTTAGAGAGGTTGAAAAAAATTGGTCTAAGGAAAAGCACATATATATCTCTATATCTCTACATTCTAGGCTTAGAGAGGGTGTTTGTTCTTGGCCTTTAACACCCCCGGTGATTGCGCATGTTGTGCTCGTTCTAAGGTTACGGAGTTTCGGCTGAGAGCCTTACCTCCGGACCTCGGGACCCTTTTGTGCTTTACCTCGATTTGCGAACCAGGTTCTGTTTTCTCTCCGCGAAGGGAGGGAGGGGTTTCGTAGACCATCTCTCAGTGGCCGTAGGCTACTTTTCGTGGTCTTAGATCACTGTTCCCGTTTGGAGACCATTTTCCAGTTTTCGGAGCCGTCAGTCGTGCGCCTCGGTTCGGGACCGCTTAACTTTCTCCGTTTATCACGGTTTTTGGACAGCTTGAACCTTTTGAACCTTCGTTTTAGCTTCTTGAGGAAGCTTGAACCTTTTGAACCCTTATTTTACCTTTTTGAGGAAATTAAACCTTCTGAAACTTCGTTTTAGCTTCTTGATGGAGCTTGAACCTTTTGAACCTTGGTTTCAGCTTCTTGAGGGCGCTTGGACCTTTTGAACCTTCGTTTTAGCTTCTTGAGAGAGCTTGAACCTTTTGAACCCTGGTTTTAGCTTCTTGACGAAGTTGAACCTTCTGAACCTTCGTTTTTGCTTCTTGAGGGTGCCTAAACCTTTTGAACCTTCGTTTTAGGTTCTTGAGGGAGCTCGAACCTTTTGAACCTTCATTTTAGCCTCTTGAGGGTGCTTGAACCTTTTGAACCCCTGTTTTGGGTTCATGAGGAAGTTTGAAATTTTGAACTTTTCAACCTTCATTTTAGCTTCTTGAGGAAGCTTGAATCTTTTGAACCTTCGTTTTAGCTTCTTGAGGGAGCTTGAACCTTTTGAACCTTTGCTCTAGCTTCTTCGAGGAAGCTCGAACCTTTTGAACCTTCGTTTTAGCTTCTTGAGGGAGCTTGAACCTTGTGAAACCTTGTTTTGGCTTCTTGAGGAGGCTTGAACCTATTGAACCTTCGTTTTAGCTTCTTGAGGGAGTTTGAACCTTTTAAACCTTCGTTTTAGCTTCTTGAGGGAGCTTCAACCTTTTGGAACCATGGTTTTGGCTTCTTGAGAAAGCTTGAACCTTTTGAACCTTCGTTTTAGCTTCTTGAGGAAGCTTGAACTTTTTGAACCTTCGTTTTAGCTTCTTGAGGAAGCTTGAACCTTTTGAACCTTTGCTCTAGCTTCTCCAAGAAGCTTGAAACTTTTGAACCTTTGCTCTAGCTTCTCTAAGAAGCTTGAACCTTCTGCTCTAGCTTCTCAGCTTGAACCCTCTTGTTTCTCTATAAGAGAGGGCCTCCCTCTCCTTTTGAGAGGTTGAAAAAAATTTGTCTAAGGAAAAGCACATATATCTCTCTATATCTCTACATTCTAGGCTTAGAGATGGTGTTTGTTCTTGGCCTTTAACACCACCGGTGATTGCGCATGTTGTGCTCGTTCTGAGGTTACGGAGTTTCGACTGAGAGCCTTACCTCCGGACCTCGAGACTCTTTTGTGCTTTGCCTCGATTTGCGAACCAGTTTCTGTTTTCTCTCCCCGAAGGGAGGGAGAGGTTTCGTAGACCATCTTTCAGTGGCCGTAGGCTACTTTTCGTGGTCGTAGACCACTGTTCCCGTATGGAGACCATTTTCCGGTTTTCGGAGCCGTTGGTCGTGCGCCTCGGTTCGGGACTGCTTAACTTTCTCCGTTTGGCACGGTTTTTGGACAGCTTGAACCTTTTGAACTTTCGTTTTAGATTCTTGAGGAAGCTTGAACCTTTTGATCCTTGATTTTAGCTTCTTGAGGAAGTTAAACCTTCTGAACCTTCGTTTTAGCTTCTTGAGGGAGCTTGAACCTTTTGAACCTTGGTTTTAGCTTCTTGTGGGCGCTTGGACCTTTTGAACCTTCGTTTTAGCTTCTTGAGCGAGCTTAAAATATTTGAACCCTGGTTTTAGCTTCTTGACGAAGTTGAACCTTCTGAACCTTCGTTTTAGCTTCCTGAGGGAGCCTGAACCTTTTGAACCTTCGTTTTAGCTTCTTGAGGGAGCTTGAACCTTTTGAAACTTCGTTTTAGCCTCTTGAGGGAGCGTGAACCTTTTGAACCCCTGTTTTGGCGTCTTAAGGAAGCTTGAAATTTTGAACTTTTCAACCTTCGTTTTAGCTTCTTGGGGAAGCTTGAACCTTTTGAACGTTCGTTTTAGCTTCTTGAGGAAGCTTGAACCTTTTGAACCTTTGCTCTAGCTTCTCCGAGGAAGCTTGAACCTTTTGAACCCTTGTTTTGGCTTCTTGGGGAAGCTTGAACCTTTTGAACGTTCGTGTTAGCTTTTTGAGGAAGCTCGACCCTTTTGAACCTTCGTTTTAGCTTCTTGAGGAAGCTTGAACCTTTTGAACCTTTGCTCTAGCTTCTCCGAAAAGCTTGAACCCTTTGCTATCACTTCTCCAAGAAGCTTGAAACTTTTGAACCTTTGCTCTAGCTTCTCCAAGAAGCTTGAACCCTCTTGTCTCTAAGAAGCTTGAACCTTTTGCCCCTTGTAAACTTGTACATTTTACTGTCTTTATTTTATGACTTACTTACCCCCCCAACAAAAGAAAAAAAAAAAAAAAACTTGGCCACTTAAGCTAATAAGGAAGCCATTAGTATCCTAACCTAATTAGTTCCTAGAACAAAAGAGAGAAGGACAAAGAGAGTTAGAGAGAAACTTAGCTAGAAGAGAAAGTTGGCGAAGAGAAAGGGAAATAAGTGTAACATTAAAACGAACGCAAATTCATCCATTTGGAGCTGGCTATGGAAATCCTTGCTAGGATTCTTGCTGAAAAAGCTAGAAGCCCTTTGTTCAAGTTTCATTGGAGGTGTGACAAAACCAAAATTGTTAACCTTTGCTTTGCTGATGACTTGATGATTTTTAGTAAAGGTGACCCTGTGACTGTGAACCTTATTATGCAAGGTTTGGATGACTTTAGGAGTCTTTCTGGCCTTACTCCTAGTCCTAGTAAGAGCAATATTTACTTCTCTAGGTGCAACATGCAACTTAGAGAGGAGATTCTTCACATAGCTAAGTTTACTGAGGGTACTCTCCCGGTTAAATATTTGGGTGTTCCGTCGATTACCACTAAGCTTAAGGCTAATGATTGCCAAATTCTGATTGATAGGATTACCAAGAGAATTAGAAGTTGGACCAATAAGATTTTTTCTTATGCGGGTAGAGCTCAACTCATTCAGACCATTCTTTTTTCCATGCAAGTGTATTGGTCCTCTTTCTTTATTCTTCCGAAAAAGGTTATTAGAGAGATTGAGAGTTTACTAAGATCTTTCCTTTGGTCTGGTAATGAGTTGAAGAAGAATAGCGCTAAGATTGCCTGGAACACTATATGTAAACCCAAGAATGAAGGGGGTTTAGGGTTCAAGGATATGGGTGTGTGGAACAAGGCTGCTATAGCCAAACATGTTTGGTTCCTTTTTTCTGGTGGGGAGGGCTTTATGTGGTGCCAATGGGTTAAGTCTTACTTACTCAAAGGTAAGAGCTTCTGGTATGTTAAAATTCCTAGTGACCCATCTTGGGCTTGGAGGAAAATTTTGTCACTTATCTCATTAAGTTTAAGATTGGCAATGGGGAGAAAGTGTTTCTGTGGTTTGACAATTGGCATCCTCTTGGTTCCTTGTGGGACAAGTTTGGGCAAAGGATTTTGTTTGATACTGGTTTTTCACACAATTCCAAAGTTAGCTCCATCATTTCTTATGGTTCTTGGAAGTGGCCTTTCCCTAATTCCTGGGAGATCAAGGAGTGGATTTCATCTACTCCTTCCACTTTTAAACCCACTGAGGGCTCTCTAGATAGTCCTTTTTGGAGTCTTACTGGTGATGGTCTTTTCTCTATTCAGTCTACTTGGAACTGTTGGAGGGATAAGGGTCTGAAAGTCCCCTAGAGTAAACTGCTTTGGGGGCCTCCATTCATCCCTAGGGTTAGCTTTGTAGTTTGGTTGGCCATACATGAGAGGTAGAAAATTAGGGATAGATTGCAGGTTTTTGGTCTTGTTTCTCATCCTAGCTGCCCTATTCGTTTCTCTATACTGTGTATCACATCTGGATAGAGAGAAATGGTAGAATCTTTAGCAAGGCCAGTGTCCCAGGGTTGTCATTAAAAATATTATCGAAATGGTGAGAGGTAGGATCATTTCAATGAATAATGTGATAAAATCTGCAAGTGATAGTTGGTACTTGTCACAATGAAATCTTCCATCAACAATTATGAAACTACCCCAGAATTCTACTGCTAGGAGGAGCATGAGGGATGTGAGTGCACCTATAATGAGGGTTGAGTGATGGGAGCATAAATTGTGAGATTCCTAAATGGTTGTTCTTTTGCAGGTTTTGAAGCTAGTCATATTTTGATGATGAAATATCTATTGGCAAGTTCGGGCAAGATTCTTTGTGGGTTGAGTGATGTGAGCCAGCGTAAGATTTCTCAAATCTGTGGGTTGAGGGATGTGAGCTTGAACAAATATGGTTTTCTAATGTTTTTTTTATATGCTATCTTTTTTCTCTTTTGCGTGTCATGGAAGCACTCTCAATTCATTAATAGTATGATTATGTTTAAAGTTGTGAGTAGTGGGTCAAGTGATGTGAGATACTATATGGAAGCTAACCTTAGTGTTTAATTCTCACGTCAAGTTTCAAATGGGTTAGTGTGAGAGGCTCCTCCTTCTCTCTAGAAACTCAATTCTTCATTGAACTATGGGATCATTCTTGAAATGGAAATCATATCTGATGCTTTGGTTTCTGAGGGAAACTTTAATTTGTTACTTAATGAAGAGAGAGGGAACGAGTTGGGTGGCCTCAGTGGGTCGTATGGAGAGTTTAGCCCTAAATGCCTAAATCTTTCTGAAAAATAGTTAGGAAACCTAGTTGTGCTTGCAAAAAATAGTGAGAAGGAACTGAGAGGGGTTACGGCAGCATCCATTCAAGAGATCTCCGATCGTCTTGCGGCCATAAAGGCTAGATCGGCGATGGAAGAAGACTTTCAGTCTAGTCGTCCTACAGTTGGATCCACAATTGTAGATCTATCGACTCCATTATCAACCAATTGGTCGGATAGGGTTGAAGGAGAACTGCGATCTAAGCTTATGGATCTTCCAGATAGTGTTGAGGTTACTAAAACACGGGGTATCGCTCACCATCATGGAGTGAATGCTGATACGGTGGATAAATCATCTTTTTTCGCCGTTGGTTTCAAAGGGAAAAGGGGATCTTGTCATGGAGGACCAAGTTTTGGGTGTTGATGAATCTGGTGCAGATGGAAGCCCTAGCGGTATAGAGAGTCAAAATGATCGTGTTTCTGAGGAATCGGGTCTTAACCCTGAAGGGCTTGAGGGTAATATCGTGGTGGGTTTCCAAACCGTGGTCGTGGTACAAACACCAACAATAGGGGTGGTCATGGAGGAAGAGGGCAGTATCGACCCCCTGAGGGTAGATCGTGGGCTAACATAGCTTCTTCTTCAGTCAAGTCAGAGGTAAAACTCAAATATTACCCCCCTAAAATGAATCAAGATAAAATAATAGTTGAGATGCCTCCCCCCTCCCCCACGGTGAAATGGGATGCTTGTTTGGTAGGGTATTTCATTGATAAAAATCTACCATACACTCTTATAAAAAACAATGCTAATAATATGTGGAAGAACAAGGATGTAGAAATTTCAAGAACGATGATGGTTTTTTCTTCTTTATGTTTGAAAATCGGGATTGTTGTATTGATGTATTGGAGGGAGGACCTTGGTATGTGAGTGGTTTTCTCCTTATCTTAAAACAGTGGCATCGAATGATGAAACTGTCAAAAGGAAGATAAGAAAACCATCCCTATCTGGGTGAAATTTTATAATATTCCTCTGGAATATTGGGATGGGGATGGTTTAGGTAGAATAGCTAGTGTTGTGGGTGTTGTTTATGGATCAACTTACCTCTTCGGGAAGTAGAATCTCTTTTGCTAGATTTGCGAACCAGGTTCTGTTTTCTCTCCCCGAAGGGAGGGAGAGGTTTCGTAGACCATCTCTCAGTGGCCGTAGGCTACTTTTTGTGGTCTTAGACCACTGTTCCCGTTTGGAGACCATTTTCCAGTTTTCGGAGCCGTCGGTCGTGCGCCTCGATTTGAGACCGCTTAACTTTCTCCGTTTCGGACGGTTTTCGGACAGCTTGAACCTTTTTGACCTTCGTTTTAGTTTCTTGAGGAAGCTTGAACCTTTTGAACCCTTATTTTACCTTTTTGAGGAAATGAAACCTTCTGAACCTTCGTTTTAGCTTCTTGATGGAGCTTGAACCTTTTGAACCTTGGTTTTAGCTTCTTGAGGACGCTTGGACCTTTTGAACCTTCGTTTTAGCTTCTTGAGAGAGCTTGAACCTTTTGAACCCTGGTTTTAACTTCTTGATGAAGTTGAACCTTCTGAACCTTCGTTTTTGCTTCCTGAGGGTGCCTAAACCTTTGGAACCTTCGTTTTAGGTTCTTGAGGGAGCTTGAACCTTTTGAACCTTCGTTTTAGCCTCTTGAGGGAGCTTGAACCTTTTGAACCCCTGTTTTGGCTTCATGAGGAAGCTTGAAATTTTGAACTTTTCCACCTTCGTTTTAGTTTCTTGAGGAAGCTTGAACCTTTTGAACCTTCGTTTTTGCTTCTTGAGGGAGCTTGAACCTTTTGAACCTTTGCTCTAGCTTCTCCGAGGAAGCTCGAACCTTTTGAACCTTCGTTTTAGCTTCTTGAGGGAGCTTGAACCTTTTGAACCTTCGGTTTAGCTTCTTGAGGGAGCTTGAACCTTTTGAAACCTTGTTTTGGCTTCTTGAGGAAGCTTGAACCTTTTGAACCTTCGTTTTAGCTTCTTGAAGGACCTTGAACCTTTTGAACCTTCGTTTTAGCTTCTTGAGGGAGCTTCAACCTTTTGGAACCATGGTTTTGGCTTCTTGAGGAAGCTTGAACCTTTTAAACCTTCGTTTTAGCTTCTTGAGGAAGCTTGAACCTTTTGAACCTTTCCACTAGCTTCTCCAAGATGCTAGAACCCTTTGCTCTAGCTTCTCCAAGAAGCTTGAAACTTTTGAACCTTTGCTCCAGCTTCTCTAAGAAGCTTGACCCTTTGCTCTAGCTTCTCCAAGAAGCTTGAACCCTCTTGTTTCTCTATAAGAGAGGGCCTCCCTCTCCTTTAGAGACGTTGAAAAAAATTTGCCAAAGGAAAAGCACATATATCTCTCTATATCTCTACATTCTAGGCTTAGAGAGGGTGTTTGTTCTTGGCCTTTAACACCACCAGTGATTGCGCATGTTTTGCTCATTCTGAGGTTACGGAGTTTCAACTGAGAGCCTTACCTCCGGACCTCGAGAATCTTTTGTGCTTTGCCTCGATTTGCGAACAGTTTCTGTTTTCTCTCCCCGAAGGGAGGGAGAGGTTTCGTAGACCATCTTTCAGTGGCCGTAGGCTACTTTTTGTGGTCGTAGACCACTGTTCCCGTTTGGAGACCATTTTCCGGTTTTCGGAGCCGTCGGTCGTGCGCCTCGGTTCGGGACCACTTAACTTTCTCCGTTTGGCACGGTTTTTGGATAGCTTGAACCTTTTGAACCTTCGTTACAGCTTCTTGAGGAAGCTTGAACTTTTTGAACCCTTACTTTAGCTTCTTGAGGAAGTTAAACCTTCTAAACTTTCGTTTTAGCTTCTTGAGGGAGCTTGAACCTTTTGAACCTTGGTTTTAGCTTCTTGAGGGCGCTTGGACCTTTTGAACCTCCGTTTTAGCTTCTTGATGGAGCTTGAACCTTTTGAACCCTAGTTTTAGGTTCTTGACGAAAGCTTCTGAACCTTCGCTTTGACTTCCTGAGGAGCCGAACCTTTTGAACATTCGTTTTAGCCTCTTGAGGGAGCTTGAATCTTTTGAACCTTCGTTTTAGCCTCTTGACGGAGCTTGTAACTTTTGAACCCTTGTTTTGGCTGCTTGAGGAAGCTTGAAATTCTGACCTTTTCAACCTTCGTTTTAGCGTCTTGTGGCAGGTTGTACCTTTTGAACCTTCGTTTTAGCTTCTTGAGGGAGCTTGAACCTTTTGAACCTTTGCTCTAGCTTCTCCAAGGGAGCTTGAACCTTTTGAACCTTCGTTTTAGTTTCTTGAGTAAGTTGAACCTTCTGAACCTTCGTTTTAGTTTCCTGAGGGAGCTTGAACCTTTTGAACCTTCGTTTTAGCTTCTTGAGGGAGCTTGAACCTTTTGAACCTTCGTTTTAGTTTCTTGAGGGAGCTTGAACCTTTTGAACCGTCGTTTGGGCCACTTGAGGAAGCTTGAACCTTTTGAACCTTCGTTTTAGCTTCTTGAGGGAGCTTGAACCTTTTGAACGTTCGTTTTAGCTTCTTGAGGGAGCTTCAACATTTTGGAACCATGGTTTTGGCTTCTTGAGGAAGTTTGAACCTTTTGAACCTTCGTTTTAGCTTCTTGAGGAAGCTTGAACCTTTTGAACCTTTGCTCTAGCTTCTCCAAAAAGCTTGAACCCTTTGCTCTAGCTTCTCCAAGAAACTTCAAAGTTTTGAACCTTTGCTCTAGCTTCTCTAAGAAGTTTGAACCTTTTGCTCTAGCTTCTCCAAGAAGCTTGAACCCTCTTGTTTCTCTATAAGAGAGGGCCTCCCTCTCCTTTAGAGAGGTTGAAAAAAATTTGTTTAAGGAAAAGCACATATATCTCTCTATATCTCTACATTTTACGCATAGAGAGGGTGTTTGTTCTTGGCCTTTAACACCACCGGTGATTGTGCATGTTGTGCTCGTTCTAAGGTGACGGGGTTTCGGCTGAGAGCCTTACCTCTGGACCTCGGGACTCTTTTGTTCTTTGCCTCGATTTGCGGACCAGGTTCTGTTTTCACTCCCCGAAGGGAGGGAGAGGTTTCGTAGACCATCTCTCAGTGGCCGTAGGCTACTTTTCGTGGTCGTAGACCACTGTTCCCATTTGGAGACCATTTTCCGGTTTTCGGAGCCGTCGGTCGTGCGCCTCTGTTCGGGACCACTTAACTTTCTCCGTTTAGCACGGTTTTTGGACAGCTTGAACCTTTTGAACCTTCGTTTTAGCTTCTTGAGGAAGCTTGAACCTTTTGAACCCTTATTTTAGCTTCTTGAGGAAGCTTGAACCTTTTGAACCCTTATTTTAGCTTCTTGAGGAAGTTAAACCTTCTGAACCTTCGTTTTAGCTTCTTGAGGGAGTTTGAGCCTTTTGAACCTTCGTTTTAGCTTCTTGAGGGAGCTTGAACCTTTTGAACCCTGGTTTTAGCTTCTTGATGAAGGTTCAGGCTTCCTGAGGGAGCCTGAACCTTTTGAACCTTCTTTTTAGCTTCTTGAGGGAGCTTGAACCTTTTGAACCATCGTTTCAGCCTCTTGAGGGAGCTTGGACCTTTGGAACCCTTGTTTTGGCTTCTTGAGGAAGCTTGAAATTTTGAACTTTTCAACCTTCGTTTTAGCTTCTTGAGGAAGCGTGAACCTTTTGAACCTTCGTTTTAGCTTCTTGAGGAAATTTGAACCTTTTGAACCTTTTGAACCTTTGCTCCAGCTTCTCCGAGGAAGCTTGAACCTTTTGAACCCTGGTTTTAGCTTCTTGAGGAAGTTGAACCTTCTGAACCTTCGTTTTAGTTTCCCGAGGGAGCTTGAACCTGTTGAACCTTCGTTTTAGCTTCTTGAGGGAGCTTGAACCTCTTGAACCTTCGTTTTAGCTTCTTGAGGGAGCTTGAATCTTTTCAACCATTGTTTTGGCTTCTTGAGGATGGTTGAACCTTTTGAACCTTCATTTTAGCTTCTTCAGGAAGCTTGAACCTTTTGAACCTTTGCTCTAGCTTCTCCAACCCTTTGCTCTAGCTTCTCCAAGAAGCTTGATAGTTTTGAACCTTTGCCCTAGCTTCTCTAAGAAGCTTGAACCTTTTGCTCTAGCTTCTCCAAGAAGCTTGAACCCTCTTGTTTCTCTATAAGAGAGGGCCTCCCTCTCCTTTAGAGAGGTTGAAAAAAATTTGTCTAAGGAAAAGCACATATATCTGTCTATATCTCCACATTCTAGGCTTAGAGAGGGTGTTTGTTCTTGGCCTTTAACACCACCGGTGATTGCGCATGTTGTGCTCGTTCTGAGGTTACGGAGTTTCGGCTGAGAGCCTTACCTTCGGACCTCGGACTCTTTTGTGCTTTGCCTCGATTTGCGAACCAGGTTCTGTTTTCTCTCCCCAAAGGGAGGGAGAGTTTTCGTAGGCCATCTCTCAGTGGCAGTAGGCAACTTTTCGTGGTCGTAGACCACTGTTCCCGTTTGGAGACCATTTTCCAGTTTTCGGAGCCGTCGGTCGTGCGCCTCGGTTCGAGACCGCTTAACTTTCTCCGTTTGGCACGGTTTTTGGACAGTTTGAACCTTTTGAACCTTCGTTTTAGCTTCTTGAGGAAGCTTGAACCTTTTGAACCCTTATTTTAGCTTCTTGAGGAAGTTAAACCTTCTGAACCTTCGTTTTAGCTTCTTGTGGGAGCTTGAACCTTTTGAACCTTGGTTTTAGCTTCTTGAGGGCGCTTGGACCTTTTGAACCTTCGTTTTAGCTTCTTGAGGGAGCTTGAACCTTTTGAACCCTGGTTTTATCTTCTTGACGAAGTTGAACCTTCTGAACCTTCGTTTTAGCTTCTTGAGGGAGCCTGAACCTTTTGAACCTTCGTTTTAGCTTCTTGGGGGAGGTTGAACCTTTTGTCTCGTGTTGATGGCTGCTATATGCGCCTCGTGTGTGAAGTTCTGTTTTTCCGCTATGGTGGTTACTTACAGTATGTTTTGACATTTTGATATTTTCCTCCCGTGTGGGACGTTCACGGATGTTTTTTTATTTTATTTTTGTGTTCGGTTTTGGTGTCTTTGCTACTTAATTATGGGTGTGTTCATGGTCCTCATTTCTCTGTTATGCGGCACATGAACACTCTTCTATGATGTATGGTTTTTTAGCTTAGCGTTTTGGCTGTTTTGTTTTTATTTTGCTCGTTTGGTGTGGTTTGGTAGCCGGGCTCGGTTTTCCTGGCTTGGTTTTTTCTGTTTTTGTTTCCTTTGTGTCCTTGTATAGTGCTTTGGTTAGGGCCTGGGGTATGCCCCTTGTCTTTGGTGTAAGTTTTGTCTTTTATTTTATGACTTATCCACCCAAAAAAAAAAAAACTTTTTGAACCATCGTTTTAGCCTTTTGAGGGAGCATGAACCTTTTGAACCCCTGTTTTCGATTCTTGAGGAAGCTTGAAATTTTGAACTTTTCAACCTTCATTTTAGCATCTTAAGGAAGCTTGAACCTTTTGAACCTTTGTTTTAGCTTCTTGAGGAAGTTTGAACCCTTTGAACCTTTGCTCTAGCTTCTCCGAGGAAGCTTGAACCTTTTGAACCCTAGTTTTAGCTTCTTGAGGAAGTTGAACCTTCTGAACCTTCGTTTTAGTTTCCTGAGGGAGCTTGAACTTTTTGAACCTTCGTTTTAGCTTCTTGAGGGAGCTTGAACCTTTTGAACCCTTGTTTTGGCTTCTTAAGGAAGCTTGAAACTTTTGAACCTTCGTTTTAGCTTCTTGAGGAAGCTTGAACCTTTTGAACCTTCGTTTGAGCTTCTTGAGGAAGTTTGAACCTTTTGAACCTTTGCTCTAGCTTCGCCAAGAAGCTTGAACCCTTTGCACCAGCTTCTCCGAGAAGCTTGAAACTTTTGAACCTTTGCTCTAGCTTCTCTAAGAAGCTTGAACCTTTTGCTCTAACTTCTCCAAGAAGCTTGAACCCTCTTGTTTCTTTATAAGAGAGGGCCTCCCTCTTCTTTAGAGAGGTTGAAAAAAATTTGTCTAAGGAAAAGCACATATATCTCTCTATATCTCTACATTCTAGGCTTAGAGAGGGTGTTTGTTCTTGGCCTTTAACACCACCGGTGATTGCGCATGCTGTGCTCGTTTTGAGGTTACGGAGTTTCGGCTGGGAGCCTTACCTCCGAACCTCGGGACTCTTTTGTGCTTTGCCTCGATTTGCGAACCAGGTTCTGTTTTCTCTCCCCGAAGGGAGGGAGAGGTTTCGTAGACCATCTCTCAGTGGCCGTAGGCTACTTTTCGTGGTCGTGGACCACTGTTCCCGTTTGGAGACTATTTTCCGATTTTCGGAGCCGTCGGTCGTGCGCCTCGGTTCGGGACCGCTTAACTTTCTCCGTTTGGCACGGTTTTTGGACAGCTTGAACCTTTTCAACCCTGATTTCAGATTCTTGAGGAAGTTAAACCTTCTGAACCTTCGTTTTAGCTTCTTGAGGGAGCTTGAACCTTTTGAACCTTGGTTTTACCTTCTTGACGGCGCTTGGACCTTTGGAACCTTCGTTTTAGCTTCTTGAGGGAGCTTAAACCATTTGAACCCTGGTTTTAGCTTCTTGACGAAGTTGAACCTTCTGAACCTTCGTTTTAGCTTTCTGAGGGAGCCTGAACCTTTTGAACCATCGTTTTAGCTTCTTGAGGGAGCTTGAACCTTTTGAACCTTCGTTTTAGCCTCTTGAGGGAGCTTGAACCTTTTGAACCCCTGTTTTGGCTTCTTGAGGAAGCTTGAAATTTTGAACTTTTGAACCTTCGTTTTAGCTTCTTGAGGAAGCTTGAACCTTTTGAACCTTCATTTTAGCTTCTTGAGGAGGCTTGAACCTTTTGAACCTTTGCTCTAGCTTCTCCGAGGAACCTTGAACCTTTTGAACGCTGGTTTTAGCTTCTTGACGAAGTTGAACCTTTTGAACCTTCGTTTTAGTTTCCTGAGGGAGCTTGAACCTTTTAAACTTTCGTTTTAGCTTCTTGAGGGAGCTTGAACCTTTTGAACCCTTGTTTTTGCTTCTTGAGGAAGCTTGAACCTTTTGAACCTTCTTGTTAGCTTTTTGAGGAAGCTCGACCCTTTTGAACCTTCGTTTTAGCTTCTTGAGGAAGCTTGAACCTTTTGAACCTTTGCTCTAGCTTCTCCAAGAAGCTTGAACCCTTTGCTATCGCTTCTCCAAGAAGCTTGAAACTTTTGAAGCTTTGCTCTAAGAAGCTTGAACCTTTTGCTCTAGCTTCTCCAAGAAGCTTGATCCCTCTTGTTTCTGTATAAAAGAGGACCACCCTCTCCTTTAGAGAGGTTGAAAAAAATTGGTCTAAGGAAAAGCACATATATCTCTCTATATCTCTACATTCTAGGCTTAGAGAGGGTGTTTGTTCTTGGCCTTTAACACCCCCGGTGATTGCGCATGTTGTGCTCGTTCTAAGGTTACGGAGTTTCAGCTGAGAGCCTTACCTCTGGACCCTTTTGTGCTTTACCTCGATTTGCGAACCAGGTTCTGTTTTCTCTCCGCGAAGGGAGGGAGGGGTTTCGTAGACCATCTCTCAGTGGCCGTAGGCTACTTTTCGTGGTCTTAGATCACTGTTCCCGTTTGGAGACCATTTTCCAGTTTTCGGAGCCGTCAGTCATGCGCCTCGGTTCGGGACCGCTTAACTTTCTCCGTTTATCACGGTTTTTGGACAGCTTGAACCTTTTGAACCTTCGTTTTAGCGTCTTGAGGAAGCTTGAACCTTTTGAACCCTTATTTTACCTTTTTGAGGAAATGAAACCTTCTGAACCTTCGTTTTAGCTTCTTGATGGAGCTTGAAACTTTTGAACCTTGGTTTAGCTTCTTGAGGGCGCTTGGACCTTTTGAACCTTCGTTTTAGCTTCTTGAGAGAGCTTGAACCTTTTGAACCCTGGTTTTAGCTTCTTGACGAAGTTGAACCTTCTGAACCTTCGTTTTTGCTTCTTGAGGGTGCCTAAACCTTTTGAACCTTCGTTTTAGGTTCTTGAGGGAGCTCGAACCTTTTGAACCTTCGTTTTAGCCTCTTGAGGGTGCTTGAACCTTTTGAACCCCTGTTTTGGGTTCATGAGGAAGCTTGAAATTTTGAACTTTTCAACTTTCGTTTTAGCTTCTTGAGGAAGCTTGAACCTTTTGAACCTTCGTTTTAGCTTCTTGAGGGAGCTTGAACCTTTTGAACATTTGCTCTAGCTTCTCCGAGGAAGCTCGAACCTTTTGAACCTTCGTTTTAGCTTCTTGAGGGAGCTTGAACCTTTTGAAACCTTGTTTTGGCTTCTTGAGGAGGCTTGAACCTTTTGAACCTTCGTTTTAGCTTCTTGAGGGAGTTTGAACCTTTTAGACCTTCGTTTTAGCTTCTTGAGGGAGCTTCAACCTTTTCGAACCATGGTTTTGGCTTCTTGAGAAAGCGTGAACCTTTTGAACCTTCGTTTTAGCTTCTTGAGGAAGCTTGAACTTTTTGAACCTTCGTTTTAGCTTCTTGAGGAAGGTTGAACCTTCTGAGCCTTTGCTCTAGCTTCTCCAAGAAGCTAGAACCCTTTGCTCTAGCTTCTCCAAGAAGCTTGAAACTTTTGAACCTTTGCTCTAGCTTCTCTAAGAAGCTTGAACCTTCTGCTCTAGCTTCTCAGCTTGAACCCTCCTGTTTCTCTATAAGAGAGGGCCTCCCTCTCCTTTAGAGAGGTTGAAAAAAATTTGTCTAATGAAAAGCACATATATCTCTCTATATCTCTACATTCTAGGCTTAGAGAGGGTGTTTGTTCTTGGCCTTTAACACCACCGGTGATTGCACATGTTATGCTCGTTCTGAGGTTACCGAGTTTCGACTGAGAGCCTTACCTCCGGACCACGAGACTCTTTTGTGCTTTGCCTCGATATGCGAACCAGTTTCTGTTTTCTCTCCCCGAAGGGAGGGAGAGGTTTCGTAGACCATCTTTCAGTGGCCGTAGGCTACTTTTCGTGGTCGTAGACCACTGTTCCCGTATGGAGACCATTTTCCGGTTTTCGGAGCCGTCGGTCGTGCGCCTCGGTTCGGGACTGCTTAACTTTCTCCGTTTGGCACGGTTTTTGGACAGCTTGAACCTTTTGAACTTTCGTTTTAGCTTCTTGAGGAAGCTTGAACCTTTTGAACCCTGATTTCAGCTTCTTGAGGAAGTTAAACCTTCTGAACCTTCGTTTTAGCTTCTTGAGGGAGCTTGAACCTTTTGAACCTTGGTTTTAGCTTCTTGTGGGCGCTTGGACCATTTGAACCTTCGTTTTAGCCTTCTTGAGCGAGCTTAAAATATTTGAACCCTGGTATTAGCTTCTTGACGAAGTTGAACCTTCTGAACCTTCGTTTTAGCTTCCTGAGGGAGCCTGAACCTTTTGAACCTTCGTTTTAGCTTCTTGAGGGAGCTTGAACCTTTTGAACCTTCGTTTTAGCCTCTTGAGGGAGCGTGAACCTTTTGAACCCCTGTTTTGGCGTCTTAAGGAAGCTTGAAATTTTGAACTTTTCAACCTTCGTTTTAGCTTCTTGCGGAAGCTTGAACCTTCGTTTTTGCTTCTTGAGGGAGCTTGAACCTTTTGAACCTTTGCTCTAGCTTCTCCGAGGAAGCTCGAACCTTTTGAACCTTCGTTTTAGCTTCTTGAGGGAGCTTGAACCTTTTGAACCTTCGTTTTAGTTTCTTGAGGGAGCTTGAACCTTTTGAAACCTTGTTTTGGCTTCTTGAGGAAGCTTGAACCTTTTGAACCTTCGTTTTAGCTTCTTGAGGGAGCTTGAACCTTTTGAACCTTCGTTTTAGCTTCTTGAGGGAGCTTCAACCTTTTGGAACCATGGTTTTGGCTTCTTGAGGAAGCTTGAACCTTTTGAACCTTCGTTTTAGGTTCTTCAGGAAGCTTGAACCTTTTGAACCTTTCCACTAGCTTCTCCAAGAAGCCAGAACCCTTTGCTCTAGCTTCTCTAAGAAGCTTGAAACTTTTGAACCTTTGCTCCAGCTTCTCTAAGAAGCTTGACCCTTTTGTTCTAGCTTCTCCAAGAAGCTTGAACCCTCTTGTTTCTCTATAAGAGAGGGCCTCCCTCTCCTTTAGAGAGGTTGAAAAAAATTTGTCAAAGGAAAAGCACATATATCTCTCTATATCTCTACATTATAGGCTTAGAGAGGGTGTTTGTTCTCGGCCTTTAACACCACCGGTGATTGCGCATGTTGTGCTCGTTCTGAGGTTACGGAGTTTCGACTGAGAGCCTTACCTCCGGACCTCGAGACTCTTTTGTGCTTTGCCTCGATTTGCGAACCAGTTTCTGTTTTCTCTCCCCGAAGGGAGGGAGAGGTTTCGTAGACCATCTTTCAGTGGCCGTAGGCTACTTTTTGTGGTCGTAGACCACTGTTCCCGTTTGGAGACCATTTTTCGGTTTTCGGAGTCGTCGGTCGTGCGCCTCGGTTCGGGACCGCTTAACTTTCCCCTTTTGGCACGGTTTTTGGATAGCTTGAACCTTTTGAACCTTCGTTACAGCTTCTTGAGGAAGCTTGAACCTTTTGAACCCTTACTTTAGCTTCTTGAGGAAGTTAAACCTTCTAAACTTTCGTTTTAGCTTCTTGAGGGAGCTTGAACCTTTTGAACCTTGGTTTTAGCTTCTTGAGGGCGCTTGGACCTTTTGAACCTTCGTTTTAGCTTCTTGATGGAGCTTGAACCTTTTGAACCCTAGTTTTAGGTTCTTGACGAAAGCTTCTGAACCTTCGTTTCAGCTTCCTGAGGGAGCTCGAACCTTTTGAACCTTCGTTTTAGCCTCTTGAGGGAGCTTGAATCTTTTGAACCTTCGTTTTAGCCTCTTGACGGAGCTTGTAACTTTTGAACCCTTGTTTTGGCTGCTTGAGGAAGCTTGAAATTTTGACCTTTTCAACCTTCGTTTTAGCGTCTTGAGGAAGGTTGTACCTTTTGAACCTTCGTTTTAGCTTCTTGAGGGAGCTTGAACCTTTTGAACCTTTGCTCTAGCTTCTCCAAGGGAGCTTGAACCTTTTGAACCTTCGTTTTAGTTTCTTGAGTAAGTTGAACCTTCTGAACCTTCATTTTAGTTTCCTGAGGGAGCTTGAACCTTTTGAACCTTCGTTTTAGTTTCTTGAGGGAGCTTGAAACTTTTGAACCTTCGTTTTAGCTTCTTGAGGGAGCTTGAACCTTTTGAACCGTCGTTTTGGCCACTTGAGGAAGCTTGAACCTTTTGAACCTTCGTTTTAGCTTCTTGAGGGAGCTTGAACCTTTTGAACGTTCGTTTTAGCTTCTTGATTGAGCTTCAACCTTTTGGAACCATGGTTTTGGCTTCTTGAGGAAGCTTGAACCTTTTGAACCTTCGTTTTAGCTTCTTGTGGAAGCTTGAACCTTCTGAACCTTTGCTCTAGCTTCTCGAAAAAGCTTGAACCCTTTGCTCTAGCTTCTCCAAGAAACTTCAAACTTTTGAACCTTTGCTCTAGCTTCTCTAAGAAGTTTGAACCTTTTGCTCTAGCTTCTCCAAGAAGCTTGAACCCTCTTGTTTCTCTATAAGAGAGGGCCTCCCTTTCCTTTAGAGAGGTTGAAAAAAATTTGTCTAAGGAAAAGCACATATATCTCTCTATATCTCTACATTCTAGGCATAGAGAGGGTGTTTGTTCTTGGCCTTTAACACCACCGGTGATTGTGCATGTTGTGCTCCTTCTATGGTTACGGAGTTTTGGCTGAGCGCCTTACCTCCGGACCTCGGGACTCTTTTGTTCTTTGCCTCGATTTGCGAACCAGGTTCTATTTTCACTCCCCGAAGGGAGGGAGAGGTTTCGTAGACCATCTCTCAGTGGCCGTAGGCTACTTTTCGTGGTCGTAGACCATGGTTCCCATTTGGAGACCATTTTTCGGTTTTCGAAGCCGTCGGTCGTGCGCCTCGGTTCGGGACCACTTCACTTTCTCCGTTTAGCACGGTTTTTGGACAGCTTGAACCTTTTGAACCTTCGTTTTAGCTTCTTGAGGAAGCTTGAACCTTTTGAACCCTTATTTTAGCTTCTTGAGGAAGTTAAACCTTCTGAACCTTCGTTTTAGCTTCTTGAGGGAGTTTGAGCCTTTTGAACCTTGGTTTTAGCTTCTTGAGGGAGCTTGAACCTTTTGAACCCTGGTTTTAGCTTCTTGATGAAGGTTCAGGCTTCTTGAGGGAGCCTGAACCTTTTGAACCTTCTTTTTAGCTTCTTGTGGGAGCTTGAACCTTTTGAACCATCGTTTCAGCCTCTTGAGGGAGCTTGAACCTTTTGAACCCTTGTTTTGGTTTCTTGAGGAAACTTGAAATTTTGAACTTTTCAACCTTCGTTAGCTTCTTGAGGAAGCGTGAACCTTTTGAACCTTCGTTTTAGCTTCTTGAGGAAGCTTGAACCTTTTGAACCTTTGCTCTAGCTTCTCCGAGGAAGCTTGAACCTTTTGAACCCTAGTTTTAGCTTCTTGAGGAAGTTGAACCTTCTGAACCTTCGTTTTAGTTTCCCGAGGGAGCTTGAACCTTTTGAACCTTCGTTTTAGCTTCTTGAGGGAGCTTGAACCTCTTGAACCTTCGTTTTAGCTTCTTGAGGGAGCTTGAACCTTTTCAACCATTGTTTTGGCTTCTTGAGGAAGGTTGAACCTTTTGAACCTTCATTTTAGCTTCTTCAGGAAGCTTGAACCTTTTGAACCACTGCTCTAGCTTCTCCAACCCTTTGCTCTAGCTTCTCCAAGAAGGTTGATAGTTTTGAACCTTTGCCCTAGCTTCTCTAAGAAGCTTGAACCTTTTGCTCTAGCTTCTCCAAGAAGCTTGAACCCTCTTGTTTCTCTATAAGAGAGGGCCTCCCTCTCTCCTTTAGAGAGGTTGAAAAAAATTTGTCTAAGGAAAAGCACATATATTTCTCTATATCTCTACATTCTAGGCTTAGAGAGGGTGTTTGTTCTTGGCCTTTAACACCACCGGTGATTGCGCATGTTGTGCTCGTTCTGAGGTTACGGAGTTTCGGCTGAGAGCCTTACCGTCGGACCTCGGACTCTTTTGTGCTTTGCCTCGATTTGCGAACCAGGTTCTGTTTTCTCTCCCCAAAGGGAGGGAGAGGTTTCGTAGACCATCTCTCAGTGGCCGTAGGCTACTTTTCATGGTCGCAGACCACTGTTCTCGTTTGGAGACCATTTTCCAATTTTCGGAGCCGTCGGTCGTGCGCCACGGTTCGGGACCGCTTGGACAGCTTGAACCTTTTGAACCTTCGTGTTAGCTTCTTGAGGAAGCTTGAACCTTTTGAACCCATATTTTAGCTTCTTGAGGAAGTTAAACCTTCTGAACCTTCGTTTTAGCTTCTTGAGGGAGCTTGAACCTTTTGAACTTTGGTTTTAGCTTCTTGAGGGCGCTTGGACCTTTTGAACCTTCGTTTTAGCTTCTTGAGGGAGCTTGAACCTTTTGAACCCTGGTTTTATCTTCTTGACGATGTTGAACCTTCTGAACCTTCGTTTTAGCTTCTTGAGGGAGCCTGAACTTTTTGAACCTTCGTTTTAGCTTCTTGAGGGAGGTTGAACCTTTTGAACCATCGTTTTAGCCTTTTGAGGGAGCATGAACCTTTTGAACCCCTGTTTTCGCTTCTTGAGGAAGCTTGAAATTTTGAACTTTTCAACCTTCGTTTTAGCTTCTTAAGGAAGGTTGAACCTTTTGAACCTTCGTCTTAGCTTCTTGAGGAAGTTTGAACCCTTTGAACCTTTGCTCTAGCTTCTCCGAGGAGGCTTGAACCTTTGGAATTCTAGTTTCAGCTTCTTGAGGATGTTGAACCTTCTGAACCTTCGTTTTAGTTTCCTGAGGGAGCATGAACTTTTTGAACCTTCGTTTTAGCTTCTTGAGGGAGCTTGAACCTTTTGAACCCTTGTTTTGGCTTCTTAAGGAAGCTTGAAACTTTTGAACCTTCGTTTTAGCTTCTTGAGGAAGCTTGAACCTTTTGAACCTTCGTTTTAGCTTCTTGAGTAAGTTTGAACCTTTTGAACCTTTGCTCTAGCTTCTCCAAGAAGCTTGAACCCTTTGCTCCAGCTTCTCCGAGAAGCTTGAAACTTTTGAACCTTTGCTCTAGCTTCTCTAAGAAGCTTGAACCTTTTGCTCTAGCTTCTCCAAGAAGCTTGAACCCTCTTGTTACTTTATAAGAGAGGGCCTCCCTCTTCTTTAGAGAGGTTGAAAAAAATTTGTCTAAGGAAAAGCACATATATCTCTCTATATCTCTACATTCTAGGCTTAGAGAGGGTGTTTGTTCTTGGCCTTTAACACCACCGGTGATTGCGCATGTTGTGCTCGTTCTGAGGTTACGGAGTTTCGGCTGAGAGCCTTACCTTCGGACCTCGGACTCTTTTGTGCTTTGCCTCGATTTGCGAACCAGGTTCTGTTTTCTCTCCCCGAAGGGAGGGAGAGGTTTCGTAGACCATCTCTCAGTGGCCGTAGGCTACTTTTCGTGGTCGTAGACCACTGTTCCCGTTTGGAGACCATTTTCCAGTTTTCGGAGCCGTCGGTCGTGCGCCTCGGTTCGGGACCGCTTAACTTTCTCCGTTTGGCACGGTTTTTGGACAGTTTGAACCTTTTGCACCTTCGTTTTAGCTTCTTGAGGAAGCTTGAACCTTTTGAACCCTTACTTTAGCTTCTTGAGGAAGTTAAACCTTCTGAACCTTCGTTTCAGCTTCTTGAGGGAGCTTGAACCTTTTGAACCTTGGTTTTAGCTTCTTGAGGGCGCTTGGACCTTTTGAACCTTCGTTTTAGCTTCTTGAGGGAGCTTGAACCTTTTGAACCCTGGTTTTAGCTTCTTGACGAAGTTGAACCTTCTGAACCTTCGTTTTAGCTTCTTGAGGGAGCCTGAACCTTTTGAACCTTCGTTTTAGCTTCTTGAGGGAGGTTGAACCTTTTGAACCATCGTTTTAGCCTTTTGAGGGAGCATGAACCTTTTGAACCCCTGTTTTGGCTTCTTGAGGAAGCTTGAAATTTTGAACTTTTCAACCTTCGTTTTAGCTTCTTAAGGAAGCTTGAACCTTTTGAACCTTCGTTTTAGCTTCTTAAGGAAGCTTGAACGCTTTGAACCTTTGCTCTAGCTTCTCCGAGGAAGCTTGAACCTTTTGAACCCTAGTTTTAGCTTCTTGATGAAGTTGAACCTTCTGAACCTTCGTTCTAGTTTCCTGACGGAGCTTGAACTTTTTGAACCTTCGTTTTAGCTTCTTGAGGGAGCTTGAACCTTTTGAACCCTTGTTTTGGCTTCTTAAGGAAGCTTGAAACTTTTGAACCTTCGTTTTAGCTTCTTGAGGAAGCTTGAACCTTTTGAACCTTCGTTTTAGCTTCTTGAGGAAGTTTGAACCTTTTGAACCTTTGCTCTAGCTTCGCCAAGAAGCTTGAACCCTTTGCACCAGCTTCTCCGAGAAGCTTGAAACTTTTGAACCTTTGCTCTAGCTTCTCTAAGAAGCTTGAACCTTTTGCTCTAACTTCTCCAAGAAGCTTGAACCCTCTTGTTTCTTTATAAGAGAGGGCCTCCCTCTTCTTTAGAGAGGTTGAAAAAAATTTGTCTAAGGAAAAGCACATATATCTCTCTATATCTCTACATTCTAGGCTTAGAGAGAGTGTTTGTTCTTGGCCTTTAACACCACCGGTGATTGCGCATGTTGTGCTCGTTCTGAGGTTACGGAGTTTCGGCTGAGAGCCTTACCTCCGGACCTCGGGACTCTTTTGTGCTTTGTCTCGATTTGCGAACCAGGTTCTGTTTTCTCTCCCCGAAGGGAGGGAGAGGTTTCGTAGACCATCTCTCAGTTGCCGTAGGCTAATTTTCGTGGTCGTGGACCACTGTTCCCGTTTGGAGACTATTTTCCGATTTTCGGAGCCGTCGGTCGTGCGCCTCGGTTCGGGACCGCTTAACTTTCTCCGTTTATCAGGGTTTTTGGACAGCTTGAACCTTTTGAACCTTCGTTTTAGCTTCTTGAGGAAGCTTGAACCTTTTGAACCCTTATTTTACCTTTTTGAGGAAATGAAACCTTCTGAACCTTCGTTTTAGCTTCTTGATGGAGCTTGAACCTTTTGAACCTTGGTTTTAGCTTCTTGAGGGCGCTTGGACCTTTTGAACCTTCGTTTTAGCTTCTTGAGAGAGCTTGAACCTTTTGAACCCTGGTTTTAGCTTCTTGACGAAGTTGAACCTTCTGAACCTTCGTTTTTGCTTCTTGAGGGTGCCTAAACCTTTTGAACCTTCGTTTTAGGTTCTTGAGGGAGCTCGAACCTTTTGAACCTTCGTTTTAGCCTCTTGAGGGTGCTTGAACCTTTTGAACCCCTGGTTTGGGTTCATGAGGAAGCTTGAAATTTTGAACTTTTCAACCTTCATTTTAGCTTCTTGAGGAAGCTTGAACCTTTTGAACCTTCGTTTTAGCTTCTTGAGGGAGCTTTAACCTTTTGAACCTTTGCTCCAACTTCTCCGAGGAAGCTCGAACCTTTTGAACCTTCGTTTTAGCTTCTTGAGGGAGCTTGAACCTTTTGAAACCTTGTTTTGGCTTCTTGAGGAGGCTTGAACCTATTGAACCTTCGTTTTAGCTTCTTGAGGGAGTTTGAGCCTTTTAAACCTTCGTTTTAGCTTCTTGAGGGAGTTTGAGCCTTTTAAACCTTCGTTTTAGCTTCTTGAGGGAGCTTCAACCTTTTGGAACCATGGTTTTGGCTTCTTGAGAAAGCTTGAACCTTTTGAACCTTCGTTTTAGCTTCTTGAGGAAGCTTGAACTTTTTGAACCTTCGTTTTAGCTTCTTGAGGAAGCTTGAACCTTTTGAACCTTTGCTCTAGCTTCTCCAAGAAGCTTGAAACTTTTGAACCTTTGCTCTAGCTTCTCTAAGAAGCTTGAACCTTCTGCTCTAGCTTCTCAGCTTGAACCCTCTTGTTTCTCTATAAGAGAGGGCCTCCCTCTCCTTTAGAGAGGTTGAAAAAAATTTGTGTAAGGAAAAGCACATATATCTCTCTACATCTCTACATTCTAGGCTTAGAGAGGGTGTTTGTTCTTGGCCTTTAACAACACCGGTGATTGCGCATGTTGTGCTCGTTCTGAGGTTACGGAGTTTCGACTGAGAGCCTTACCTCCGGACCTCAAGACTCTTTTATGCTTTGCCTCGATTTGCGAATGTTCTGCTTTCTCTCCCAAGGAGGGATCGGTTTCAGAGGCCATCTTCGATGGCCGTCAGGCTACTTTTCGTGGTCGAGACCACTGTTCCTATGGAGACCATTTTAGGTTTTGAGCCGTCGATCGTGTGCCTCGGTCCGGATCGCTTGACTTTCTCCGTTTGTACGGTTTTTGGACAAATTTTGAACCTTTTGAACTTTCGTTTTAGCTTCTTGAGGAAGCTTGAACCTTTTGAACCCTGATTTCAACTTCCTGAGGAAGTTAAACCTTCTGAACCTTCGTTTTAGCTTCTTGAGGGAGCTTGAACCTTTTGAACCTTGGTTTTAGCTTCTTGAGGGCGCTTGGACCTTTTGAACCTTCGTTTTAGCTTCTTGAGGGAGCTTGAACCTTTTGAACCCTGGTTTTAGCTTCTTGACGAAGTTGAACCTTCTGAACCTTCGTTTTAGCTTCCTGAGGGAGCCTGAACCTTTTGAACCTTCGTTTTAGCTTCTTGAGGGAGCTTGAACCTTTTGAACCTTCGTTTTAGCCTCTTGAGGGAGCGTGAACCTTTTGAACCCCTGTTTTGGTGTCTTAAGGAAGCTTGAAATTTTGAACTTTTCAACCTTCGTTTTAGCTTCTTGGGGAAGCTTGAACCTTTTGAACCTTCGTTTTAGCTTCTTGAGGAAGCTTGAACCTTTTGAACCTTTGCTCTAGCTTCTCCGAGGAAGCTTGAACCTTTTGAACCCTTGTTTTGGCTTCTTGAGGAAGCTTGAACCTTTTGAACGTTCGTGTTAGCTTTTTGAGGAAGCTCGACCCTTTTGAACCTTCGTTTTAGCTTCTTGAGGAAGCTTGAACCTTTTGAACCTTTGCTCTAGTTTCTCCAAGAAGCTTGAACCCTTTGCTATCGCTTCTCCAAGAAGCTTGAAACTTTTGAACCTTTGCTCTAGCTTCTCTAAGAAGCTTGAACCTTTTGCTCTAGCTTCTCCAAGAAGCTTGAACCCTCTTGTCTCTAAGAAGCTTGAACCTTTTGCCCCTTGTAAACTTGTACATTTTACTGTCTTTATTTTATGACTTACTTACCCCCCCAACAAAAGAAAAAAAAAAAAAAACTTGGCCTCTTAAGCTAATAAGGAAGCCATTAGTATCCTAACCTAATTAGTTCCTAGAACAAAAGAGAGAAGGACAAAGAGAGTTAGAGAGAAACTTAGCTAGAAGAGAAAGCTGGCGAAGAGAAAGGGAAATAAGTGTAACATTAAAACGAACGCAAATTCATCCATTTGGAGCTGGCTATGGAAATCCTTGCTAGGATTCTTGCTGAAAAAGCTAGAAGCCCTTTGTTCAAGTTTCATTGGAGGTGTGACAAAACCAAAATTGTTAACCTTTGCTTTGCTGATGACTTGATGATTTTTAGTAAAGGTGACCCTGTGACTGTGAACCTTATTATGCAAGGTTTGGATGACTTTAGGAGTCTTTCTGGCCTTACTCCTAGTCCTAGTAAGAGCAATATTTACTTCTCTAGGTGCAACAGGCAACTTAGAGAGGAGATTCTTCACATAGCTAAGTTTACTGAGGGTACTCTCCCGGTTAAATATTTGGGTGTTCCGTCGATTACCACTAAGCTTAAGGCTAATGATTGCCAAATTCTGATTGATAGGATTACCAAGAGAATTAGAAGTTGGACCAATAAGATTTTTTCTTATGCGGGTAGAGCTCAACTCATTCAGACCATTCTTTTTTCCATGCAAGTGTATTGGTCCTCTTTCTTTATTCTTCCGAAAAAGGTTATTAGAGAGATTGAGAGTTTACTAAGATCTTTCCTTTGGTCTGGTAATGAGTTGAAGAAGAATAGCGCTAAGATTGCCTGGAACACTATATGTAAACCCAAGAATGAAGGGGGTTTAGGGTTCAAGGATATGGGTGTGTGGAACAAGGCTGCTATAGCCAAACATGTTTGGTTCCTTTTTTCTGGTGGAGAGGGCTTTATGTGGTGCCAATGGGTTAAGTCTTACTTACTCAAAGGTAAGAGCTTCTGGTATGTTAAAATTCCTAGTGACCCATCTTGGGCTTGGAGGAAAATTTTGTCACTTAAACATTATCTTCCCTCTCATTAAGTTTAAGATTGGCAATGGGGAGAAAGTGTTTCTGTGGTTTGACAATTGGCATCCTCTTGGTTCCTTGTGGGACAAGTTTGGGCAAAGGATTTTGTTTGATACTGGTTTTTCACACAATTCCAAAGTTAGCTCCATCATTTCTTATGGTTCTTGGAAGTGGCCTTTCCCTAATTCCTGGGAGATCAAGGAGTGGATTTCATCTACTCCTTCCACTTTTAAACCCACTGAGGGCTCTCTAGATAGTCCTTTTTGGAGTCTTACTGGTGATGGTCTTTTCTCTATTCAGTCTACTTGGAACTGTTGGAGGGATAAGGGTCTGAAAGTCCCCTAGAGTAAACTGCTTTGGGGGCCTCCATTCATCCCTAGGGTTAGCTTTGTAGTTTGGTTGGCCATACATGAGAGGTAGAAAATTAGGGATAGATTGCAAGTTTTTGGTCTTGTTTCTCATCCTAGCTGCCCTATTCGTTTCTCTATACTGTGTATCACATTTGGATAGAGAGAAATGGTAGAATCTTTAGCAAGGCCAGGGTCCCAGGGTTGTCATTAAAAATATTATCGAAATGGTGAGAGGTAGGATCATTTCAATGAATAATGTGATAAAATCTGCAAGTGATAGTTGGTACTTGTCACAATGAAATCTTCCATCAACAATTATGAAACTACCCCAGAATTCTACTGCTAGGAGGAGCATGAGGGATGTGAGTGCACCTATAATGAGGGTTGAGTGATGGGAGCATAAATTGTGAGATTCCTAAATGGTTGTTCTTTTGCAGGTTTTGAAGCTAGTCATATTTTGATGATGAAATATCTATTGGCAAGTTCGGGCAAGATTCTTTGTGGGTTGAGTGATGTGAGCCAGCATAAGATTTCTCAAATCTGTGGGTTGAGGGATGTGAGCTTGAACAAATATGGTTTTCTAATGTTTTTTTTATATGCTATCTTTTTTCTCTTTTGCAGGTCATGGAAGCACTCTCAATTCTGTTAATAGTACAGATTATGTTTAAAGTTGTGAGTAGTGGGTCAAGTGATGTGAGATACTATATGGAAGCTAACCTTAGTGTTTAATTCTCACGTCAAGTTTCAAATGGGTTAGTGTGAGAGGCTCCTCCTTCTCTCTAGAAACTCAATTCTTCATTGAACTATGGGATCATTCTTGAAATGGAAATCATATCTGATGCTTTGGTTTCTGAGGGAAACTTTAATTTGTTACTTAATGAAGAGAGAGGGAACGAGTTGGGTGGCCTCAGTGGGTCGTATGGAGAGTTTAGCCCTAAATGCCTAAATCTTTCTGAAAAATAGTTAGGAAACCTAGTTGTGCTTGCAAAAAATAGTGAGAAGGAACTGAGAGGGGTTACGGCAGCATCCATTCAAGAGATCTCCGATCATCTTGCGGCCATAAAGGCTAGATCGGCGATGGAAGAAGACTTTCAGTCTAGTCGTCCTACAGTTGGATCCACGATTGCAGATCTATCGACTCCATTATCAACCAATTGGTCGGATAGGGTTGAAGGAGAACTGCGATCTAAGCTTATGGATCTTCCAGATAGTGTTGAGGTTACTAAAACACGGGGTATCGCTCACCATCATGGAGTGAATGCTGATACGGTGGATAAATCATCTTTTTTCGCCGTTGGTTTCAAAGGGAAAAGGGGATCTTGTCATGGAGGACCAAGTTTTGGGTGTTGATGAATCTGGTGCAGATGGAAGCCCTAGCGGTATAGAGAGTCAAAATGATCGTGTTTCTGAGGAATCGAGTCTTAACCCTGAAGGGCTTGAGGGTAATATCGTGGTGGGTTTCCAAACCGTGGTCGTGGTACAAACACCAACAATAGGGGTGGTCATGGAGGAAGAGGGCAGTATCGACCCCCTGAGGGTAGATCGTGGGCTAACATAGCTTCTTCTTCAGTCAAGTCAGAGGTAAAACTCAAATATTACCCCCCTAAAATGAATCAAGATAAAATAATAGTTGAGATGCCTCCCCCCTCCCCCACGGTGAAATGGGATGCTTGTTTGGTAGGGTATTTCATTGATAAAAATCTACCATACACTCTTATAAAAAACAATGCTAATAATATGTGGAAGAACAAGGGACTGGTAGAAATTCTGAAGAACGATGATGGTTTTTTCTTCTTTATGTTTGAAAATCGGGATTGTTGTATTGATGTATTGGAGGGAGGACCTTGGTATGTGAGTGGTTTTCTCCTTATCTTAAAACAGTGGCATCGAATGATGAAACTGTCAAAAGGAAGATAAGAAAACCATCCCTATCTGGGTGAAATTTTATAATATTCCTCTGGAATATTGGGATGGGATGGTTTAGGTAGAATAGCTAGTGTTGTGGGTGTTGTTTATGGATCAACTTACCTCTTCGAAGTAGAATCTCTTTTGCTAGATTGTGTGTGGATATCTCAGCTGAATCGGCTTTTCCAGATAGTTTTCTCCTCACTGATGGTGATATCTCTATGAATATCCATGTGGAGTACCAAGGGGTACCCTCGAGATGTATGCACTACCATGTTTTTGGCTATGAGACTAAGACATGCCTATCTGCTCAAGTAACACACCTAATTGAGTTATAGAAGAATTCTGAAGAAAGGATTGAAGATGATAGGGGGTGGACCACAGTTAAGGATAAGGGCAAAAGGAAAGTGGGGGATCCATCCTCCCCTATCCACATTGTCCCTAATGAAGCTAACAGTTCATCTACTACTAAGAGGGAAGTTTCTCTCTAACAGTTCAAGAAGAAAGTTTCTCTCTAACTCTCTTCGTCCTTCTCCAACCTTCTCTCTTTTGTTCTAGGAAATGATTTCCTCATGATTTTGTTGGCTGTGTTTTGGTTTGTTGCTGAGGGGCTATTGTAGTTTCACTTCAACTCCCTAGACCGGGCTTATGGTTTTTTGACCATGCAAGCTTCATGTGACTTTGCTGGGACTTCTAATGGGGTAGATTTTATCCTCCGACATGGCTTTGGTTAAGTGGCTTGGATGTCACGGTTGTGAGGAGTGGGATGCTTATTGGATTCCATGTTTTATCTGCAGTCGAGACTGGGGGCATGTGGGGTTGACTATCATCTTTGACTCAGCTTGTGGGTTGTTGTTTTCTCAGTGTGTCTGTTATGTTTTTTAGTTTTCTGGTGTTATTTGTGTGTACCTTTGCCCATATATCCACCTCTAGTTTCTATCTATTATCTCTGATGGTAAGGGTTACTTGAGGACAAAGAGGATACATGGGCAGAGTTGGGGTTTTTTGTGTTTTTTGTTGTTCTTGTTTGTCCCTCCTTTTTTAAGGGGGTGCAGTGGTTGTTTATGTTCGTTATACTTGTTTTTATTTGCTGGTGGGCGTGCCTGGGGTATGCCCCTTGTAAACTCGTATATTTCATTGTCTTTATTTTATGACTTACTTACCCAAAAAAAAAATTTCCTTAGGCAACTAATAGCTTCATTAGCTTAAGTGGTCAGGTTTAACTCAGACAAATCTTGCTTGGCCTCCCAGAAAGAGAATCTACTGAGTAATTGTAGCTTAACGATATTGGTTTAACTTAACCATCTCATTTAAAGTTTTGTAAATCACCTATGTGTTCAATTCTCAAGTCCAAATGGATGATTTGAATTCGCTTTAATTTTAATCCTATTTCTTTTTCTTCTTTGTTTTTTGTTTTGTTTTTTTTGGGTAAGTAAGTCATAAAATAAAAATAGTGAAACATTACAAGTTACGAGGGGCCTACCCCCAGGCACGCCGAACAACAAATATAAAAACGAACAAAACCAACTCCTATTTCTTTTTCTTTTATCTAACTTTCACTTCCAGCTCTCAAGAAGAATGTCTCTATTTAACTCTCTCGGTCCTTCTCCTCCATTCTCTCTTTTGTTCTCGAACTAATTAGGTTAGGCAACTAATCGCTTCATCAGCTTAAGTGGCCAAGCCTAACACAAACTAATTTTTCTTGGCCTCCATGAAAGAGAGTTTACTGAGTAATTGTAGCTTAACGATATTAGGATTTCCTAAGCAACTCATTTAATGTTTTGTAAATCAGCTAAGTATTCAATTCTCAAGTCCAAATGAATAAATTTGAATTCGATTTAATTTTCATCCTATTTCCCTTACATTTATTTCTCTCTAAATTACACTTTTACCACTCAAAAAGGAAGTTTTTTTTCTCACTCTCTTCGTCCTTCTCCATGCTTCTGTCTTTTGTTCTAGGAATTAATTAGCTTTGGCGACTAATAGTATCATCAGATTGACAGCCCAAGTTTGACTCAAACTCATCTTGCTTAGCCTCCAAGTAAGAGAAGTTACTGAGTAATTGTAACTCAACAGTATAAGTTTAGGTCAAGCGACTCATTTAATTTTTTTTAAATCGCCTAAGCGTTCAATTCCCCTGTCAAAAATCATTAATTTTAATTTGCTTTAATTATCATCTTATTTCCCTTTCTTTTCTCTAGCCTTCTCTTCTAACTCTCAAGAAGAAAGTTTCTCTCTAACTCTCTCCGTCCATCTCTCTTTTGTTCTAGGGACTAATTTGGTTAGGCAACTAATAGTTTCATTAGCTTAACTGGCCAAGTTTAACTCGAACTTATCTTGGTTAGCCTCCAAAAAAGAGAATTTACTTAACGAAATTAGTTTAACTTGAGAAACTCATTTAATGTTTTCTCAATCAACGTGTTCAATTCGCACGTCCAAAAGGATAAATTTTAATTCGCTTCAATTTTCTTCCTATTTCCTTTTATTTTCTCAAACTTTCTCTTCTAATTCTCAAGAAGAAAGTTTCTCTCTAACTCTCTTCGTCCTTCTCCAACCTTCTCTCTTTTGTTCTAGGAAATGATTTCCTCATGATTTTGTTGGCTGTGTTTTGGTTTGTTGCTGAGGGGCTATTGTAGTTTCACTTCAACTCCCTAGACCGGGCTTATGGTTTTTTGACCATGCAAGCTTCATGTGACTTTGCTGGGACTTCTCATGGGGTAGATTTTATCCTCCGACATGGCTTTGGTTAAGTGGCTTGGATGTCACGGCTGTGAGGAGTGGGATGCTTATTGGATTCCATGTTTTATCTGCAGTCGAGACTGGGGGCATGTGGGGTTGACTATCATCTTTGACTCAGCTTGTGGGTTGTTGTTTTCTCAGTGTGTCTGTTATGTTTTTTAGCTTTCTGGTGTTATTTGTGTGTACCTTTGCCCATATATCCACCTCTAGTTTCTATCTATTATCTCTGATGGTTAGGGTTACTTGAGGACAAAGAGGATACATGGGCAGAGTTGGGGTTTTTTGTGTTTTCTGTTGTTGTTGTTTGTCCCTCCTTTTTTAAGGGGGTGCAGTGGTTGTTTATGTTCGTTATACTTGTTTTTATTTGCTGTTGGGCGTGCCTGGGGTATGCCCCTTGTAAACTCGTATATTTCATTGTCTTTATTTTATGACTTACTTACCCAAAAAAAAAATTTTCCTTAGGCAACTAATAGCTTCATTAGCTTAAGTGGTCAGGTTTAACTCAAACAAATCTTGCTTGGCCTCCCAGAAAGAGAATCTACTGAGTAATTGTAGCTTAACGATATTGGTTTAACTTAACCATCTCATTTAAAGTTTTGTAAATCACCTATGTGTTCAATTCTCAAGTCCAAACGGATGATTTGAATTCGCTTTAATTTTAATCCTATTTCTTTTTCTTCTTTTTTTTTTTTTTTTGGTTGTTTTTTTGGGTAAGTAAGTCATAAAATAAAAACAGTGAAACTTTACAAGTTTACGAGGGGCCTACCCCCTGGCACGCCGAACAACAAATATAAAAGCGAACAAGACCAACTCCTATTTCTTTTTCTTTTATCTAACTTTCACTTCCAGCTCTCAAGGAGAATGTTTCTATTTAACTCTCTCGGTCCTTCTCATCCATTCTCTCTTTTGTTCTCGAACTAATTAGGTTAGGCAACTAATCGCTTCATCAGCTTAAGTGGCCAAGCCCAACACAAACTAATTTTTCTTGGCGTCCATGAAAGAGAGTTTACTGAGTAATTGTAGCTTAACCATATTAGGATTGCCTAAGCAACTCATTCAATGTTTTGGAAATCAGCTGAGTGTTCAATTCTCAAGTCCAAAAGGATAAATTTGAATTCGATTTAATTTTCATCCTATTTCCCTTACATTTATTTCTCTCTAAATTACACTTTTACCACTCAAGAAGGAAGTTTTTTTTCTCACTCTCTTCGTCCTTCTCCATGCTTCTGTCTTTTGTTCTAGGAATTAATTAGCTTTGGCGACTAATAGTATCATCAGATTGACAGCCCAAGTTTGACTCAAACTCATCTTGCTTAGCCTCCAAGTAAGAGAAGTTACTGAGTAATTGTAACTCAACAGTATAAGTTTAGGTCAAGCGACTCATTTAATTTTTTTTAAATCGCCTAAGCGTTCAATTCCCCTGTCAAAAATCATTAATTTTAATTTGCTTTAATTATCATCTTATTTCCCTTTCTTTTCTCTAGCCTTCTCTTCTAACTCTCAAGAAGAAAGTTTCTCTCTAACTCTCTCCGTCCATCTCTCTTTTGTTCTAGGGACTAATTTGGTTAGGCAACTAATAGTTTCATTAGCTTAACTGGCCAAGTTTAACTCGAACTTATCTTGGTTAGCCTCCAAAAAACAGAATTTACTTAACGAAATTAGTTTAACTTAAGAAACTCATTTAATGTTTTCTCAATCAACAACGTGTTCAATTCGCACGTCCAAAAGGATAAATTTTAATTCGCTTCAATTTTCTTCCTATTTCCTTTTATTTTCTCAAACTTTCTCTTCTAATTCTCAAGAAGAAAGTTTCTCTCTAACTCTCTTCGTCCTTCTCCAACCTTCTCTCTTTTGTTCTAGGAAATGATTTCCTCATGATTTTGTTGGCTGTGTTTTGGTTTGTTGCTGAGGGGCTATTGTAGTTTCACTTCAACTCCCTAGACCGGGCTTATGGTTTTTTGACCATGCAAGCTTCATGTGACTTTGCTGGGACTTCTCATGGGGTAGATTTTATCCTCCGACATGGCTTTGGTTAAGTGGCTTGGATGTCACGGCTGTGAGGAGTGGGATGCTTATTGGATTCCATGTTTTATCTGCAGTCGAGACTGGGGGCATGTGGGGTTGACTATCATCTTTGACTCAGCTTGTGGGTTGTTGTTTTCTCAGTGTGTCTGTTATGTTTTTTAGCTTTCTGGTGTTATTTGTGTGTACCTTTGCCCATATATCCACCTCTAGTTTCTATCTATTATCTCTGATGGCAAGGGTTACTTGAGGACAAAGAGGATACATGGGAAGAGTTGGGGTTTTTTGTGTTTTCTGTTGTTGTTGTTTGTCCCCCCCTTTTTTAAGGGGGTGCAGTGGTTGTTTATGTTCGTTATACTTGTTTTTATTTGCTGTTGGGCATGCCTGGGGTATGCCCCTTGTAAACTTGTATATTTCATGGTTTTTATTTTATGACTTACTTACCCAAAAAAAAAATTTCCTTAGGCAACTAATAGCTTCATTAGCTTAAGTGGTCAGGTTTAACTCAAACAAATCTTGCTTGGCCTCCTAGAAAGAGAATCTACTGGGTAATTGTAGCTTAACGATATTGGTTTAACTTAACCACCTCATTTAAGGTTTTGTAAATCACCTAAGTGTTCAATTCTCAAGTCCAAACGGATGATTTGAATTCGCTTTAATTTTAATCCTATTTCTTTTTCTTCTTTTTTTTTTTTTGTTGTTTTTTTGGGTAAGTAAGTCATAAAATAAAAACAGTGAAACTTTACAAGTTTACGAGGGGC
Organism: Camellia lanceoleosa; assembly: GCA_025200525.1. Classification (NCBI taxonomy): domain Eukaryota; kingdom Viridiplantae; phylum Streptophyta; class Magnoliopsida; order Ericales; family Theaceae; genus Camellia; species Camellia lanceoleosa. The sequence continues at coordinate 152,242,185 of CM045770.1, read as the reverse complement.
CTACCCCCTGGCACGCCGAACAACAAATATAAAAGCGAACAAGACCAACTCCTATTTCTTTTTCTTTTATCTAACTTTCACTTCCAGCTCTCAAGGAGAATGTTTCTATTTAACTCTCTCGGTCCTTCTCATCCATTCTCTCTTTTGTTCTCGAACTAATTAGGTTAGGCAACTAATCGCTTCATCAGCTTAAGTGGCCAAGCCCAACACAAACTAATTTTTCTTGGCGTCCATGAAAGAGAGTTTACTGAGTAATTGTAGCTTAACCATATTAGGATTTCCTAAGCAACTCATTCAACGTTTTGGAAATCAGCTGAGTGTTCAATTCTCAAGTCCAAAAGGATAAATTTGAATTCGATTTAATTTTCATCCTATTTCCCTTACATTTATTTCTCTCTAAATTACACTTTTACCACTCAAGAAGGAAGTTCTTTTTCTCACTCTCTTCGTTCTTCTCCATGCTTCTCTCTTTTGTTGTAGGAATTAATTAGCATTGGCGACTAATAGTATCATCAGATTAACTGCCCAAGTTCGACTCAAGCTAATCTTGCTCAGCCTCCAAGAAAGGGAAGTTACTGAGTAATTGTAACTTAACAATACAAGTTTAGCTCAACCAACTCATTTAATGTTTTTTATATCGCCTAAGCTTTCAATTCTCCTATCAAAAATCATTAATTTTCATTTGCTTTAATTATCATCCTATTTCCCATTCTTTTCTCTAGCCTTCTCTTCTAACTCTCAAGAAGAATGTTTCTCTCTAACTCTCTCCGTCCATCTCTCTTTTGTTCTAGGGACTAATTTGGTTAGGCAACTAATCGTTTCATTAGCTTAACTGGCCAAGTTTAACTTGAACTTATCTTGGTTAGCCTCCAAAAAAGAGAATTTACTTAACGAAATTAGTTTAACTTAAGAAACTCATTTAATGTTTTCTCAATCAACAACATGTTCAATTCGCACGTCCAAAAGGATAAATTTTAATTCCTCCTCTGATAACAGGAACCAGAACAGAGGCCCATCCGCCCAATCTCCCTCTACCTCGAAGGACCCTCAAGAACAGGCAAAACCGCCTGGGCCAGAAGCCTCGGACGACACAATTACTTCTCCGGCAGAATAAGTTTCAAGGACTACGACCAATGCGCCGTCTACAACGTCATAGACGACATCAAATACTCGACAGTCCCTACCGAATTAATGAAGAATTTAGTAGGATGCCAAAGAGATTTCCATGTATTTGTTAAGTTCCAACCAGATCTCACTATTAGAGGAGGAATTCCTTGTATTTTATTAACAAATGGGGACAGTAGTTGGTTAGATGCAATGTCCCCAAAAATGAGAGAATGGTTTGATGTTAATGTAACCACCGTCATGATTAATGAAAAATTTTATTAATTTTATTTATGAAACCGCTCAAAGTTTTATTTAGTTACTACATTTCCCTTATCATCAACTATTACATCTTGAGTCACATCACTATTTTTTACACTGATGATTACATTTCGTAAAACATTAGAAAATTCTGCTGGATCCATAACAACTGATCCTCTGCGATCAACTTCATCTTTGCTAACACCAACCTCTGAAATCGACGGGCCAGGATCAACATCAATAGTGTCATCAACACCTCTGCGTACATCAATCTCTGACAAACTCAGACGACCTCCGCGTTCATGAGAAGTCCCTCATTTGCGTTATTTTCTCAAACTTTCTCTTCTAATTCTCAAGAAGAAAGTTTCTCTCCAACTCTCTCCGTCCTTCTCCAACCTTCTCTCTTTTGTTCTAGGAAATGATTTCCTCATGATTTTGTTGGCTGTGTTTTGGTTTGTTGCTGAGGGGCTATTGTAGTTTCACTTCAACTCCCTAGACCGTGGCTTATGGTTTTTGACCGTGCTAGCTTCATGTGACTTTGCTGGGACTTCTCATGGGGTAGATTTTATCCTCCGACATGGCTTTGGTTAAGTGGCTTGGATGTCACGGCTGTGAGGAGTGGGATGCTTATTGGATTCCACGTTTTATCTGCAGTCGAGACTGGGGGCATGTGGGGTTGACTATCATTTTTGACTCGGCTTGTGGGTTGTTGTTTTGTCAGTGTGTCTGTTATGTTTTTTAGCTTTGTGGTGTTATTTGTGTGTATCTTTGCCCATATATCCACCTCTAGTTTCTATCTATTATCTCTGATGGCAGGGGTTACTTGAGGACAAAGAGGATACATGGGCAGAGTTGGGATTTTTTGTGTTTTCTGTTGTTCTTGTTTGTCCCCCCATTTTTAAGGGGGTGCAGCGGTTGTTTGTGTTCGTTATACTTGTTTTTCTTTGCTGGTGGGCCTGCCTGGGGTATGCCCCTTGTAAACTCGTATATTTCATTGTCTTTATTTTATGACTTACTTACCCAAAAAAAAAAAATTTCCTTAGGCAACTAATAGCTTCATTAGCTTAAGTGGTCAGGTTTAACTCAGACAAATCTTGCTTGGCCTCCCAGAAAGAGAATCTACTGAGTAGTTGTAGCTTAACGATATTGGTTTAACTTAACCACCTCATTTAAGGTTTTGTAAATCACCTAAGTGTTCAATTCTCAAGTCTAAACGGATTATTTGAATTCGTTTTAATTTTAATCCTATTTCTTTTTCTTCTTTTTTTTTTTTTTTTTTTTGTTTTTTTTGTTTTTGGTTAAGTAAGTCATAAAATAAAAACAGTGAAACTTTACAAGTTTACGAGGGGCCTACCCCCAGGCACGCCGAACAACAAATATAAAAACGAACAAAACCAATTCCTATTTCTTTTTCTTTTATCTAACTTTCACTTCCAGCTCTCAAGAAGGATGTCTCTGTTTAACTCTCTCGGTCCTTCTCCTCCATTCTCTCTTTTGTTCTCGAACTGATTCGGTTAGGCAACTAATCGCTTCATCAGCTTAAGTGGCCAAGCCTAACACAAACTAATTTTTCTGGGCCTCCATGAAAGAGAGTTTGCTGAGTAATTGTAGCTTAACGATATTAGGATTGCCTAAGCAACTCATTTAATGTTTTGTAAATCAGCTAAGTGTTCAATTCACAAGTCCAAAAGGATAAATTTGAATTCGATTTAATTTTCATCCTATTTCCCTTACATTTATTTCTCTCTAAATTACACTTTTACCACTCAAGAAGGAAGTTTTTTTTCTCACTCTCTTCGTCCTTCTCCATGCTTCTGTCCTTTGTTCTAGGAATTAATTAGCTTCGGCGACTAATAGTATCATCAGATTAGCTGCCCAAGTTCGACTCAAACTAATCTTGCTTAGCCTCAAAGAAAGTTACTGAGTAATTGTAACTTAACAATATAAGTTTAGCTCGGGCGACTCATTTAAAGTTTTTTAAATCGCCTAAGCGTTCAATTCTCCTGTCAAAAATCATTAATTTTAATTTGCTCTAATTATCATCCTATTTCCCTTTCTTTTCTCTAGCCTTCTCTTCCAACTCTCAAGAAGAAAGTTTCTCTCTAACTCTCTCCGTCCATCTCTCTTTTGTTCTAGGGACTAATTTGATTAGGCAACTAATCGTTTCATTAGCTTAACTGGCCAAGTTTAACTCAAACTTGTCTTGGTTGGCCTCCAAAAAAGAGAATTTACTTAACGAAATTAGTTTAACTTAAGAAACTCATTTAATGTTTTCTCAATCAACAATGTGTTCAATTCGCACGTCCAAAAGGATAAATTTTAATTCGCTTTAATTTTCTTCCTATTTCCTTTTATTTTCTCTAACTTTCTCTTCTAATTCTCAAGAAGAAAGTTTCTCTCCTGCTCTCTCCGTCCTTCTCCAAACTTCTCTCTTTTGTTCTAGGAAATGATTTCCTCATGATTTTGTTGGCTGTGTTTTGGTTTGTTGCTGAGGGGCTATTGTAGTTTCACTTCAACTCCCTAGACCATGGCTTATGGTTTTTTGACCGTGCTAGCTTTATGTGACTTTGCTGGGACTTCTCATGGGGTAGATTTTATCCTCCGACATGGCTTTGGTTAAGGTTCTTGGATGTCACGGCTGTGTGGAGTGGGATGCTTACTGGATTCCATGTTATATCTGCAGTTGAGACTGGGGGCATTTGGGGTTGACTATCATCTTTGACTCGGCTTGTGGGTTGTTGTTTTATCAGTGTGTCTGTTATGTTTTTTAGCTTTGTGGCGTTACTTGTGTGTATCTTTGCCCATATATCCACCTCTAGTTTCTATCTATTATCTTTTATGGCAGGGGTTACTTGAGGACAAAGAGGATACATGGGCAGAGTTGGGATTTTTTGTGTTTTCTGTTGTTCTTGTTTGTCCCCTCCTTTTTAAGGGGGTGCAGTGGTTGTTTATGTTCGTTATACTTTTTTTTATTTGCTGTTGGACGTCCCTGGGGTATGCCACTTGTAAACTTGTATATTTCATTGTCTTTATTTTATGACTTACCCAAAAAAAAAATTTCCTTAAGCAACTAATAGCTTCGTTAGCTTAAGTGGTCAGGTTAAACTCAGACAAATCTTGCTTGGCCTCCCAGAAAGAGAATCTACTGAGTAATTGTAGCTTAACGATATTGGTTTAACTTAACCACCTCATTTAAGGTTTTGTAAATCACCTAAGTGTTCAATTCTCAAGTCCAAACGGATGATTTGAATTCGCTTTAATTTTAATCCTATTTCTTTTTCTTTTTTTTTTCTTTTTTTGGGTAAGTAAGTCATAAAATAAAAATAGTGAAACTTTACAAGTTTACGAGGGGAGTACCCCCCCAGGCACGCCGAACAACAAATAGAAAAACGAACAAAACCAACTCCTATTTCTTTTTCTTTTATCTAACTTTCACTTCCTCTCAAGAAGAATGTTTCTCTTTAACTATCTCGGTCCTTCTCCTCCATTCTCTCTTTTGTTCTTGAACAAATTAGGTTAGGCAACTAATCGATTCGTCAGCTTAAGTGGCCAAGGCTAACACAAACTAATTTTTCTTGGCCTCCATGAAAGAGAGTTTACTGAGTAATTGTAGCTTAACGATATTAGGATTGCCTAAGACACGCATTTAATGCTTTGTAAATTGGCTAAGTGTTCAACTCTCAAGTCCAAAAGGATAAATTTGAATTCGATTTAATTTCCATCCTATTTCCCTTACATTTATTTCTCTTTAAATTACACTTTTGCCGCTCAAGAAGGAAGTTCTTTTTCTCACTCTTTTCGTCCTTCTCCATGCTTCTCTCTTTTATTCTAGGAATTAATTAGCTTTGGCGACTAATAGTATCATCAGATTAACTGCCCAAGTTCGACTCAAACTAATCTTGCTTAGCCTCCAAGTAAGAGAAGTTACTGAGTAATTGTAACTTAACAATATGAGTTTAGCTCAAGCGACTCATTTAATGTTTGTTAAATCACCTAAGCGTTCAATTCTACTGTCAAAAATCGTTAATTTTAATTTGCTTTAATTATCATCCTATTTCCCTTTCTTTTCTCTAGCCATCTCTTCTAACTCTCAAGAAGAAAGTTTCTCTCTAACTCTCTCCGTCCATCTCTCTTTTGTTCTAGGGACTAATTTGGTTGGGCAACCAATAGTTTCATTAGCTTAACTGGCCAAGTTTAATTTGAACTTATCTTGGTTAGCCTCCAAAAAAGAGAATTTACTTAACGAAATTAGTTTAACTTAAGAAACTCATTTAATGTTTTCTCAATCAACAACGTGTTCAATTCGCACGTCCAAAAGGATAAATTTTAATTCGCTTTAATTTTCTTCCTATTTCCTTTTATTTTCTCTAACTTTCTCTTCTAATTCTCAAGGAGAATGTTTCTCTCCAACTCTCTCCGTCCTTCTCGAACCTTCTTTCTTTTGTTCTAGGAAATGATTTCCTCATGATTTTGTTGGCTGTGTTTTGGTTTGTTGCTGAGGGGCTATTGTAGTTTCACTTCAACTCCCTAGACCGTGGCTTATGGTTTTTTGACCGTGCTGGCTTCATGTGACTTTGCTGGGACTTCTCATGGGGTAGATTTTATCCTCCGACATGGCTTTGGTTAAGTGGCTTGGATGTCACGGCTGTGTGGAGTGGGATGCTTACTGGATTCCATGTTTTGTCTGCAGTCAAGACTGGGGGCATGTGGGGTTGACTATCATCTTTGACTCGGCTTGTGGGTTGTTGTTTTGTCAGTGTGTCTGTTATGTTTATTAGCTTTCTGGTGTTATTTGTGTGTATCTTTGCCCATATATCCACCTCTAGTTTCTATCTATTATCTCTGATGGTAGGGGTTACTTGAGGACAAAGGGGATACATGGGCAGAGTTGGGGTTTTTTGTGTTTTCTGTTGTTCTTGTTTGTCCCCCCTTTTTTAAGGGGGTGCAGTGGTTGTTTATGTTCGTTATACTTGTTTTTATTTGCTGGTGGGCGTGCCTGGGGTATGTGCCCCTTATAAACTCGTATATTTCATTGTCTTTATTTTATGACTTACTTACCCAAAAAAAAAATTTTCCTTAGGCAACTAATAGCTTCATTAGCTTAAGTGGTCAGGTTTAACTCAGACAAATCTTGCTTGGCCTCCCAGAAAAAGAATCTACTGGGTAATTGTAGCTTAATGATATTGGTTTAACTTAACCACCTCATTTAAGATTTTGTAAATCACCTAAGTGTTCAATTCTCAAGTCGAAACGGGTGATTTGAATTCGCTTTAATTTTAATCCTATTTCTTTTTCTTCCTTTTTTTTTTTTTTTTGTTTTTTTGGGTAAGTAAGTCATAAAATAAAAATAGTGAAACTTTACAAGTTTACGAGGGGCCTACCCCCCTAGGCACGCCGAACAACAAATATAAAAACGAACAAAACAAACTCCTATTTCTTTTTCTTTTATCCAACTTTCACTTGCAGCTCTCAAGAAGAATGTCTCTATTTAACTCTCTCGGTCCTTCTCCTCCATTCTCTCTTTTGTTCTCGAACTAATTAGGTTAGGCAACTAATCGCTTCATCAGCTTAAGTGGCCAAGCCTAACACAAACTAATTTTTCTTGGCCTCCATGAAAGAGAGTTTATTGAGTAATTGTAGCTTGACGTATTTAGGATTACCTAAGCAACTCATTTAATGTTTTGTAAATCAGCTAAGTGTTCAATTCTCAAGTCCAAAAGGATAAATTTGAATTCGATTTAATTTTCATCTTATTTCCCTTGCATTTATTTCTCTCTAAATTACACTTTTACCCCTCAAGAAAGAAGTTTTTTTTCTCACTCTCTTCGTCCTTCTCCATGCTTCTGTCTTTTGTTCTAGGAATTAATTAGCTTTGGCGACTAATAGTATCATCAGATTAGCTGCCCAAGTTCGACTCAAATATGAGAGTCAGAGAGAAACAGGTTGAAGGGATTAGGTTGAGAGCTTCTCTCTCTACTTTCTAGAGAGAGAAAGCTCCCTCTGTTGGTACCCATGGTGTCTTGAGGTTCCTTATCAGATTCCTGGTCTGGTTGGGTGGTGCTGTGTTGTTACTGAATCTGTGCTCATTTTTGTCCAGATTTAGGGGGTTTTGAAGCTTGATCTGTGTTGGACAGAATTTTGTGCGGCTGGTTGTGTTGTTCTACAGAGTTTGTAGATGTCCTGCTTAGGTGAGCTTGATGTTTCTGGTGATGTTTAGCCAGTAGTTTATGGTTCCTTGTCGATTCAATGTCTTTTTGCTGGGTTTATGATTCAGTGTCTAAGAGCTGGGTTCATGGTTCTTTGATTCTCTAGTACGAACTTAGCTTTGTAGGAGAGAGAGAATCTCACGTAATGGTGGTCGCTGTTGGTATTGCTAGCTGGCAGTGGTGGTCTGGTTGTTTTGTGCATTGAGTTATTTTCCAGTAAGGGTGTGGTCTCTGCGTTGAGCTCTGCTTTGTTGCTAACCTCTTCCTCTTCATAGAGTGAGAGGGGGATGATCTATGGGTGTGTAATATGGTTTTGATGAGCTCTGTTTGAGCGTGGCTCCGGTCCAGGTAGTGCTTGGTGTGAAATGATTCGAGCTTTGCTTCGGCGCGTTCTTTGTTCTGGTTTCACCGGTGCTGGTTTTTATTTTCCGGCGTCTGGTTTGTCAGATTCGTGAGCTCCGCCGGTGGGTGTTCTTGCCTTCCGACGTGGTGTTGGGTTGACAGGGGTGGTGGCGGTCTGCTACGATTTACAGTCCCCGGTTCGGCCTGCCGTCGCCAGGTGACGAGGTTGTGAGCTGGTTGGGATAACCCGACGTTCCGATTTGCAGAATAGGCTGGTGCCGTCGTCTTTTTTGGATGGTGGTTGCTTTTCCGACGCTGGTATAATCTGGTATCATTGGGCGTGTATCTCACGGTTTGGCATAAGCGTGAGCTCATAAAGGTGAGCTTCCCACCAACGCTCCTGAGTTTGATTAGGTTGTGGGTAGTACAGTGTGTTGTTGACAGTTGTACATGGGGAAGTGTTGATGCACGTGGGTTTGCTTGCCTCACGGTTTACAGCATACATGGGGCAGGCATTGAAGAATAGTCAGCCATTACGATGTGGGTCCCGGGTGGGCCTACGGTTTTGGGCTGAATAGTGATTATATGAACTAATTCTTGTTTAGTTTTGGGCCACGGTTTTTGCTGCTGATTTGGGCTTCTCAATTTTGGGGCATATTGCATATATTTATATGATTGGTCAGCCCATAAATTCCTGTTAAGCCTCAAGGTAGCGGATCTTTTACAGTTGATTTTCTCGCGTTGATTGTTCATGTGATCCTCATGTGACTTGATATGAGGGTGGTTTTGAGCCATATCCGGCAAGAGTGATTGGGGAGTGGCTTTGGGGAATAGTGGTTCAATAACCAGCCGAGTTAGAGACTGGGAGATGAGCGGGAGGATAGCTACTGGTTTTCTGGTTGCTTCTTGTCTTCATGTGACCCGTCCTAATTGATCGCATTACCACGCCTGACATGGAGTGAAGGGCACACTGCCGTGGGGTTTGAGGTTTGTGATCTACCAAGGTAGGGACTGGGGGATGTGATGCTTGATCTCACGAGTTTATTGGCTGTGTTTTGGTTTGTTGCTGAGGGGCTATAGTTTTCACTTCAACTCCCTAGACCGTGACTTATGGTTTTTGATCGTGCGAGCTTCATGTGACTTTGCTAGGATCTCTCATGGAGTAGACTTTTTCCTCCGTCACGGCTTTAGTTAACTGGCTTGGATGTCACGGCTGTGAGAAGTGGGATGCTTATTGGATTCCTTGTTTTATCTACAGTAGAGACTGGGGGCATGTGAGGGTTGAATCTCATCTTTGTTTCGGCTTGAGGGTTGTTGTTTTGTTTGTGTGTATGTTTTGTTTATTAGCTTGTGGTGCTCTATGTATGTCTTTGCCCATATATCCATCTCAAGTTCCCATCTATTATCTCTGATGGTAGGGGTTACTTGAGGACAAGTAGGATATATGGGCAGAGTTTGGGTTATTGTGTTTTCAGTTTCTTGTTTACCCCTTTTTAGGCGGTGTAGTGGTAGATTTTGTTGGCTATATTTGTTTTTATTTGTTGTTGGGCGTGCCTGGGGTATGCCTCTTGTAAACATGTAAATTTCATTGTCTTTATTTTATGACTTACTTACCCAAAAAAAAAAGTTCGACTCAAACTAATCTTGCTTAGCCTCCAAGAAAGGGAAGTTACTGAGTAATTGTAACTTAACAATATAAGTTTAGCTCAAGCGACTCATTTAATGTTTTTTAAATCGCCTAAGCGTTCAATTCTCTTGTCAAAAATCATTAATTTTAATTTGCTCTAATTATCATACTATTTCCCTTTCTTTTCTCTAGCCTTCTCTTCCGACTCTCAAGAAGAAAGTTTCTCTCTAACTCTCTCCGTCCATCTCTCTTTTGTTCTAGGGACTAATTTGGTTAGGCAACTAATAGTTTCATTAGCTTAACTGGCCAAGTTTAACTCAAACTTATCTTGGTTAGCCTCCAAAAAAGAGAATTAACTTAACAAAATTAGTTTAACTTAAGAAACTCATTTAATGTTTTCTCAATCAACAACATGTTCAATTCGCACGTCCAAAAGGATAAATTTTAATTCACTTTAATTTTCTTCCTATTTCCTTTTATTTTCACTAACTTTCTCTTCTAATTCACAAGAAGAAAGTTTCTCTCTAACTCTCACCGTCCTTCTCCAACCTTCTCTCTTTTGTTCTAGGAAATGATTTCCTCATGATTTTGTTGGCTGTGTTTTGGTTTGTTGCTGAGGGGCTATTGTAGTTTCACTTCAACTCCCTAGACCGTGGCTTATGGTTTTTTGATCGTGCTGGCTTCATGTGACTTTGCTGGGACTTCTCATGGGGTAGATTTTATCCTCCGACATGGCTTTGGTTAAGTGGCTTGGATGTCACGGCTGTGAAGAGTGGGATGCTTATTGGATTCCAGGTTTTATCTCCAGTCGAGACTGGGGGCATGTGGGGTTGACTATCATCTTTGACTCGGCTTGTGGGTTGTTGTTTTCCCAGTGTGTCTGTTATGTTTTTTAGCTTTGTGGTGTTATTTGTGTATATCTTTGCCCATATATCCACCTCTAGTTTCTATCTATTATCTCTGATGGCAGGGGTTACTTGAGGACACAAAGGATACATGTGCAGAGTTGGGGTTTTTTGTGTTTTCTATTGTTCTTGTTTGTCCCCCTTTTTTTAGGGGGCTGCAGTGGTTGTTTATGTTCGTTATACTTCTTTTTATTTGCTGTTGGGCGTGCCTGAGGTATGCCCCTTGTAAACTCGTATATTTCATTGTCTTTATTTTATGACTTACTTACCCAAAAAAAAAAATTTCCTCAGGCAACTAATAGCTTCATTAGCTTAAGTGGTCAGGTTTAACTCAGACAAATCTTGCTTGGCCTTCCAGAAAGAGAATCTACTGAGTAATTGTAGCTTAACGATATTGGTTTAACTTAACCACCTCATTTAAGGTTTTGTAAATCACCTAAGTGTTCAATTCTCAAGTCCAAACGGATGATTTGAATTCGCTTTAATTTTAATCCTATTTCTTTTTCTTCTTTTTTTTTTTTTTGTTTTTTTGGGTAAGTAAGTCATAAAATAAAAACAGTGAAACTTTACAAGTTTACGAGGGGCCTACCCCCAGGCACGCCGAACAACAAATATAAAAACGAACAAAACCAACTCCTATTTCTTTTTCTTTTATCTAACTTTCACTTTCTTTATTCACCCAAAAAAAAACTTTCACTTTCAGCTCTCAAGAAGAATGTTTCTATTTAACTCTCTCGGTCCTTCTCCTCCATTCTCTCTTTTGTTCTCGAACTAATTAGGTTAGGCAACTAATAGCTTCATTAGCTTAAGTGGCCATGCCTAACACAAACTAATTTTTCCAGGCCTCCATGAAAGAGAGTTTACTGAGTAATTGTAGCTTAACGATATTAGGATTGCCTAAGCAACTCATTTAATGTTTTGTAAATCAGCTAAGTGTTCAATTCTCAAGTCCAAAAGGATAAATTTGAATTCGATTTAATTTGCATCCTATTTCCCTTACATTTATTTCTCTCTAAATTACACTTTTACCACTCAAGAAGGAAGTTTTTTTTCTCACTCTTTTCGTCCATCTCCATGCTTCTCTCTTTTGTTCTAGTAATTAATTAGCTTTGGCGACTAATAGTATCATCAGATTAACTGCCCAAGTTCGACTCAAACTAATCTTGCTTAGCCTCCAAAAAAGAGAAGTTGCTGAGTAATTGTAACTGAACAATATAAGTTTAGCTCAAGCGACTCATTTAATGTTTTTTAAATCGCCTAAGCGTGCAATTCTCCTCTCAAAAATCATTTGTTTTAATTTGCTTTAATTATCATCCTATTTCCGTTTCTTTTCTCTAGCCTTCTCTTCCAACTCTCAAGAAGAAAGTTTCTCTCTAACTCTATCCGTCCATCTCTCTTTTTGTTCTATGGACTAATTTGGTTAGGCAACTAATAGTTTCATTAGCTTAACTGGCCAAGTTTAACTCAAACTTATCTTGGTTAGCCTCCAAAAAAGAGAATTTACTTAACGAAATTAGTTTAACTTAAGAAACTCATTTAATGTTTTCTCAATCAACAACGCGTTCAATTTGCACGTCCAAAAGGATAAATTTTAATTCACTTTAATTTTCTTCCTATTTCCTTTTATTTTCTCTAACTTTCTCTTCTAATTCTCAAGAAGAAAGTTTCTCTCTAACTCTCTCCGTCCTTCTCCAACATTCTCTCTTTTGTTATAGGAAATGATTTCCTTATGATTTTGTTGGCTGTGTTTTGGTTTGTTGCTGAGGGGCTATTGTAGTTTCACTTCAACTCTCTATACCGTGGCTTATGGTTTTTTGACCGTGCTAGCTTCATGTGACTTTGCTGGGACTTCCCGTGCGGTAGATTTTATCCTCCGACGTGGCTATGGTTAAGTGGCTTGGATGTCACGGCTGTGTGGAGTGGGATGCTTATTGGATTCCATGTTTTATCTGCAGTCGAGACTGGGGGCATGTGGGGTTGACTATCATCTTTGACTCAGCTTGTGGGTTGTTGTTTTCGCAGGGTGTCTGTTATGTTTTTCAGCTTTGTGGTTTTATTTGTGTGTATCTTTGCCCATATATCCACTTCTAGTTTTTGTCTATTATCTCTGATGGCAGGGGTTACTTTAGGACAAAGAGGATACATGGGCAGAGTTGGGGTTTTTTGTGTTTTCTGTTGTTCTTGTTTGTCCCCCCTTTTTGAAGGGTGTGTAGTGGTTGTTTATGTTTGTCATACTTGTTTTTATTTGCTGTTGGGCGTGCCTGGGGTATGCCCCTTGTAAACTTGTATATTTCATTGTCTTTATTTTATGACTTACTTACCCAAAAAAAAAAAATTTCCTCAGGCAACTAATAGCTTCATTAGCTTAAGTGGTCAGTTCAACTCAGACAAATCTTGTTTGGCCTTCCAGAAAGAGAATCTACTGAGTAATTGTAGTTTAACGATATTGGTTTAACTTAACCACCTCATTTAAGGTTTTGTAAATCACCTAAGTGTTCAATTCTCAAGTCCAAACGAAGGATTTGAATTCGCTTTAATTTTAATCCTATTTCTTTTTCTTGTTTTTTTTTTTTGTAAGTAAGTCATAAAATAAAAACAGTGAAACTTTACAAGTTTACAAGGGGCCTACACCCAGGCACGCCGAACAACAAATATAAAAACGAACAAAACCAACTCCTATTTCTTTTTCTTTTATCTAACTTTCACTTCCAGCTCTCAAGAAGAATGTTTCTATTTAACTCTCTCGGTCCTCTCCTCCATTCTCTCTTTTGTTTTCGAACTAATTAGGTTAGGCAACTAATAGCTTCATTAGCTTCAGTGGCCAAGCCTAACACAAACTAATTTTTCTTGGCCTCCATAAAAGAGAGTTTACTGAGTAATTGTAGCTTAAAGATATTAGGATTGCCTAAGCAACTCATTTAATGTTTTGTAAATCAGCTAAGTGCTCAATTCTCAAAACCAAAAGGATAAATTTGAATTCGATTTAATTTTCATCCTATTTCCCTTACATTTATTTCTCTCTAAATCAGCAGGTTTGTATGGTCCCATACCTGGTCGTTTGTGTTCATATGTCCCATATGGTTGTTATGGGAGGTATGAACATTTTTGTGTCATCGGGTTTCTTGGGGTATTTCCTCTTTTTGCTTATTTTGCTGATTTATGTAATCTTGTTGTGGACAGTCCATTAGGCTTTGTTGGTTTTTGGTTGTTTTTAGTTCCTTTGGCTAGTTGTTCTAGGTTGTCTCTTGTATTTATCGTTTAGGGCCTGGGGCATGCCCCTTGTATATGTGTAATCTTTCTGTTTTTATTTTATGTGTTATTCACCCAAAAAAAAAAATTCTCAAGAAGAAAGTTTCTCTCTAACTCTCTCTGTCCTTCTCCAACCTTCTTTCTTTTGTTCTAGGAAATGATTTCCCCATGATTTTGTTGGCTGTGTTTTGGTTTGTTGCTGAGGGGCTATTGTAGTTTCACTTCAACTCCCTAGACCGTGGCTATGGTTTTCTGACCGTGCTAGCTTCATGTGACTTTGCTGGGACTTCTCATGGGGTAGATATTATCCTCCGACATGGCTTTGGTTAAGTGGCTTGGATGTCACGGCTGTGAGGAGTGGGATGCTTATTGGATTCCATGTTTTATCTGCAGTCGAGACTGGGGGCACGTGGGGTTGACTATCATCTTTGACTCGGCTTGTGGGTTGTTGTTTTGTCAGTGTGTCTGTTATGTTTTTCAGCTTTGTGGTGTTATTTGTGTGTATCTTTGCCCGTATATCCACCTCTAGTTTCTATCTATTATCTCTGATGGCAGGGGTTACTTGAGGACAAAGCGAATACATGGGCAGAGTTGGGGTTTTTTGTGTTTTCTGTAGTTCTTGTTTGTCCCCCCTTTTTTAAGGGGGTGCAGTGGTTGTTTATGTTGGTTATACTTGTTTTTATTTGCTGTTGGGCGTGCCTGGGGTATGCCCCGTATAAACTCGTATATTTCATTGTCTTTATTTTATGACTTACTTACCCCAAAAAAAAAAATTTCCTCAAACAACTAATAGTCTCATTAGCTTAAGTGGTCAGGTTTAACTCAAACAAATCTTGCTTGGCCTCCCAGAAAGAGAATCTACCGAGTAATTGTAGCTTAACGATATTGGTTTAACTTAACCACCTCATTTAAGGTTTTGTAAATCACCTAAGTGTTCAATTCTCAAGTCCAAACGGACGATTTGAATTCACTTTAATTTTAATCCCATTTGTTTTTCTTCTTCTTTTTTTTTTTTTTTGGGTAAGTAAGACATAAAATAAAAACAATGAAATTTTACAAGTTTACGAGGGGCCTACCCCCAGGCACGCCGAACAACAAATATAAAAACGAACAAAACCAACTCCTATTTCTTTTTTTTTATCTAACTTTTACTTCCAGCTCTCGAGAAGAATGTTTCTATTTAACTCTCGCGGTCCTTCTCCTCCATTCTCTCTTTTGTTCTCGAACTAATTTGGTTAGGCAACTAATAGCTTCATTAGCGTAAGTGACCAAGCCTAACACAAACTAATTTTTCAAGGCCTCCATGAAAGAGAGTTTACTGAGTAATTGTAGCTTAACGATATTAGGATTGCCTAAGCAACTCATTTTATGTTTTGTAAATCAGCTAAGTGTTCAATTCTCAACTACAAAAGGATAAATTTGAATTCGATTTAATTTTCATCCTATTTCCCTTACATTTATTTCTCTCTAAATTACACTTTTACCAGCCAAGAAGGAAGTTTTTTTTCTCACTCTCTTCGTCCTTCTCCATGCTTCTCTCTTTTGTTCTAGGAATTAATTAGCTTTGGCGACTAATAGTATCATCAGATTAACTGCCCAAGTTTGACTCAAACTGATCTTGCTTAGCCTCCAAGAAAGAGAAGTTACTGAGTAATTGTAACTTAACAATATAAGTTTAGCTCAAGCGACTCATTTAATGTTTTTTAAATCGCCTAAGCGTTCAATTCTCCTGTCAAAAATCATTAATTTTAATTTGCTCTAATTATCATCCTATTTCCCTTTCTTTTCTCTAGCCTTCTCTTCCAACTCTCAAGAAGAAACTTTCTCTCTAACTCCCTCTGTCCATCTCTCTTTTGTTCTCGGGACTAATTCGGTTAGGAAACTAATAGTTTCATTAGCTTAACGGGCCAAGTTTAACTCAAACTTGTCTTGGTTAGCCTCCAAAAAAGAGAATTTACTTAATGAAATTAGTTTAACTTAAGAAACTCATTTAATGTTTTCTAAATCAACAACGTGTTCAATTCGCACGTCCAAAAGGATAAATTTTAATTCGCTTTAATTTTCTTCCTATTCCCTTTTATTTTCTCTAACTTTCTCTTCTAATTCTAAAGAAGAAAGTTTCTCTCTAACTCTCTCCGTCCTTCTCTAACCTTCTCTCTTTCGTTCTAGGAAATGATTTCCTCGTGATTTTGTTGGCTGTGTTTTGGTTTGTTGCTGAGGGGCTATTGTAGTTTCACTTCAACTCCCTAGACCGTGGCTTATGGTTTTTTGACCGTGCTAGCTTCATGTGACTTTGCTGGGACTTCTCATGGGGTAGATTTTATCCTCCAACATGGCTTTGGTTAAGTGGCTTGGATGTCACGGCTGTGAGGAGTGGGATGCTTATTGGATTCCATGTTTTATCTAAAGTCGAGACTGGGGGCATGTGGGGTCGACTATCGTCTTTGACTCGGCTTGTGGGTTGTTGTTTTGTCAGTGTGTCTGTTATGTTTTTCAACTTTGTGGTGTTATTTGTGCGTATCTTTGCCCGCATATCCACCTCTAGTTTCTATCTATTATCTCTGATGGCAGGGGTTACTTGAGGACAAAGAGGATACATGGGCAGAGTTGGGGTTTTTTGTGTTTTCTGTTGTTCTTGTTTGTCCCCCCTTTTTTAAGGGGGTGCAGTGGTTGTTTATGTTCGTTATACTTGTTTTTATTTGATGTTGGGCGTGCCTGGGCTATGCCCCTTGTAAACTCGTATATTTCATTGTCTTTATTTTATGACTTACCGAAAAAAAATAAAATTTCCTTAGGCAACTAATAGTTTCATTAGCTTAAGTGGTCAGGTTTAACTCAGACAAATCTTGCTTGGTCTCCCAAAAAGAGAATCTACTGAGTAATTGTACTTTAACGATATTGGTTTAACTTAACCACCTCATTTAAGGTTTTGTAAATCACCTAAGTGTTCAATTCTCAAGTCCAAACGGACGATTTGAATTCGCTTTAATTTTAATCCTATTTCTTTTTCTTCTTTTTTTTTTTTTTTTGGTGTAAGTAAGACATAAAATAAAAACAATGAAATTTTACAAGTTTACGAGGGGCCTACACCCTGGCACGCCGAACAACAAATATAAAAATGAACAAAACCAACTCCTATTTCTTTTTCTTTTATCTAACTTTCACTTCCAGCTCTCAAGAAGAATGTTTCTATTTAACTCTCTCGGTCCTTCTCCTCCATTCTCTCTTTTGTTCTCGAACTAATTAGGTTAGGCAACTAATTGCTTCAATAGCGTAAGTAACTCATTTAATGTTTTGTAAATCAGCTAAGTGTTCAATTCTCAAGTCCAAAAGGATAAATATGAATTCGATTTAATTTTCATCCTATTTCCCTTACATTTTTTTCTCTCTAAATTACACTTTTGCCACTCAAGAAGGAAGTTTTTTTTCTCACTCTCTTCGTCCTTCTCCATGCTTCTCTCTTTTGTTCTAGGAATTAATTAGCTTTGGCGACTAACAGTATCATCAGATTCACTGCCCAAGTTCGACTCAAACTAATCTTGCTTAGCCTCCAAGAAAGAGAAGTTACTGAGTAATTGTAACTTAACAATATAAGTTTAGCTCAAGCGACTCATTTAATGTTTTTTAAATCGCCTAAGCGTTCAATTCTCCTGTCAAAAATCATTAATTTTAATTTGCTTCAATTATCATCCTATTTTCCTTTCTTTTCTCTAGCCTTCTCTTCTATCTCTCAATGAGAAAGTTTCTCTCTAACTCTCTCCGTCCATCTCTCTTTTGTTCTGGAGACTAATTTGGTTAGGCAACTAATAGTTTCATTTTCTTAACTGGCCAAGTTTAACTCAAACTTGTCTTGGTTATCCTCCAAAAAAGAGAATTTACTTAACGAAATTAGTTTAACTTAAGAAACTCATTTAATGTTTTCTCAATCAACAACGTGTTCAATTCGCACGTCCAAAAGGATAAATTTTAATTCGCTTTAATTTTCTTCCTATTTTCTTTTATTTTCTCTAACTTTCTCTTCTAATTCTCAAGAAGAAAGTTTCTCTCCAACTCTCTTCGTCCTTCTACAACCTTCTCTCTTTTGTTCTAGGAAATGATTTCCTCATGATTTTGTTGGCTGTGTTTTGGTTTGTTGCTGAGTGGCTATTGTAGTTTCACTTCAACTCCCTAGACCGTGGCTTATGGTTTTTTTTTTTTTTTGGGTGGGTAAGTCATAAATTAATGACAAAGAACTTACACATTTACAAGGGGCATACCCCAAGTAATTACAACAAATCTAACTTGACCCCCCGAAAAAGGGGGAAAAGTAAACAACTAAATTAAATTAACAAAGATTAAAAAACTCCAAACTTTGCCCATATATCTTTGTACCCCCGAGTGACCCCTATCATCAGAGATAATAGACGGAGACTTTGGAGAAGATATATGGGCAATTACAAAATAAAATACGCATAGGCACACACTGCCCAGATTACAAAAACTAAATTCACACGGCCAAAAAAAACCTGGCCCAAAACTAAAAGCAACATGAGTTAGGCCCAAAGATATATATACATGAATAATCTGGCCCAACCTCGTGCACTACACCGTCAGCCATATAATCAACAAGTAAAGACAAGTTGATTTCCTGTGAAGCTCCACGTGGGACCCGAAAACACCCACCTCAAATAAAACCATCACAATAAAACCATGTGCTGGTTTTGAAACAAAACCGTGGGCCAGATATTTACCCACGTGCACCCGCTTTCCCATGTCTAGCAGGCGGGAAATTGGAAACACTCTACTACAACGCGGTACACCACAAAAAGTCAAAAACTGGTCGGACATCGGCGCTGGAAAACCGTCCAGGCCAGAGAACACGGCCGGAAGAAACCAGCACCGGAAACACCTAGTACCCGTCAACCTCGTGCTGGGTCCGAGATCAACAGCACCGCTAGGACACCACCATGGATGGCGAACAACCGACCTGAATCAATGGAAACTGAAACTCCATAAACACCAGCTTGGAGATCCAGACCAAAAGAAACGAGACACACCGGCCTCACCCAGGTGTCCAAGACACTCCGCCGGCAACGCACCAGTGTCCAAACCACAGCAGCAAACCAACAGTACGCGAATCACTAGCGACACTCCCCATCCTATGACGATCACTCGCCGCCGGAACCGCCAGTCATCTTTAAAATCATGCTGGTCCACCACAACCGCGAATCTTCAGAGCAAAACCAACTATGGTGCCACCCACACCCGGAGCTAATCAGACCCAGGTTACACACCCGCAGAACACCAACCCACGGATCATACAAGATCACACCTGCCATAGTCTGAAACCTATGACCAAAATTTATGGTGCACTAGAACCGCACCTGAACTCATCAAACCCATTCAACAAATACCAAAACCAGCCAGAATCTTAGACAACCGGACTGGTAGTCAAGATCTAACCTTACTCAACTCATGATCTGAACATCCCATCTTGAAGACCCAAGCTGAACGGATCAGAACACGAAAAGAATAATCTTCCAGCCAAATCTGAGATATGGCCGTAACAAAAGGCTCTAAAATAGCACCATAACCAAAACTCACACAACTCACTCTATGGATAACAAAACCAGCCGGAAAGATTTCACCGGACTGGTAACTCACACAATAAACATTCTCCCTCAAGAGGTGAGACAGTGCACCATTTTACACTCCGGGGGGGAGCTTTCTCTCTATAGAGAGAGAGGCTCTGCTTTCTTCCCCTACTTCTCTTCTCACGACCTGAATTTAGCTTATGGTTTTTTGACCGTGCTAGCTTCATGTGACTTTGCTGGGACTTCTCATGGGGTAGATTTTACCCTCCGACATGGCTTTGGTTAAGTGGCTTGGATGTCACGGCTGTGAGGAGTGGGATGCTTATTGGATTCCATGTTTTATCTGCAGTCGAGACTGGGGGCATGTGGGGTTGACTATCATCTTTGACTCGGCTTGTGGGTTGTTGTTTTGTCAGTGGGTCAGTTATGTTTTTCAGCATTGTGGTGTTATTTGTGTGTATCTTTGCCCGCATATCATTCTCTAGTTTCTATCTATTATCTCTGATGGCAGGGGTTACTTGAGGACAAAGAGGATACAAGGGCAGAGTTGGGGTTTTTTGTGTTTTCTGTTGTTCTTGTTTGTCCCCCCCTTTTTTAAAGGGGGTCAGTGGTTGTTTCTGTTGGTTATACTTGTTTTTATTTGCTGTTGGGCGTGCCTGGTGTATGCCCCTTGTAAACTCGTATATTTCATTGTCTTTATTTTATGTCTTACTTACCCAAAAAAAAATTTCCTTAGGCAACTAATAGTTTCATTAGCTTAAGTGGTCATGTTTAACTCAAACAAATCTTGCTTGGCCTCCCAGAAAGAGAATCTACTTTGTAATTGTAGCTTAACGATATTGGTTTAACTTAACCACCTCATTTAAGGTTTTGTAAATCACCTAAGTGTTCAATTCTTAAGTCCAAACGAACGATTTGAATTCGCTTTAATTTTAATCCTATTTGTTTTTCTTCTTTTTTTTTTCTTTTTGGTTAGGTAAGTCATAAAATAAAAACAATGAAATTTTACAAGTTTACGAGGGGCCTACCCCCAAGCACGCCGAACAACAAATATAAAAATGAACAAAACCAACTCCTATTTCTTTTTCTTTTATCTAACTTTCACTTCCAGCTCTCAAGAAGAATGTTTCTATTTAACTCTCTCGGTCCTTCTCCTCCATTCTCTCTTTTGTTCTCGAACTAATTAGGTTAGGCAACTAATAGCTTCATTAGCGTAAGTGGCCAAGCATAACACAAACTAATTTTTCTTGGCCTCCATGAAAGAGAGTTTGCTGAGTAATTGTAGCTTAACGATATTAGGATTGCCTAAGCAACTCATTTAATGTTTTTTAAATCAGCTAAGTGTTCAATTCTCAAGTCCAAAAGGATAAATTTGAATTCGATTTAATTTTCATCCTATTTCCCTTACATTTATTTCTCTCTAAATTACACTTTTACCACTCAAGAAGGAAGTTTTTTTTCTCATTCTCTTCATGGTTCTCCATGCTTCTCCCTTTTGTTCTAGATATTAATTAGCTTTGGCGACTAATAGTATCATCAGATTAACAGCCCAAGTTCGACTCAAACTAATCTTGCTTAGCCTCCAAGAAAGACAAGTTACTGAGTAATTGTAACTTAACAATATAAGTTTAGCTCAAGAGACTCATTTAATGTTTTTTAAATCGCCTAAGCGTTCAATTCTCCAGTCAAAAATCAATAATTTTAATTTTCTTTAATTATCATCCTATTTCCCTTTCTTTTCTCTAGCCTTCTCTTCTAACTCTCAAGGAGAAAGTTTCTCTCTAACTCTCTCCGTCCATCTCTCTTTTGTTCTGGGGATTAATTTGGTTAGGCAACTAATAGTTTCATTAGCTTAACCGGCCAAGTTTAACTCAAACTTGTCTTGGTTAGCCTCCAAAAAAGAGAATTTACTTAACGAAATTAGTTTAACTTAAGAAACTCATTTAATGTTTTCTCAATCAACAACGTGTTCAATTCGCACGTCCAAAAGGATAAATTTTAATTCGCTTTAATTTTCTTCCTAATTCCTTTTATTTTCTCTAACTTTCTCTTCTAATTCTCAAGAAGAAAGTTTCTTTCTAACTCTCTCCGTCCTTCCCCAACCTTCTCTCTTTTGTTCTAGGAAATGATTTCATCATGATTTTGTTGGCTGTGTTTTGGTTTATTGCTGAGGGGCTATTGTAGTTTCACTTCAACTCCCTAGACCGTGGCTTATGGTTTTTTAACCGTGCTAGCTTCATGTGACTTTGCTGGGACTTCTCATGGGGTAGATTTTATCCTCCGACATGGCTTTGGTTAAGTGGCTTGGATGTCACGGCTGTGAGGAGTGGGATGCTTATTGGATTCCATGTTTTATCTGCAGTCGAGACTGGGGGCATGTGGGGTTGACTATCATCTTTGCCTCGGCTTGTGGGTTGTTGTTTTGTCAGTGTGTCTGTTATGTTTTTCAGCTTTGTGGTGTTAGTTGTGTGTATCTTTGCCCGTATATGCACCTCTAGTTTCTATCTATTATCTCTGATGGCAGGGGTTACTTGAGGACAAAGAGGATACATGGGCAGAGTCGGGGTTTTTTGTGTTTTCTGTTGTTCTTGTTTGTCCCCCCTTTTTTAAGGAGGTGCAGTGGTTGTTTATGTTGGTTATACTTGTTTTTACTTGCTGTTGGGCGTGCTTGGGGTATGCCCCTTGTAAACTCGTATATTTCATTGTCTTTATTTTATGACTTACTTACCCAAAAAAAAAAATTTCCTTATGCAACTAATAGTTTCATTAGCTTAAATCTTGCTTGGCCTCCCAGAAAGAGAATCTACTGAGTAATTGTAGCTTAACGATATTGGTTTAACTTAACCACCTCATTTAAGGTTTTGTAAATCACCTAAGTGTTCAATTCTCAAGTCCAAACGGACGATTTGAATTCGCTTTAATTTTAATCCTTTTTTTTTTTTTTTTTTTTGTTGGGTAAGTAAGTCATAAAATAAAAACAATGAAATTTTACAAGTTTACGAGGGGCCCACCCCCAAGCACGCCGAACAACAAATATAAAAACGAACAAAACCAACTCCTATTTCTTTTTCTTTTATCTAACTTTCACTTCGAACTCTCAAGAAGAATGTTTCTATTTAACTCTCTCGGTGCTTCTCCTCCATTCTCTCTTTTGTTCTGGAACTAATTAGGTTAGGCAACTAATAGCTTCATTAGCGTAAGTGGCCATGCCTAACACAAACTAATTTTTCTTGGCCTCCATGAAAGAGAGTTTACTAAGTAATTGTAGCTTAACGATATTAGGATTCCCTAAGCAACTCATTTAATGTTTTGTAAATCAGCTAAGTGTTCAATTCTCAAGTCGAAAAGGATAAATTTTAATTCGATTTGATTTTCATCCAATTTCCCTTACGTTTATTTCTCTCTAAATTACACTTTTACCACTCAAGAAGAAAGTTTTTTTTTCTCACTCTCTTCGTCCTTCTCCATGCTTCTCTCCTAGCAAGAGTAATTTGTGCTTTTCTGGTTGTAACAAGAATCTGAGGGATGATATTCTTGATGTGGCTCCATTCTCCGAAGGGTCCCTTCCTGTTAAATATCTTGGGGTGCCTCTTATTACTACTAAGTTGAAAGCAACTGATTGCAAACAACTTGTAGATAGAATCACTAAAAGAATAAACAGCTGGACCAATAAGTTGCTATCCTATGCTGGTAGGGCCCAACTTATCCAAACCATTTTGTTCTCCATGCAAGTTTATTGGTCTTCTTTGTTTATTCTGCCCAAGAAGGTCATTAGGGAGATTGAGAGCATTCTTAGAGCCTTTCTTTGGTCTGGTACTGATCTTAGGAAGCATTGTGCTAAGATAGCTTGGGATAGTGTCTGTACTCCTAAAAAGGAGGGTGGCCTTGGTTTCAAATCTCTTGAGGTTTGGAATAAGGCTGCTGTTGCCAAACACATATGGTTCCTTTTTTCTGGAGGGGAGAAGTCTATGTGGTGTCAGTGGGTTAAGTCCTATCTTCTTAAGGGGAGATGCTTTTGGAAAGTTAAATCCCCTAATGACCCTTCTTGGGTCTGGAGGAAAGTTCTCTCTCTTAGACCTGTTATCTACCCTCTCATTAAGCATAAAATTGGAAATGGCCAAAATACTTTCTTATGGTATGACAATTGGCATCCTGTGGGTTCTCTGTGGGATAGGTATGGTGATAGAATCTTGTATGACTCTGGCCTCAATGGGGATACTAAAGTTAGTCAAATCATTTACAGCGAATCGAGGTGGCCTTTTCTAACTCTTGGGAGCTTAGGGAATTAATTTCTCTTACTCCCAACAGGTTGTCACCTAACTCCTTAGAAGTCGATAAGATCATTTGGACCCTCAATCCTGATGGGGAATTCTCTATTAAATCTGTTTGGAATTTGTGGAGGAATAAGCGGGCCATTGTTCCTTGGCACAATCTGGTTTGGGGTTCGTTTACTATTCCTAAAGTCAGTTTCATTGTTTGGCTGGCTATCTTTGGCAGGTTGAATACTTGTGATAGGCTTCACTTATTTGGCATCTCTTCTAGCCTTACTTGCCCTTTTTGCCTTGATCATAATGAGAGCCATCCACATCTTTTCTTTGACTGCATATTCACTCAAAGAATTTGGTATGCTATTCAAAGTAAATGCAATGTCCACTGGAATGATGTGCCTTGGCCGAATACTGTTTCATTGGTTATCCAAGAGAACAAAGGCAAATCTCTTAAATCTGTTATCATGAGACTCACCTTCCTTTGTACTGTGTACCATGTGTGGATTGAAAGGAATAATAGAATTTTCAATAAAGTTTGTAAACCTGTTGAGGTGATTCTTAAATCTATTGTGCTCATGGTTAGAAGTAGATTATTGTCTGCGAACAATATTCCTACTACTGCAGGTGATGAATGGTTCCTTTCCCAGTGGAACCTCCCAAATTCTATTCTGAAGCCCCATCTCCACAATAATGGGAGGGCTGCTGAGTGATGTGAGTTCCTATAAGCGAGGGTCGAGCGAAAGGGAGCTTGAAAATGAGTGTTTATCTAACTATATGTTCCCTGTGTAGGGACTGGCCTTTGGAATTTCATGAAATCTGTGGGTTGAGTGTGGTGAGATACAAAGTTACTAACGAAGCTCCATCTGTGGATAGGTCTTGTGGGCTGAGTGATAGTAGCCATAAAACTAAAGACATCACTGTTATGTGTTCGGCATGTGGGTTGAGTGATCTTAGCACTAAAATGATTTTGTTACTAATCAGTATATATATTGTAAATTTTTATGTGCAGGTTAAGGAAGCAACTCCCGAGTTTAGTGAGGTCCTATATTTGTGGGTTGAGTGTAGTGAGCAAGAAATGTGTGTACCACCTTTCATTTTCATTCTTATTTTTCTGAATATGGGTGCTGTTCTTTCTGTGTTTGGTTGGCGGGACTTATTACAATGTCTAGGTGATGCATATTACAAGATCTCTACTTGGGATTGCATCTCCGATTATCTGGTCTCGTTGGTGGTTGGGTTGCTGCGTTGTGAGGTTAACTGGTTTCGTGGAATGGCTGCTCCAAGCACCTTCTGGGTTGCTCAGTGTGTTCAAAAGTTGTCTTTCAATTTTTTTCTTTTTTGTAATTACTATATAAACATAGTTGTTTTGCCTACCCTAGTGGGATGTACTAGGGTTATGGGTTATATTCTCATTATCAATCCTGTGTGCTGCTCGTACTAAGATACATATGGATTTGGGCGTGTGGATTTTGGATTTCATTGACAGTGGTTTGTCTAGTGGGATGTACTAGAACTGTTATGTTGCTGTTTGTGCCCACTGGATTGCATCTCGCTTTGGCTGGTCTTACTACCAGTGGTTTTGGTTTGTTACCCCATCCCGTGGGGAGTACATAGCTTTTGTTGTTGGATCAGGTTTGATGGTACCTTGATGGAAATTTTTATTAGCTATTACTTGGTGCTTTGTCTTATGTTTCAGCTTTCTATATTCTTAGTTTATTTCCTCGCTCCTGTTCAATGGCTATTTCTCAGATATAGCGCTTGAACAGTTGCGTTTGTTCTGTTTTATGTGTGCTTGTCTCTCTTTGTTGTCTCTTGTATAGCTCGTGTAAGGCCTGGGGCATGCCCCTTGTAATCATGTAATCTTGTTCATTTTTCTGTTTTATTTTATGTCTTATTCACCCAAAAAAAAAAAATGAATTAATTAGCTTTGGCGACTAATAGTATCATCAGATTAACTGCCCAAGTTCGACTCAAACTAATCTTGCTTAACCTCCAAGAAAGAGAAGTTACTGAGTAATTGTAACTTAACAATATAAGTTTAGCTCAACCGACTCATTTAATGTTTTTTAAATCGCCTAAGTGTTCAATTCTCCTGTCAAAAATCATTAATTTTAATTTGCTTTAATTATCATCCGATTTCCCTTTCTTTTCTCTAGCCTTCTCTTCTAACTCTCAAGGAGAAAGTTTCTCTCTAACTCTCTCCGTCCATCTCTCTTTTGTTCTAGGGACTAATTTGGTTGGGCAACGAATAGTTTCATTAGCTTAACTGGCCAAGTTTAACTCAAACTTATCTTGGTTAGCCTCCAAAAAAGAGATTTTACTTAACGAAATTAGTTTAAATTAAGAAACTCATTTCATGTTTTCTCAATCAACAACGTGTTCAGTTCGCACGTCTAAAAGGATAAATTTTAATTCGCTTTAATTTTCTTCCTATTTCCTGTTATTTTCTCTAACTTTCTCTTCTAATTCTCAAGAAGAAAGTTTCTCTCTAACTCTCTCCGTCCTTCTCCAACCTTCTCTCTTTTGTTCTAGGAAATGATTTCCTCATGATTTTGTTGGCTATGTTTTGGTTTGTTGCTCAGGGGCTATTGTAGTTTCACTTCAGCTCCCTAGACCGTGGCTGATGGTTTTTTGACCGTGCTAGCTTCATGTGACTTTGCTGGGACTTCTCATGTGGTAGATTTTATCCTCCGACATGGCTTTGGTTAAGTGGCTTGGATGTCACGGCTGTGAGGAGTGGGATGCTTATTGGATTCCATGTTTTATCTGTAGTCGAGACTGGAGGCATGTGGGGTTGACTATCATCTTTGACTCGGCTTGTGGGTTATCAGTGTGTCTGTTATGTTTTTCAGCTTTGTGGTGTTATTTGTGTCTATCTTTGCGCGTATATCCACCTCTAGTTTCTATCTATTATCTCTGATGGTAGGGGTTACTTGAGGACAAAGAGGATACGTGGGCAGTGTTGGGGTTTTTTGTGTTTTCTGTTGTTCTTGTTTGTCCCCCCCTTTTTTAAGGGGGTGCAGTGGTTGTTTATGTTCGTTATACTAGTTTTTATTTGCTGTTGGGCGTGCCTGGGGTATGCCCCTTGTAAACTCGTATATTTCATTGTCTTCATTTTATGACTTACTTACCCAAAAAAAAAAAAAAAAAAAATTCCTTAGGCAACTAATAGTTTCATTAGCTTAAGTGGTCAGGTTTAACTCAGACAAATCTTGCTTGGCCTCCCAGAAAGAGAATCTACTAAGTAATTGTAGCTTAACAATATTGGTTTAACTTAACCACCTCATTTAAGGTTTTGTAAATCACCTAAGTGTTCAATTCCCAAGTCCAAACGGACGATTTGAATTCGCTTTAATTTTAATCCTATTTCTTTTTCTTCTGTTTTTTTTTTTTTTTGGGTAATTAAGTCATAAAATGAAAACAATGAAATTTTACAAGTTTACGAGGGGCCTACCCCCAGGCACGCCGAACAACAAATATAAAAATGAACAAAGCCAACTCCTATTTCTTTTTCTTTTATCTAACTTTCACTTCCAGCTCTCAAGAAGAATGTTTCTATTTAACTCTCTCGGTCCTTCTCCTCCAATCTCTCTTTTGTTCTTGAACTAATTAGGTTAGGCAACTAATAGCTTCATTAGCTTAAGTGGCCAAGCCTAACACAAACTAATTTTTCTTGGCCTCCATGAAAGAGAGTTTACTGAGTAATTGTAGCTTAACGATATTAGGATTGCTTAAGCAACTCATTAAACGTTTTGTAAATCAGCTAAGTGTTCAATTCTCAAGTCCAAAAGGATAAATTTGAATTCGATTTAATTTTCATCCTATTTCCCTTACATTTATTTCTCTCTAAATTACACTTTTACCACTCAAGAAGGAAGTTTTGTGATCTTCATGTGACTCGATATGAGGGTGGTTTTGAGCCATCTCTGCCAAGAGTGATTGGGGAGTCACTGCTATGGGGAATAGTGGTTGAATAACCAGCCGAGTTAGAGACTGGGAGATTAGCGGGAGGATAGCTACCGGTTTTCTGGTCGCTTCTTGTCTTCATGTGACCCGTCCTAATTGATCGTACTGCCACGCCTGACATGGAGTGCTGGTCACACTGCCGTGGGGTTTGAGGCTTGTGATCTACAATTGAAGGGACTGGGGGATGTGATGATTGATTCCATGTTTTTGTTGGCTGTGGACTGGTTTGTTGCTGAGGGGTTATTGTCTGTCACTTCAACTCCCTAGTCCGTGGCATATGGTTTTTGATTGTGCTTGCTTCATGTGACTTTGCTGGGATTTCTCTTGGGATATATCTTTACCTCCGTCTTGGCTTTAGTTAAGTGGCTTGGATGTCACGGCTGTGAGGAGTGGGACGCTTATTGGATTCCATGTTTTTATCTGCAGTAGAGACTGGGGGCTTGTGGGGTTGATCATCATCTTTGTTTCGGCTGGAGGGTTGTTGCTTTGTCAGTGTGTGCGTTTTGTTTCTTAAAATTTGTGTTGTTTTGTATTTCTTTGCCCATATATACACCTCAAGTGTCCTTCTATTATCTTTGATGGTAGGGGTTACTTGAGGACAAAAAGGATATATGGGCAAAGTTGGGTTATTGTGCTTTCAGTTTCTTGTTTACCCCCTTTCTTAAGGGGTGCAGTCGTAGTTTTGTTGGTTATATATGTTTTTTATTTGTTGTTTGGGCGTGCCTGGGGTATGCCCCTTGTAAACGTGTAAATTTCATTGTTTTATTTTATGACTTACTTACCCAAAAAAAAAAAAGAAGGAAGTTTTTTTCTCACTCTCTTTGTCCTTCTCCATGCTTCTCTATTTTGTTCTAGGAATTAATTAGGTTTGGCGACTAATAGTATCATCCGATTAACTGCCCAAGTTCGACTCAAACTAATCTTGCTTAGCCTCCAAGAAAGAGAAGTTACTGAGTAATTGTAACTTAACAATATAAGTTCAGCTCAAGCAACTCATTTATCGTTTTCGAAATCGCCTAAGCGTTCGATTCTGCTGTCAAAAATCATTAATTTGAATTTGCCCTAATTATCATCCTATTTCCCTTTCTTTTCTCCTGCCTTCTCTTCTAACTCTCAAGAAGAAAGATTCTCTGTAACTCTCTCCGTCCATCTCTCTTTTGTTCTAGGGACTAATTTGGTTAGGCAACTAATAGTTTCATTAGCTTAACTGGTCAAGTTTAACTCAAACTTATCTTGGTTAGCCTCCAAAAACGAGAATTTACTCAACGAAATTAGTTTAACTTAAGAAACTCATTTAATGTTTTGTCAATCAACAACGTGTTCAATTAGCACGTCCAAAAGGATAAATTTTAATTCGCTTTAAATTTCTTCCTGTTTCCTTTTATGTTCTCTAACTTTCTCTTCTGATTCTCAAGTTGAAAGTTTCTCTCTAACTCTGTCCGTCCTTCTCCAACCTTCTCTCTTTTGTTCAAGGAAATGATTTCCTCATGATTTTGTTGGCTGTGTTTTGGTTTGTTGCTAAGGGGTGGTACTTTCACTTCAACTCCATAGACCGTGGCTTATGGTTTTTTGACCGTGCTAGCTTCATGTGACTTTGCTTGGACTTCTCATGGGGTAGATTTTATCCTCCGACATGGCTTTGGTTAAGTAGCTTGGATGTCACGGCTGTGAGGAGTGGGATGCTTATTGGATTCCATGGTTTATCTGCAGTCGAGACTGGGGACATGTGGGGTTGACTATCATCTTTGACTCGGCTTGTGGGTTGTTGTTTTGTCAGTGTGTCTGTTGTGTTTTTTTAGCTTTGTGGTGTAATTTGTGTGTATCTTTGCCCATATATCCACCTCTAGTTTCTATCTATTATCTCTGATGGTAGGGGTTACTTGAGGACAAAAAGGATACATGGGCAGAGTTGGGGTTTTTTGTGTTTTCTGTTGTTCTTGTTTGTCCCCCTTTTTTTAAGGGGGTGCAGTGGTTGTTTATGTTGGTTGTACTTGTTTTTATTTGCTGTTGGGCGTGCCTGGGGTATGCCCCTTGTAAACTCGTATATTTCATTGTCTTTATTTTATGACTTACTTACCCAAAAAAAAAATTTCCTTAGGCAACTAATACTTTCATTAGCTTAAGTGGTCCGGTTTAACTCAAACAAATCTTGCTTGGCCTCCCAGAAAAAGAATCTACTGAGTAATTGTAGCTTAACGATATTGGTTTAACTTAACCACCTCATTTAAGGTTTTGTAAATCACCTTAGTGTTCAATTCTCAAGTCCAAACGGATGATTTGAATTCGCTTTAATTTTAATCCTATTTCTTTTTCTTCTTTTTTTTTTTCTTTGCCTTGGGTAAGCAAGTCATAAAACAAAAACAATGAAATTTTGCGAGTTTACAAGGGGCCTACCCTCCAGGCACGCCAAACAACAAATATAAAAACGAACAAAACCAACTCCTATTTCTTTTCCTTTTATCTGACTTTCACTTCCAGCTCCCAAGAAGAATGTTTCTATTTAACTCTCTCGGTCCTTCTCCTCCAATCTCTCTTTTGTTCTTGAACTAATTAGGTTAGGCAACTAATAGCTTCATTAGCTTAAGTGGGCCAAGCTTAACACAAACTAATTTTTCTCAGCCTCCATGAAAGAGAGTTTACTGAGTAATTATAGCTTGACGATATTAGGATTTTTTTTTTTGGGTGGGTAAATCATAAATTAAAGACAAAAGTTTACACATTTACAAGGGGCATACCCCAAGTAATACAATAAAACCTCAAGTGCCCCAAAAGTGGGGGGACTAAAATAAATAAAAACTAATTAAGACACTACAACATAACCCAACAAGATTTCAAAAATATAAATTTAAATTTGCCCATATATTATTTTTTAAACCCAAGTAATACCTACCATAAAAAGATAGAAACTTGGGAATAATATATGGGCAAATAAAATTAACAACAAATCAACTCAATATTCAACCACCAAAAATTGTAGGCGGGAAGACTGAAGAACAAAACGCTACGGTACGACGCAGCACAACCAAAAGCCCTGGGCCCACCAACCAAATACAAATATATAACCTGTTGAACACAAGTTAGTGGGCCCAACATGATACACCCCACGTGAGGCTTGAAACTCATCAGCTCACATGGACCACTTCCTACACGTTTTCCAACTCGGTGGAGCACTTCCTTAATATATATATATATATATATAAATTTTTATATATATATACAAGTTGACAGCCAATAGCTCACCGTCCCAAACACTTTACCAAAAGCAGTGAGTTGATATACCACCCACGTGTATTACTTTTCCCATTGTACCAAACCATGAACCAGCTAGCATAGGTAGGAAAAGACGCCCCACGCTGCACACCAACCAATCTCAGGCAACTCAGACTAAACCACACGCGAAGTAGGGCGTGTAACTCACCTCAACATGCATCACCCATCATCCAAACACTGGTGACGGAAAGGCCAACAACAAAACAGTCGGAGGACTCAGCGCCGACGTCGTCTGGAACAAACATCAGCAGCACGGAACCCGTATCTCCATGTATATACCATATTAGAACTCCATATATACCCATAAAAAGAACAAAATAAGCTGGTGATGACCAAACCCACATCGCTAGCAGAACAGCCCAGCGAAAATAAAAATAAAACACTATCATCCACGAAGCTTTAGCAATGGCGTCGGTAACCTCTCCATTGCCGAACAAGCTACCACAGCACCATATAGGAAAATCTGGAACAGAGCACCCCATTGCCAACCATTGCCGGAGTAGTTTAGACTCCCAAACCGCAAAGAAATCCGCTTCTAGATATAAACCCGCAGAATAGCACTATAGTGCCTACTCACGTGAGACTACCGGAGTAGACCAAGGCAGCAACACACCGCACAATCACGCCAGCATGATCCACGCCGGAAGGGAACATAACCAGAGCAGAAAATATCACGAGGGACCCTTGTCACTCCAAGCAATCTCGTAGAAAACTAGGGAGAGGGGTTAACAGCAAGAGAGCCCAGCCAGAGTTCCACATAGTAACAACACACCAGGAGCTAGACAGACCTAGAAACCGTGCTCACTATCACTCAAAGATTGAGCATAGAAGCTAAAAACAACTGGCCTGAAAAGCACCAGATTCAACAACACACAGCACCATCCAAAACCAGACAAATAATCTGATATGGGACCATCAGAATCTCCAAGGGTAACAACGGAGAGAGCTCCAGAACTTCATCTTCACAACAGCAATGACCCACAGAAACTTTAAACGCTACTAAATCTGGAGAAAATAAAACCAGATTTAGCAACAACACACAGCAACGCCCAAACCAGACAAAAAATCTGATAAGGAAACCTCAAAACTCCATGGGTAACAACGGTGGGAGCATTCTCACTCTAGATTCTAGAGAGAGAAGCTCTCAACCTAATCCCCCTTGATTACGGGCTAAGTTTTCTGTCTCTAACGATATTAGGATTGCTTAAGCAACTCATTTAACGTTTTGTAAATCAGCTAAGTGCTCAATTCTCAAGTCCAAAAGGATAAATTTGACTTCGATTTACTTTTCATCGTATTTCGCTTACATTTATTTCTCCCTAAATTACACTTTTACCACTCAAGAAGGAAGTTTTTTTCTCACTCTCTTCGTCCTTCTCCATGCTTCTCTGTTTTGTTCTAGGAATTAATTAGGTTTGGCGACTAATAGTATCATCCGATTAACTGCCCAAGTTCGACTCAAACTAATCTTGCTTAGCCTCCAAGAAAGAGAAGTTACTGAGTAATTGTAACTTAACAATATAAGTTCAGCTCAAGCAACTCATTTATCGTTTTCGAAATCGCCTAAGCGTTCGATTCTGCTGTCAAAAATCATTAATTTGAATTTGCTCTAATTATCATCCTATTTCCCTTTCTTTTCTCCTGCCTTCTCTTCTAACTCTCAAGAAGAAAGATTCTCTGTAACTCTCTCCGTCCATCTCTCTTTTGTTCTAGGGACTAATTTGGTTAGGCAACTAATAGTTTCATTAGCTTAACTGGTCAAGTTTAACTGTAACTTATCTTGGTTAGCCTACAAAAACGAGAATTTACTCAACGAAATTAGTTTAACTTAAGAAACTCATTTCATGTTTTCTCAATCAACAACGTGTTCAATTAGCACGTCCAAAAGGATAAATTTTAATTCGCTTTAATTTTTTTCCTGTTTCCTTTTATGTTCTCTAACTTTCTCTTCTGATTCTCAAGAAGAAACTTTCTCTCTAACTCTCTCCGTCCTTCTCCAACCTTCTCTCTTTTGTTCTAGGAAATGATTTCCTCATGATTTTGTTGGCTGTGTTTTGGTTTGTTGCTGAGGGGCCATTGTACTTTCACTTCAACTCCCTAGACCGTGGCTTATGGTTTTTTGACCGTGCTAGCTTCATGAGACTTTGCTGGGACTTCTCATGGGGTTGATTTTATCCTCCGACATGGCTTTGGTTAAGTAGCTTGGATGTCACGGCTGTGAGGAGTGGGATGCTTATTGGATTCCATGGTTTATCTGCAGTCGAGACTGGGGACATGTGGGGTTGACTATCATCTTTGACTCGGCTTTGGGTTGTTGTTTTGTCGATTATTCTGTCATGTTTTTTAGCTTTGTGGTGTAATTTGTGTATCTTTGCCCATATATCCACCTCTAGTTTCTATCTATTATCTCGATGGTAGGGGTTACTTGAGGACAAAAAAGGATACATGGGCGAGTTGGGGTTTTGTGTTTTCTGTTGTTCTTGTTTGTCCCCCTTTTTTAAGGGGTGCAATGTTGTTTATGTTGGTTGTACTTGTTTTTATTTGCTGTTGGGCGTGCCTGGGGTATGCCCCTTGTAAACTCGTATATTTCATTGTCTTTATTTTATGACTTACTTACCCAAAAAAAAAATTTCCTTAGGCAACTAATACTTTCATTAGCTTAAGTGGTCCGGTTTAACTCAAACAAATCTTGCTTGGCCTCCCAGAAAAAGAATCTACTGAGTAATTGTAGCTTAACGATATTGGTTTAACTTAACCACCTCATTTAAGGTTTTGTAAATCACCTTAGTGTTCAATTCTCAAGTCCAAACGGATGATTTGAATTCGCTTTAATTTTAATCCTATTTCTTTTTCTTCTTTTTTTTTTTTTCTTTGCCTTGGGTAAGCAAGTCATAAAACAAAAACTATGAAATTTTGCGAGTTTACAAGGGGCCTACCCCCCAGGCACGCCGAACAACAAATATAAAAACGAACAAAACCAACTCCTATTTCTTTTCCTTTTATCTGACTTTCACTTCCAGCTCTCAAGAAGAATGTTTCTATTTAACTCTCTCGGTCCTTCTCCTCCAATCTCTCTTTTGTTCTTGAACTAATTAGGTTAGGCAACTAATAGCTTCATTAGCGTAAGTGGGCCAAGCCTAACACAAACTAATTTTTCTTGGCCTTCATGAAAGAGAGTTTACTGAGTAATTGTAGCTTAACGATATTAGGTTTGCTTAAGCAACTCATTTAACGTTTTGTAAATCCGCGAAGTGTTCAATTCTCAAGTCCAAAAGCATAAATTTGAATTCGATTTAATTTTCATCCTATTTCGCTTACATTTATTTCTTCCTAAATTACACTTTTACCACTCAAGAAGGAAGTTTTTTTCTCACTCTCTTCGTCCTTCTCGATGCTTCTCTGTTATGTTCTAGGAATTAATTAGGTTTGGCGACTAATAGTATCATCCGATTAACTGCCCAAGTTCGACTCAAACTAATCTTGCTTAGCCTCCAAGAAAGAGAAGTTACTGAGTAATTGTAACTTAACAATATAAGTTCAGCTCAAGCAACTCATTTATCGTTTTCGAAATCGCCTAAGCGTTCGATTCTGCTGTCAAAAATCATTAATTTGAATTTGCTCTAATTATCATCCTATTTCCCTTTCTTTTCTCCTGCCTTCTCTTCTAACTCTCAAGAAGAAAGATTCTCCGTAACTCTCTTCGTCCATCTCTCTTTCGTTCTAGGGACTAATTTGGTTAGGCAACTAATAGTTTCATTTGCTTAACTGGTCAAGTTTAACTCAAACTTGTCTTGGTTAGCCTCCAAAAACGAGAATTTACCCAACGAAATTAGTTTAACTTAAGAAACACATTTAATGTTTTCTCAATCAACAACGCGTTCAATTAGCGCTTTAATTTTCTTCCTGTTTCCTTTTATGTTCTCTAACTTTCTCTTCTGATTCTCAAGAAGAAAGTTTCTCTCTAACTCTCTCCGTCCTGCTCCAACCTTCTCTCTTTTGTTCTAGGAAATGATTTCCTCATGATTTTGTTGGCTGTGTTTGGTTTGTTGCTGAGGGGCCATTGTACTTTCACTTCAACTCCCTAGACCGTGGCTTATGGCTTTTTGACCGTGCTAGCTTCATGTGACTTTGCTGGGACTTCTCATGGGGTAGATTTTATCCTCCGAGACGGCTTTGGTTAAGTAGCTTGGATGTCACGGCTGTGAGGAGTGGGATGCTTATTGGATTCCATGGTTTATCTGCAGTCGAGACTGGGGACATGTGGGGTTGACTATCATCTTTGACTCGGCTTGTGGGTTGTTGTTTTGTCGATTATTCTGTCATGTTTTTTTAGCTTTATGGTGTAATTTGTGTGTATCTTTGCCCATATATCCACCTCTAGTTTCTATCTATTATCTCTGATGGTAGGGGTTACTTGAGGACAAAAAGGATACATGGGCAGAGTTGGGGTTTTTTGTGTTTTCTATTGTTCTTGTTTGTCCCCCTTTTTTTAAAAGGGTGCAGTGGTTGTTTATGTTGGTTGTACTTGTTTTTGTTTGCTGTTGGGCATGCCTGGGGTATGCCCCTTGTAAACTCGTATATTTCATTGTCTTTATTTTATGACTTACTTACCCAAAAAAAAATTTTCCTTAGGCAACTAATACTTTCATTAGCTTAAGTGGTCCGGTTTAACTCAAACAAATCTTGCTTGGCCTCCCAGAAAAAGAATCTACAGGTTAATTGTAGCTTAACGATATTGGTTTAACTTAACCATCTCATTTAAGGTTTTGTAAATCACCTAAGTGTTCAATTCTCAAGTCCAAACGGATGATTTGAATTCGCTTTAAATCTAATCCTATTTCTTTTCTTCTTCTTTTTTTTTTCTTTGCCTTGGGTAAGCAAGTCATAAAATAAAAACATTGAAATTTTGCGAGTTTACAGGGGGCCTACCCCGTAGGCACGCCGAACAACAAATATAAAAACGAACAAAACCAAATCCTATTTCTTTTCCTTTTATCTGACTTTCACTTCCAGCTCTCAAGAAGAATGTTTCTATTAAACTCTCTCGGTCCTTCTCCTCCAATCTCTCTTTTGATCTTGAACTAATTAGGTTAGGCAACTAATAGCTTCATTAGCTTAAGTGGCCAAGCCTAATAGAAAATAATTTTCTTGGCCTCCATGAAAGAGAGTTTACTGAGTAATTGTAGCTTAATGATATTAGCATTGCTTACGCAACTCATTTAACGTTTTGTAAATCAGCTAAGTGTTCAATTCTCAAGTCCAAAAGGATAAATTTGAATTCGATTTAATTTTCATCCTATTTCGCTTACATTTATTTCTCCCTAAATTACACTTTTACCACTCAAGAAGGAAGTTTTTTTCTCACTCTCTTCGTCCTTCTCCATGCTTCTCTGTTTTGTTCTAGGAATTAATTAGGTTTGGCGACTAATAGTATCATCCGATTAACTGCCCAAGTTCGACTCAAACTAATCTTGCTTAGCCTCCAAGAAAGAGAAGTTACTGAGTAATTGTTACTTAACAATATAAGTTCAGCTCAAGCAACTGATTTATCGTTTTCGAAATCGCCTAAGCGTTCGATTCTGCTGTCAAAAATCATTAATTTGAATTTGCTCTAATTATCATCATATTTCCCTTTTTTTTCTCCTGCCTTCTCTTCTAACTCTTAAGAAGAAAGATTCTCCGAAACTCTCTCCGTCCATCTCTCTTTTGTTCTAGGGACTAATTTGGTTAGGCAACTAATAGTTTCATTTGCTTAACTGGTCAAGTTTAACTCAAACTTGTCTTGGTTAGCCACCAAAAACGAGAATTTACTCAACAAAATTAGTTTAACTTAAGAAACTTATTTAATGTTTTCTCAATCAACAACGCGTTCAATTAGCACGTCCAAAAGAGTAAATTTTAATTCGCTTTAATTTTCTTCCTGTTTCCTTTATGTTCTCTAACTTTCTCTTCTGATTATCAAGAAGAAAGTTTCTCTCTAACTCTCTCCGTCCTTCTCCAACCTTCTCTCTTTTGTTCTAGGAAATGATTTCCTCATGATTTTGTTGGCTGTGTTTTGGTTTGTTGCTGAGGGGCCATTGTACTTTCACTTCAACTCCCTAGACCGTGGCTTATGGCTTTTTGACCATGCTAGCTTCATGTGACTTTGCTGGGACTTCTCATGGGGTAGATTTTATCCTCCGACATGGCTTTGGTTAAGTAGCTTGGATGTCACGGCTGTGAGGAGTGGGATGCTTATTGGATTCCATGATTTATCTGCAGTCGAGACTGGGGACATATGGGGTTGACTATCATCTTTGACTCGGCTTGCGGGTTGTTGTTTTGTCAGTGTGTCTGTCATGTTTTTTTAGCTTTGTGGTGTAATTTGTGTGTATCTTTGCCGATATATCCACCTCTAGTTTCTATCTATTATCTCTGATGGTAGGGGTTACTTGAGGACAAAAAGGATACATGGGCAGAGTTGCGGTTTTTTGTGTTTTCTGTTGTTCTTGTTTGTCGCCCTTTTTTTAAGGGGGTGCAGTGGTTGTTTATGTTGCTTGTAATTGTTTTTATTTGCTGTTGGGCGTGCCTGGGGTATGCCACTTGTAAACTCGTATATTTCATTGTCTTTATTTTATGACTTACTTACCCAAAAAAAAAATTTCCTTAGGCAACTAATACTTTCATTAGCTTAAGTGGTCCAGTTTAACTCAAACAAATCTTTCTTGGCCTCCCAGAAAAGGAATCTACTGAGTAATTGTAGCTTAACGATATTGGTTTAACTTGACCACCTCATTTAAGGTTTTGTAAATCACCTAAGTGTTCAATTCTCAA
This sequence comes from Camellia lanceoleosa, assembly GCA_025200525.1. Lineage (NCBI taxonomy): Eukaryota > Viridiplantae > Streptophyta > Magnoliopsida > Ericales > Theaceae > Camellia > Camellia lanceoleosa. The sequence continues at coordinate 152,204,601 of CM045770.1, read as the reverse complement.
GTCCAAACGGATGATTTGAATTCGCTTTAATTTTAATCCTATTTCTTTTTCTTCTTTTTTTTTTTTTTTTCTTTGCCTTGGGTAAGCAACTCATAAGATAAAAACAATGAAAATTTGCGAGTTTACAAGGGGCCTACCCCCCAGGCACGCCGAACAACAAATATAAAAACGAACAAAACCAACTCCTATTTCTTTTCCTTTCATCTGACTTTCACTTCCAGCTCTCCAGAAGAATGTTTCTATTTAACTCTCTCGGTCCTTCTCCTCCAATCTCTCTTCTGTTCTTGAACTAATTAGGTTAGGCAACTAATAGCTTCATTAGCTTAAGTGGCCAAGCCTAACACAAACTAATTTTCTTGGCCTCCATGAAAGAGAGTTTACTGAGTAATTGTAGCTTAACGATATTAGGATTGCTTAAGCAACTCATTTAACGTTTTGTAAATCAGCTAAGTGTTCAATTCTCAAGTCCAAAAGGATAAATTTGAATTCGATTTAATTTTCATCCTATTTCGCTTACATTTATTTCTCCCTGAATGACACTTTTACCACTCAAGAAGGAAGTTTTTTTTCTCACTCTCTTCGTCCTTCTCCATGCTTCTCTGTTTTGTTCTAGGAATTAATTAGGTTTGGCGACTAATAGTATCATCCGATTAACTGCCCAAGTTCGACTCAAACTAATCTTGTTTAGCCTCCAAGAAAGAGAAGTTACTGAGTAATTGTAACTTAACAATATAAGTTCAGCTCAAGCAACTCATTTATCGTTTTCGAAATCGCCTAAGCGTTCGATTCTGCTGTCAAAAATCATTAATTTGAATTTGCTCTAATTATCATCCTATTTCCCTTTCTTTTCTCCCCGCTTCTTCTAACTCTCAAGAAGAAAGATTCTCCTGTAACTCTCTCCGCGTCCATCTCTCTTTTGTTCTAGGGACTAATTTGGTTAGGCAACTAATAGTTTCATTAGCTTAAGCGGTCAAGTTTAACTCAAACTTGTCTTGGTTAGCCAAAACGAGAATTTACTCAACGAAATTAGTTTAACTTAAGAAACTCATTTAATGTTTTCTCAATCAACAACGCGTTCAATTAGCACGTCCAAAAGGATAAATTTTAATTCGCTTTAATTTTCTTCCTGTTTCCTTTATGTTCTCTAACTTTCTCTTCTGATTCTCAAGAAGAAAGTTTCTCTCTAACTCTCTCCGTCCTTCTCCAACCTTCTCTCTTTTGTTCTAGGAAATGATTTCCTCATGATTTTGTTGGCTGTGTTTTGGTTTGTTGCTGAGGGGCCATTGTACTTTCACTTCAACTCCCTAGACCGTGGCTTATGGCTTTTTGACCGTGCTAGCTTCATGTGACTTTGCTGGGACTTCTCATGGGGTAGATTTTATCCTCCGACATGGCTTTGGTTAAGTAGCTTGGATGTCACGGCTGTGAGGAGTGGGATGCTTATTGGATTCCATGGTTTATCTGCAGTCGAGACTGGGGACATGTGGGGTTGACTATCATCTTTGACTCGGCTTGCGGGTTGTTGTTTTGTCAGTGTGTCTGTCATGTTTTTTTAGCTTTGTGGTGTAATTTGTGTGTATCTTTGCCCATATATCCACCTCTAGTTTCTATCTTTTATCTCTGAAGGTAGGGGTTGCTTGAGGACAAAAAGGATACATGGGCAGAGTTGGGGTTTTTTGTGTTTTCTGTTGTTCTTGTTTGTCCCCCTTTTTTTAAGGGGGTGCAGTGGCTGTTTATGTTGGTTGTACTTGTTTTTATTTGCTGTTGGGCGTGCCTGGGGTATGCCCCTTGTAAACTCGTATATTTCATTGTCTTTATTTTACGACTTACTTACCCAAAAAAAAAAAAATTTCCTTAGGAAACTAATAGCTTCATGAGCTTAAGTGGTCAGGTTCAACTCACACAAATCTTGTTTGGCCTCCCAGAAAGAGAATCTACTGAGTAATTGTAGCTTAACGATATTGGTTTAACTTAAGCACCTCATTTAAGGTTTTGTAAATCACCTAAGTGTTCAATTCTCATGTCCAAACGGATGATTTGAATTCGCTTTAATTTTGATCCTATTTCTTTTTCTTTTTTCTTTTTTTTTTCTTTGCCTTGGGTAAGCAAGTCATAAAATAAAAACAATGAAATTTTGCGAGTTTACAAGGGGCCTACCCCCCAGGCACGCCGAACAACAAATATAAAAACGAACAAAACCAACTCCTATTTCTTTTCCTTTTATCTGACTTTCACTTCCAGCTCTCAAGAAGAATGTTTCTATTTAACTCTCTCGGTCCTTCTCCTCCAATCACTCTTCTGTTCTTGAACTAATTAGGTTAGGCAACTAATAGCTTCATTAGCTTAAGTGGCCAAGCCTAACACAAACTAATTTTTCTTGGCCTCCATGAAAGAGAGTTTACTGAGTAATTGTAGCTTAACGATATTAGGATTGCTTAAGCAACTCATTTAACGTTTTGTAAATCAGCTAAGTGTTCAATTCTCAAGTCCAAAAGGATAAATTTGAATTCGATTTAATTTTCATCCTATTTCGCTTACATTTATTTCTCCCTAAATTACACTTTTACCACTCAAGAAGGAAGTTTTTTTCTCACTCTCTTCGTCCTTCTCCATGCTTCTCTGTTTTGTTCTAGGAATTAATTAGGTTTGGCGACTAATAGTATCATCCGATTAACTGCCCAAGTTCGACTCAAACTAATCTTGCTTAGCCTCCAAGAAAGAGAAGTTACTGAGTAATTGTTACTTAACAATATAAGTTCAGCTCAAGCAACTCATTTATCGTTTTCGAAATCGCCTAAGCGTTCGATTCTGCTGTCAAAAATCATTAATTTGAATTTTCTCTAATTATCATCCTATTTCCCTTTCTTTTCTCCTGCCTTCTCCTCTAACTCTCAAGAAGAAAGATTCTCTGTAACTCTCTCCGTCCATCTCTCTTTTGTTCTAGGGACTAATTTGGTTAGGCAACTAATAGTTTCATTAGCTTAACTAGTCAAGTTTAACTCAAACTTGTCTTGGCTAGCCTCCAAAAACGAGAATTTACTCAACGAAATTAGTTTAACTTAAGAAACTCATTTAATGTTTTCGATCAACAACGTGTTCAATTAGCACGTCCAAAAGGATATATTTTAATTCGCTTTAATTTTCTTCCTGTTTCCTTTTATGTTCTCTAACTTTCTCTTCTGATTCTCAAGAAGAAAGTTTCTCTCTAACTCTCTCCGTCCTTCTCCAACCTTCTCTTTTTTGTTCTAAGAAATGATTTCCTCATGATTTTGTTGGCTGTGTTTTGGTTTGTTGCTGAGGGGCCATTGTAATTTCACTTCAACTCCCTAGACCGTGGCTTATGGCTTTTTGACCGTGCTAGCTTCACGTGACTTTGCTGGGACTTCTAATGGGGTAGATTTTATCCTCCGACACGGCTTTGGTTAAGTACCTTGGATGTCACGGCTGTGAGGAGTGGGATGGTTATTGGATTCCATGGTTTATCTGCAGTCGAGACTGGGGACATATGGGGTTGACTATCATCTTTGACTCGGCTTGCCGGTTGTTGTTTTGTCAGCGTGTCTGTCATGTTTTTTTAGCTTTGTGGGGTAATTTGTGTGTATCTCTGCCCATATATCCACCTCTAGTTTCTATCTGTTATCTCTGATGGTAGGGGTTACTTGAGGACAAAAAGGATACATGGGCAGAGTTGGGGTTTTTTGTGTTTTCTGTTGTTCTTGTTTGTCCCCCTTTTTTTAAGGGGGTGCAGTGGTTGTTTATGTTGGTTGTACTTGTTTTTATTTGCTGTTGGGCGTGCCTGGGGTATGCCCCTTGTAAACTCGTATATTTCATTGTCTTTATTTTATGACTTACTTACCCAAAAAAAAATTTCCTTAGGCAACTAATACTTTCATTAGCTTAAGTGGTCCGGTTTAACTCAAACAAATCTTGCTTGGCCTCCCAGAAAAAGAATCTACTGAGTAATTGTAGCTTAACGATATTGGTTTAACTTAACCACCTCATTTAAGGTTTTGTAAATCACCTAAGTGTTCAATTCTCAAGTCCAAACGGATGATTTGAATTCGCTTTAATTTTAATCCTATTTCTTTTTCTTCTTCTTTTTTTTTTTCTTTGCCTTGGGTAAGCAAGTCATAAAATAAAAACAATGAAATTTTGCGAGTTTACAAGGGGCCTACCCCCCAGGCACGCCGAACAACAAATATAAAAACGAACAAAACCAACTCCTATTTCTTTTCCTTTTATCTGACTTTCACTTCCAGCTCTCAAAAAGAATGTTTCTATTTAACTCTCTCGGTCCTTCTCCTCCAATCTCTCTTTTGTTCTTGAACTAATTAGGTTAGGCAACTAATAGCTTCATTAGCTTAAGTGGCCAAGCCTAACACAAACTAATTTTTCTTGGCCTCCATGAAAGAGAGTTTACTGAGTAATTGTAGCTTAACGATATTAGGATTGCTTAAGCAAATCATTTAACGTTTTGTAAATCAGCTAAGTGTTCAATTCTCAAGTCCAAAAGGATAAATTTGAATTCGATTTAATTTTCATCTTATTTCGCTTACATTTATTTCTCTCTAAATTACACTTTTACCACTCAAGAAGGAAGTTTTTTTCTCACTCTCTTCGTCCTTCTCCATGCTTCTCTGTTTTGTTCTAGGAATTAATTAGGTTTGGCGACTAATAGTATCATCCGATTAACTGCCCAAGTTCGACTCAAACTAATCTTGCTTAGCCTCCAAGAAAGAGAAGTTACTGAGTAATTGTAACTTAACAATATAAGTTCAGCTCAAGCAACTCATTTATCGTTTTCGAAATCGCCTAAGCGTTCGATTCTGCTGTCAAAAATCATTAATTTGAATTTGCTCTAATTATCATCCTATTTCCCTTTCTTTTCTCCTGCCTTCTCCTCTAACTCTCAAGAAGAAAGATTCTCTGTAACTCTCTCCGTCCATCTCTCTTTTGTTCTAGGGACTAATTTGGTTAGGCAACTAATAGTTTCATTAGCTTAACTAGTCAAGTTTAACTCAAACTTGTCTTGGCTAGCCTCCAAAAACGAGAATTTACTCAACGAAATTAGTTTAACTTAAGAAACTCATTTAATGTTTTCTCAATCAACAACGTGTTCAATTAGCACGTCCAAAAGGATATATTTTAATTCGCTTTAATTTTCTTCCTGTTTCCTTTTATGTTCTCTAACTTTCTCTTCTGATTCTCAAGAAGAAACTTTCTCTCTAACTCTCTCCGTCCTTCTCCAACCTTCTCTCTTTTGTTCTAAGAACTGATTTCCTCATGATTTTGTTGGCTGTGTTTTGGTTTGTTGCTGAGGGGCCATTGTACTTTCACTTCAACTCCCTAGACCGTGGCTTATGGCTTTTTGACCGTGCTAGCTTCACGTGACTTTGCTGGGACTTCTAATGGGGTAGATTTTATCCTCCGACACGGCTTTGGTTAAGTACCTTGGATGTCACGGCTGTGAGGAGTGGGATGGTTATTGGATTCCATGGTTTATCTGCAGTCGAGACTGGGGACATATGGGGTTGACTATCATCTTTGACTCGGCTTGCGGGTTGTTGTTTTGTCAGTGTGTCCGTCATTTTTTTTAGCTTTGTGGTGTAATTTGTGTGTATCTCTGCCCAGATATCCACCTCTAGTTTCTATCTGTTATCTCTGATGGTAGGGGTTACTTGAGGACAAAAAGGATACATGGGCAGAGTTGAGGTTTTTTGTGTTTTCTGTTGTTCTTGTTTGTCCCCCTTTTTTTAAGGGGGTGCAGTGGCTGTTTATGTTGGTTGTACTTGTTTTTATTTGCTGTTGTGCGTGCCCGGGGTATGCCCCTTGTAAACTCGTATATTTCATTGTCTTTATTTTATGACTTACTTACCCAAAAAAAAAATTTCCTTAGGCAACTAATACTTTCATTAGCTTAAGTGGTCCGGTTTAACTCAAACAAATCTTGCTTGGCCTCCCAGAAAATGAATCTACTGAGTAATTGTAGCTTAACGATATTGGTTTAACTTAACCACCTCATTTAAGGTTTTGTAAATCAACTAAGTGTTCAATTCTCAAGTCCAAACGGATGATTTGAATTCGCTTTAATTTTAATCCTATTTCTTTTTCTTCTTCTTTTTTTTTTTTCTTTGCCTTGGGTAAGCAAGTCATAAAATAAAAACAATGAAATTTTGCAAGTTTACAAGGGGCCTACCCCCCAGGCACGCCGAACAACAAATATAAAAACGAACAAAACCAACTCCTATTTCTTTTCCTTTTATCTGACTTTCACTTCCAGCTCTCAAAAAGAATGTTTCTATTTAACTCTCTCGGTCCTTCTCCTCCAATCTCTCTTTTGTTCTTGAACTAATTAGGTTAGGCAACTAATAGCTTCATTAGCTTAAGTGGCCAAGCCTAACACAAACTAATTTTTCTTGGCCTCCATGAAAGAGAGTTTACTGAGTAATTGTAGCTTAACGATATTAGGATTGCTTAAGCAAATCATTTAACGTTTTGTAAATCGACTAAGTGTTCAATTCTCAAGTCCAAAGGATAAATTTGAATTCGATTTAATTTTCATCCTATTTCGCTTACATTTATTTCTCTCTAAATTACACTTTTACCACTCAAGAAGGAAGTTTTTTTCTCACTTTGTTCGTCCTTCTCCATGCTTCTCTGTTTTGTTCTAGGAATTAATTAGGTTTGGCGACTAATAGTATCATCCGATTAACTGCCCAAGTTCGACTCAAACTAATCTTGCTTAGCCTCCAAGAAAGAGAAGTTACTGAATAATTGTAACTTAACAATATAAGTTCAGCTCAAGCAACTCATTTATCGTTTTCGAAATCGCCTAAGCGTTCGATTCTGCTGTCAAAAATCATTAATTTGAATTTGCTCTAATTATCATCCTATTTCCCTTTCTTTTCTCCTGCCTTCTCCTCTAACTCTCAAGAAAAGATTCTACGTAACTGTAACTCTCCGTCCATCTCTCTTTTGTTCTAGGGACTAATTTGGTTAGGCAACTAATAGTTTCATTAGCTTAACTGGTCAAGTTTAACTCAAACTTGTCTTGGCTAGCCTCCAAAAACGAGAATTTACTCAACGAAATTAGTTTAACTTAAGAAACTCATTTAATGTTTTCTCAATCAACAACGTGTTCAATTAGCACGTCCAAAAGGATATATTTTAATTCGCTTTAATTTCCTTCCTGTTTCCTTTTATGTTCTCTAACTTTCTCTTCTGATTCTCAAGAAGAAAGTTTCTCTCTAACTCTCTCTGTCCTTCTCCAACCTTCTCTCTTTTGTTCTAAGAAATGATTTCCTCATGATTTTGTTGGCTGTGTTTTGGTTTGTTGCTGAGGGGCCATTGTAATTTCACTTCAACTCCCTAGACCGTGGCTTATGGCTTTTTGACCGTGCTAGCTTCACGTGACTTTGCTGGGACTTCTAATGGGGTAGATTTTATCCTCCGACACGGCTTTGGTTAAGTACCTTGGATGTCACGGCTGTGAGGAGTGGGATGGTTATTGGATTCCATGGTTTATCTGCAGTCGAGACTGGGGACATATGGGGTTGACTATCATCTTTGACTCGGCTTGCCGGTTGTTGTTTTGTCGATGTCTGCATCATGTTTTTAGCTTTGTGGGGTAATTTGTGTGTATCTCTGCCCATATATCCACCTCTAGTTTCTATCTGTTATCTCGATGGTAGGGGTTACTTGAGGACAAAAAAGGATACATGGGCGAGTTGGGAGTTTTGTGTTTTCTGTTGTTCTTGTTTGTCCCCTTTTTTAAGGGGTGCGATGTATTTATGTTGGTTGTACTTGTTTTTATTTCTTTGTTTGCGTGCAGGTATGCCCCTTGTAAACTCGTATATTTCATTGTCTTTATTTTATGACTTACTTACCCAAAAAAAAATTTCCTTAGGCAACTAATACTTTCATTAGCTTAAGTGGTCCGGTTTAACTCAAACAAATCTTGCTTGGCCTCCCAGAAAATGAATCTACTGAGTAATTGTAGCTTAACGATATTGGTTTAACTTAACCACCTCATTTAAGGTTTTGTAAATCACCTAAGTGTTCAATTCTCAAGTCCAAACGGATGATTTGAATTCGCTTTAATTTTAATCCTATTTCTTTTTCTTCTTCTTTTTTTTTTCTTTGCCTTGGGTAAGCAAGTCATAAAATAAGAACAATGAAATTTTGCGAGTTTACAAGGGGCCTACCCCCCAGGCACGCCGAACAACAAATATAAAAACGAACAAAACCAACTCCTATTTCTTTTCCTTTTATCTGACTTTCACTTCCAGCTCTCAAAAAGAATGTTTCTATTTAACTCTCTCGGTCCTTCTCCTCCAATCTCTCTTTTGTTCTTGAACTAATTAGGTTAGGCAACTAATAGCTTCATTAGCTTAAGTGGCCAAGCCTAACACAAACTAATTTTTCTTGGCCTCCATGAAAGAGAGTTTACTGAGTAATTGTAGCTTAACGATATTAGGATTGCTTAAGCAACTCATTTAACGTTTTGTAAATCAGCTAAGTGTTCAATTCTCAAGTCGAAAAGGATAAATTTGAATTCGATTTAATTTTCATCCTATTTCGCTTACATTTATTTCTCTCTAAATTACACTTTTACCACTCAAGAAGGAAGTTTTTTTCTCACTTTTTTCGTCCTTCTCCATGCTTCTCTGTTTTGTTCTAGGAATTAATTAGGTTTGGCGACTAATAGTATCATCCGATTAACTGCCCAAGTTCGACTCAAACTAATCTTGCTTAGCCTCCAAGAAAGAGAAGTTACTGAATAATTGTAACTTAACAATATAAGTTCAGCTCAAGCAACTCATTTATCGTTTTCGAAATCGCCTAAGCGTTCGATTCTGCTGTCAAAAATCATTAATTTGAATTTGCTCTAATTATCATCCTATTTCCCTTTCTTTTCTCCTGCCTTCTCCTCTAACTCTCAAGAAGAAAGATTCTCTGTAACTCTCTCCGTCCATCTCTCTTTTGTTCTAGGGACTAATTTGGTTAGGCAACTAATAGTTTCATTAGCTTAACTGGTCAAGTTTAACTCAAACTTGTCTTGGCTAGCCTCCAAAAACGAGAATTTACTCAACGAAATTAGTTTAACTTAAGAAACTCATTTAATGTTTTCTCAATCAACAACGTGTTCAATTAGCACGTCCGAAAGGATATATTTTAATTCGCTTTAATTTCCTTCCTGTTTCCTTTTATGTTCTCTAACTTTCTCTTCTGATTCTCAAGAAGAAAGTTTCTCTCTAACTCTCTCCGTCCTTCTCCAACCTTCTCTCTTTTGTTCTAAGAAATGATTTCCTCATGATTTTGTTGGGCTGTTTTGGTTTGTTCTTTGAGGGCCATTGTACTTTCACTTCAACTCCTAGACCGTGGCTTATGGCTTTTTGACCGTGCTAGCTTCATGTGACTTTCTTTGGGACTTCTCATGGGGTAGATTTTATCCTCCGACATGGCTTTGGTTAAGTAGCTTGGATGTCACGGTGTGAGGTGGGATGCTTATTGGATTCCATGGTTTATCTGCAATCGAGGCGGGGACATGTGGGGTTGACTATCATCTTTGACTCGGCTTGCGGGTTGTTGTTTTGTCGATTATTATGTCATGTTTTTTTAGCTTTGTGGTGTAATTTGTGTGTATCTTTGCCCATATATCCACCTCTAGTATCTATCTTTTATCTCTAAAGATAGGGGTTGCTTGAGGACAAAAAGGATACATGGGCAGAGTTGGGGTTGTTTGTGTTTTCTGTTGTTCTTGTTTGTCCCCTTTTTTAAGGGGTGCGATGTATGTTTATGTTGGTTGTACTTGTTTTTATTTCTTTGTTAGGCGTGCTTGGGGTATGCCCTTATGGCTCGTATATTTCATTGTCTTTATTTTATGACTTACTTACCCAAAAAAAAAATTTCCTTAGGCAACTAATACTTTCATTAGCTTAAGTGGTCCGGTTTAACTCAAACAAATCTTGCTTGGCCTCCCAGAAAAAGAATCTACTGAGTAATTGTAGCTTAACGATATTGGTTTAACTTAACCACCTCATTTAAGGTTTTGTAAATCACCTAAGTGTTCAATTCTCAAGTCCAAACGGATGATTTGAATTCGCTTTAATTTTAATCCTATTTCTTTTTCTTCTTCTTTTTTTTTTCTTTGCCTTGGGTAAGCAAGTCATAAAATAGAAACAATGAAATTTTGCGAGTTTACAAGGGGCCTACCCCCCAGGCACGCCGAACAACCAATATAAAAAAGAACAAAACCAACTCCTATTTCTTTTCCTTTTATCTGACTTTCACTTCCAGCTCTCAAGAAGAATGTTTCTGTTTAACTCTCTCGGTCCTTCTCCTCCAATCTCTCTTTTGTTCTTGAACTAATTAGGTTAGGCAACTAATAGCTTCATTAGCTTAAGTGGCCAAGCCTAACACAAACTAATTTTTCTTGGCCTCCATGAAAGAGAGTTTACTGAGTAATTGTAGCTTAACGATATTAGGATTGCTTAAGCAACTCATTTAACGTTTTGTAAATCAGCTAAGTGTTCAATTCTCAAGTCCAAAAGGATAAATTTGAATTCGATTTAATTTTCATCCTATTTCGCTTACATTTATTTCACCCTAAATTACACTTTTACCACTCTTAGCTTAAGTGGCCAAGCCTAACACAAACTAATTTTTCTTGGCCTCCATGAAAGAGAGTTTACTGAGTAATTGTAGCTTAACGATATTAGGATTGCTTAAGCAACTCATTTAACGTTTTGTAAATCAGCTAAGTGTTCAATTCTCAAGTCCAAAAGGATAAATTTGAATTTGATTTAATTTTCATCCTGTTTCGCTTACATTTACTTCTCCCTAAATTACACTTTTACCACTCAAGAAGGAAGTTTTTTTCTCACTCTCTTCGTCCTTCTCCATGCTTCTCTGTTTTGTTCTAGGAATTAATTTGGTTTGGCGACTAATAGTATCATCCGATTAACTGCCCAAGTTCGACTCAAACTAATCTTGCTTAGCCTCCAAGAAAGAGAAGTTACTGAGTAATTGTAACTTAACAATATAAGTTCAGCTCAAGCAACTCATTTATCGTTTTCGAAATCGCCTAAGCGTTCGATTCTGTTGTCAAAAATCATTAATTTGAATTTGCTCTAATTATCATCCTATTTCCCTTTCTTTTCTCCTGCCTTCTCCTCTAACTCTCAAGAAGAAAGATTCTCTGTAACTCTCTCCGTCCATCTCTCTTTTGTTCTAGGGACTAAGTTGGTCAGGCAACTAATAGTTTCATTAGCTTAACTGGTCAAGTTTAACTCAAACTTGTCTTGGTTAGCCTCCAAAAACGAGAATTTACTCAACGAAATTAGTTTAACTTAAGAAACTCATTTAATGTTTTCTCAATCAACAACGTGTTCAATTAGCACGTCCAAAAGGATAAATTTTAATTCGCTTTAATTTTCTTCCTGTTTCCTTTTATGTTCTCTAACTTTCTCTTCTGATTCTCAAGAAGAAAGTTTCTCTCTAACTCTCTCCGTCCTTCTCCAACCTTTTCTCTTTTGTTCTAGGAAATGATTTCCTCATGATTTTGTTGGTTTGTGTTTTGGTTTGTTCTTTGAGGGCCATTGTACTTTCACTTCAACTCCCTAGACCGTGGCTTATGGCTTTTTGAACGTGCTAGCTTCATGTGACTTTGCTGGGACTTCTCATAGGGTAGATTTTATCCTCCGACATGGCTTTGGTTAAGTAGCTTGGATGTCACGGCTGTGAGGAGTGGGATGCTTATTGGATTCCATGGTTTATCTGCAGTCGAGACTGGGGACATGTGGGGTTGACTATCATCTTTGACTCGGCTTGCGGGTTGTTGTTTTGTCAGTGTGTCTGTCATGTTTTTTTAGCTTTGTGGTGTAATTTGTGTGTATCTTTGCCCATATATCCACCTCTAGTTTCTATCTGTTATCTCTGATGGTAGGGGTTACTTGAGGACAAAAAGGATACATGGGCAGAGTTGGGGTTTTTTGTGTTTTCTGTTGTTCTTGTTTGTCCCCCTTTTTTTAAGGGTGCGATGGTATTTATGTTGGTTGTACTTGTTTTTATTTGCTGTTGGGCGTGCCTGGGGTATGCCCCTTGTAAACTCGTATATTTCATTGTCTTTATTTTATGACTTACTTACCCGAAAAAAAAATTTCCTTAGGCAACTAATACTTTCATTAGCTTAAGTGGTCCGGTTTGACTCAAACAAATCTTGCTTGGCCTCCCAGGAAAAGAATCTACTGAGTAATTGTAGCTTAACGATATTGGTTTAACTTAACCACCTCATTTAAGGTTTTATAAATCACCTAAGTGTTCAATTCTCAAGTCTTGAGGCAATTTTTGCGATGTGGTTGTCTGCCGGTGCTCTGTGTGTTGAAGATTAACCAAGGCTGATTCGGTTTTGATCTTGGAAGCTCCGTCCATGGCTGTTGCTAGTGGCGTTGTTCCATACGCGTCATTTGCGGTGGGCTTCCTTTCATGGGTGGTTGTGCAATACCGGGTGGGTATGTGTACAACTGGTTTTGGTATTTGCTTTTGGTAAGCTGTGGGCTGAAATTTCCCGCCCAGTGGTGATTAACATTCTAGGTTCATTTGGTTCAAGTGGGGCCCGTCAGGTTTTTTGGTGGGCAGGAGTGTAAGTGGTATATATAAATATTTTATATATACATTTTGTATAAGTGGAGTACACGTGGGTCAGCCATCTTATTGTTTTTGAATTTCAAAAACCAGGTTCCTTGGCACATGGTTTTCATTTGGGCAGGTTGTGGAATTGCCATCACATGCAAACCAACTCCATTGGGTCCCACCTACAGTTTTTTTATTGTATATGGTTTGTGGCTCATAGTGGGATGTATTATTTATTTAGTTTATTGGGTTTGGCTGGTGGTTTTGTTAAGGCCCATCCGTGGCCTAGGGTGTTTTGTTTGTGGGCCGTGGTTGTCTGTAGCGCATTTCAACTGTTGTAATTGCCCATATTTCTTCTCCAATTCTCTTCCTATTATCTATGATAATAGGGGTCATTTGGGGGAAAAAAGAAATATGGGCAAAATTAAATTTTCTTATTTTTTGTTGTTTTAGTGTATTTATTTATTTCCAATCCCCCTCTTTGGGGGGTCAAGTTAGATATCTTGTATTACCTGGGGTATGCCCCTTGTAAATGTGTAAATTTTTGTCTTTAATTTATGACTTACCCACCCAAAAAAAAAAAATTCTCAAGTCCAAACGGATGATTTGAATTCGCTTTAATTTTAATCCTATTTCTTTTTCTTCTTCTTTTTTTTTTTTTCTTTGCCTTGGGTAAGCAAGTCATAAAATAAAAACAATGAAATTTTGCGAGTTTACAAGGGGCCTACCCCCCAGGCACGCCGAACAACAAATATAAAAACGAACAAAACCAACTCCTATTTCTTTTCCTTTTATCTGACTTTCACTTCCAGCTCTCAAGAAGAATGTTTCTATTTAACTCTCTCGGTCCTTCTCCTCCAATCTCTCTTTTGTTATTGAACTAATTAGGTTAGGCAACTAATAGCTTCATTAACTTAAGTGGCCAAGCCTAACACAAACTAATTTTTCTTGGCCTCCATGAAAGAGAGTTTACTGAGTAATTGTAGCTTAACGATATTAGGATTGCTTAAGCAACTCATTTAACGTTTTGTAAATCAGCTAAGTGTTCAATTCTCAAGTCCAAAAGGATAAATTTGAATTCGATTTAATTTTCATCCTATTTCGCTTACATTTATTTCTCCCTAAATTACACTTTTACCACTCAAGAAGGAAGTTTTTTTCTCACTCTCTTCGTCCTTCTCCATGCTTCTCTGTTTTGTTCTAGGAATTAATTAGGTTTGGCGACTAATAGTATCATCCGATTAACTGCCCAAGTTCGACTCAAACTAATCTTGCTTAGCCTCCAAGAAAGAGAAGTTACTGAGTAATTGTAACTTAACAATATAAGTTCAGCTCAAGCAACTCATTTATCGTTTTCGAAATCGCCTAAGCGTTCGATTCTGCTGTCAAAAATCATTAATTTGAATTTGCTCTAATTATCATCCTATTTCCCTTTCTTTTCTCCTGCCTTCTCCTCTAACTCTCAAGAAGAAAGATTCTCTGTAACTCTCTCCGTCCATCTCTCTTTTGTTCTAGGGACTAATTTGGTTAGGCAACTAATAGTTTCATTAGCTTAACTGGTCAAGTTTAACTCAAACTTGTCTTGGTTAGCCTCCAAAAACGAGAATTTACTCAACGAAATTAGTTTAACTTAAGAAACTCATTTAATGTTTTCTCAATCAACAACGTGTTCAATTAGCACGTCCAAAAGGATAAATTTTAATTCGCTTTAATTTTCTTCCTGTTTCCTTTTATGTTCTCTAACTTTCTCTTCTGATTCTCAAGAAGAAAGTTTCTCTCTAACTCTCTCCGTCCTTCTCCAACCTTCTCTCTTTTGTTCTAGGAAATGATTTCCTCATGATTTTGTTGGCTGTGTTTTGGTTTGTTGCTGAGGGGCCATTGTACTTTCACTTCAACTCCCTAGACCGTGGCTTATGGTTTTTTGACCGTGCTAGCTTCATGTGACTTTGCTGGGACTTCTCATGGGGTAGATTTTATCCTCCGACATGGCTTTGGTTAAGTAGCTTGGATGTCACGGCTGTGAGGAGTGGGATGCTTATTGGATTCCATGGTTTATCTGCAGTCGAGACTGGGGACATGTGGGGTTGACTATCATCTTTGACTCGGCTTGCGGGTTGTTGTTTTGTCAGTGTGTCTGTCATGTTTTTTTAGCTTTGTGGTGTAATTTGTGTGTATCTTTGCCCATATATCCACCTCTAGTTTCTATCTGTTATCTCTGATGGTAGGGGTTACTTGAGGACAAAAAGGATACATGGGCAGAGTTGGGGTTTTTGTGTTTTCTGTTGTTCTTGTTTGTCCCCCTTTTTTTAAGGGGGTGCAGTGGCTGTTTATGTTGGTTGTACTTGTTTTTATTTGCTGTTGGGCGTGCCTGGGGTATGCCCTTTGTAAACTCGTATATTTCATTGTCTTTATTTTATGACTTACTTACCCAAAAAAAAAATTTCCTTAGGCAGCTAATACTTTCATTAGCTTAAGTGGTCCGGTTTAACTCAAACAAATCTTGCTTGGCCTCCCAGAAAAAGAATCTACTGAGTAATTGTAGCTTAACGATATTGGTTTAACTTAACCACCTCATTTAAGGTTTTGTAAATCACCTAAGTGTTCAATTCTCAAGTCCAAACGGATGATTTGAATTCGCTTTAATTTTAATCCTATTTCTTTTCTTCTTCTTCTTTTTTTTCTTTGCCTTGGGTAAGCAAGTCATAAAATAAAAACAATGAAATTTTGCGAGTTTACAAGGGGCCTACCCCCCAGGCACGCCGAACAACAAATATAAAAACGAACAAAACCAACTCCTATTTCTTTTCCTTTTATCGACTTTCACTTCGACTCTCAAGAAGAATGTTTCTATTTAACTCTCTCGGTCCTTCTCCGCCAACCTCGCTTTTGTTCTTGAACTAATTAGGTTAGGCAACTAATAGCTTCATTAGCTTAAGTGGCCAAGCCTAACACAAACTAATTTTTCTTGGCCTCCATGAAAGAGAGTTTACTGAGTAATTGTAGCTTAACGATATTAGGATTGCTTAAGCAACTCATTTAACGTTTTGTAAATCAGCTAAGTGTTCAATTCTCAAGTCCAAAAGGATAAATTTGAATTCGATTTAATTTTCATCCTATTTCGCTTACATTTATTTCTCCCTAAATTACACTTTTACCACTCAAGAAGGAAGTTTTTTTCTCACTCTCTTCGTCCTTCTCCATGCTTCTCTGTTTTGTTCTAGGAATTAATTAGGTTTGGCGACTAATAGTATCATCCGATTAAGCGCCAAGTTTAACTCAAACTAATCTTGCTTAGCCTCCAAGAAAGAGAAGTTACTGAGTAATTGTAACTTAACAATATAAGTTCAGCTCAAGCAACTCATTTATCGTTTTCGAAATCGCCTAAGCGTTCGATTCTGCTGTCAAAAATCATTAATTTGAATTTGCTCTAATTATCATCCTATTTCCCTTTCTTTTCTCCTGCCTTCTCCTCTAACTCTCAAGAAGAAAGATTCTCTGTAACTCTCTCCGTCCATCTCTCTTTTGTTCTAGGGACTAATTTGGTTAGGCAACTAATAGTTTCATTAGCTTAGCGGTCAAGTTTAACTCAAACTTGTCTTGGTTAGCTCCAAAAACGAGAATTTACTCAACGAAATTAGTTTAACTTAAGAAACTCATTTAATGTTTTCTCAATCAACAACGTGTTCAATTAGCACGTCCAAAAGGATAAATTTTAATTCGCTTTAATTTTCTTCCTGTTTCCTTTTATGTTCTCTAACTTTCTCTTCTGATTCTCAAGAAGAAAGTTTCTCTCTAACTCTCTCCGTCCTTCTCCAACCTTCTCTCTTTTGTTCTAGGAAATGATTTCCTCATGATTTTGTTGGCTGTGTTTTGGTTTGTTGCTGAGGGGCCATTGTACTTTCACTTCAACTCCCTAGGCCGTGGCTTATGGTTTTTTGACCGTGCTAGCTTCATGTGACTTTGCTGGGACTTCTCATGGGGTAGATTTTATCCTCCGACATGGCTTTGGTTAAGTAGCTTGGATGTCACGGCTGTGAGGAGTGGGATGCTTATTGGATTCCATGGTTTATCTGCAGTCGAGACTGGGGACATGTGGGGTTGACTATCAACTTTGACTCGGAGCTTTGACATGTGGGGTTGACTATCATCTTTGTTTTAGCTTCTTGAGGGAGCTTGAACCTTTTGAACCTTCGTTCTAGCCTCTTGAGGGAGTTTGAACCTTCTGAACCCCTGTTTTGGCTTCTTGAGAAAGCTTGAAATTTTGAACTTTTCAACCTTCGTTTTAGTTTCTTGAGGAAGCTTGAACCTTTTGAACCTTCGTTTTAGCTTCTTGAGGGAGCTTGAACCTTTTGAACCTTCGTTCTAGCCTCTTGAGGGAGTTTGAACCTTTTGAACCCCTGTTTTGGCTTCTTGAGAAAGCTTGAAATGTTGAACTTTTCAACCTTCGTTTTAGCTTCTTGAGGAAGCTTGAACCTTTTGAACCTCATTCACCCAAAAAAAAAAACCTTTTGAACCTTCATTTTAGCTTCTTGAGGAAGCTTGAACATTTTGAGCCTTTCCTCTAGCTTCTCCGAGGAAGCTTCAACCTTTTGAACCCTGCTTTTAGCTTCTTGACGAAGTTGAACCTTGAACCTTCGTTTTAGTTTCCTGAGGGAGCTTGAACCTTTTGAACCTTCGTTTTAGCTTCTTGAGGGAGCTTGAACCTTTTGAACCCTTGTTTTGGCTTCTTGAGGAAGCTTGAACCATTTGAACCTTCGTTTTAGCTTTTTGAGGAAGCTCGACCCATTGGAACCTTCGTTTTAGCTTCTTGAGGAAGCTTGAACCTTTTGAACCTTTGCTCTAGCTTCTCCAAGAAGCTTGAACCCTTTGCTCTAGCTTCTCGAAGAAGCTTGAAACTTTTGAACCTTTGCTCTGGCTTCTCTAAGAAGCTTGAACCTTTTGCTCTAGCTTCTGCAAGAAGCTTGAACCCTCTTGTTTCTCTATAAGGGAGGACCACCCTCTCCTTTAGAGAGGTTGAAAAAAATTTGTCTGAGGAAATACACATATATCTCTCTATATCTCAACATTCTAGGCTTAGAGAGGGTGTTTGTTCTTGGCCTTTAATACCACCGGTGATTGCGCATGTTGTGCACGTTCTAAAATTCTGAGTTTAGTTTGATTTGAGCCTTACCTCCGGACCTCGGGACTCTTTGTGCTTTGTCTCGATTTGCGAACCAAGTTACATTTTTCTCTCCTGAAGCGAGAGCTTTAAATGAACCATCTCTCAGTGGCCGTAGGCTACTTTTTGTGGTCGTAGACCACTGTTCCCGTTTGGAGACCATTTTTCGATTTTCATAGCCGTCGGTCGTGCGCCTCGGTTTGGGACCGTTTAACTTTCTCCGTTTGGGACGGTTTTTGGACAACTTGAACCTTTTGAACCTTCGTTTTAGCCTCTTGAGGAAGCTTGAACCTTTTGAACCCTTATTTTACCTTCTTGAGGAAATTAAACCTGCTGAACCTTCGTTTTAGCTTCTTCAGGGAGCTTGAACCTTTTGAAGCTTGGTTTTAGCTTCATGAGGGCGCTTGGACCTTTTGAACCTTCGTTTTAGCTTCTTGAGAGAGCTTGAACCTTTTGAACCCTGGTTTTAGCTTCTTGACGAAGTTGAACCTTCTGAACCTTCGTTTTAGCTCCCTGAGGGTGCCTAAACCTTTTGAAGCTTCGTTTTAGGTTCTTGAGGGAGCTTGAACCTTTTGAACCTTTGTTTTAGCCTCTTGAGGGAGCTTGAACCTTTTGAACCCCTGTTATGGCTTCTTCAGGAAGCTTGAAATTTTGAACTTTTCAACCTTCGTTTTAGCTTCTTGAGGAAGCTTGAACCTTTTGAACGTTCGTTTTAGCTTCTTGAGGGAGCTTGAACCATTTGAACCTTTGCTCTAGCTTCTCCGAGGAAGCTCGAACCTTTTGAGCCTTCGTTTTAGCTTCTTGAGGGAGCTTGAACCTTTTGAACCTTTGCTCTAGCTTCTCTGAGGAAGCTTGAACCTTTTGAATCCGGGTTTTAGCTTCTTGAGGAAGGTGAACCTTCTGAACCTTCGTTTTAGTTTCCTGAGGGAGCTTGAACCTTTTGAACCTTCGTTTTAGCTTCTTGAGGGAGCTTGAAACTTTTGAACCCTTGTTTTGGCTTCTTGAGGAAGCTTGAACCTTTTGAACATTCGTTTTAGCTTCTTGAGGAAGCTTGAACCTTTTGAACCTTCGTTTTAGCTACTTGAGGAAGCTTGAAACTTTTGAACCTTTGCTCTAGCTTCTCCAAGAGGCTTGAACCCTTTGCTCTAGCTTCTTCAAGAAGCTTGAAACTTTTGAACCTTTGCTCTAGCTTCTCTAAGAAGGTTGAACCTTTTGCTCTAGCTTCTCCAAGAAGCTTGAACCCTCTTGTTTCTCTATAAGAGAGGGCCTCCCTCTCCTTTAGAGAGATTGAAAAAAATTTGTCTAAGGAAAAGCACATATATCTCTCTATATCTCTACATTCTAGGCTTAGAGAGGGTGTTTGTTCTTGGCCTTCAACACCACCGGTGATTGCGCATGTTGTGCTCGTTCTGAGGTTTCGGAGTTTCGGCTGAGAGCCTTACCTCCGGACCTCGGGGCTATTTTGTGCTTTGCCTCGATTTGCGAACCAGGTTCTGTTTTGTCTCCCCGAAGGGAGGGAGAGGTTTCGTAGACCATCTCTCAGTGGCCGCAGGCTACTTTTCGTCGTCGTAGACCACTGTTCCCGTTTGGAGACCATTTTCCGGTTTTCAGAGCCGTCGATCGTGCGCCTCGGTTTGGGACCGCTTAACTTTCTCCGTTTGGCATGGTTTTCGGACAGCTTGAACCTTGTGAACCTTCGTTTTAGCCTCTTGAGGAAGCTTGAACCTTTTGAACCCTTATTTCAGCTTCTTGAGGAAGTTAAACCTTCTGAACCTTAGTTTTAGCTTCTTGAGGGAGCTTGAACCTTTTGAACCTTGGTTTGAGCTTCTTGAGGGCGCTTGGACCTTTTGAACCTTTGTTTTATCTTCTTGAGGGAGCTTGAACCTTTTAAACCTTGGTTTTAGCTTCTTGACGAAGTTGAACCTTCTGAACCTTCGTTTTAGCTTCCTGAGGGAGCCTGAACCTTTTGAACCTTCGTTTTAGCTTCTTGAGGGAGCTTGAACCTTTTGAACCTTCGTTTTAGCTTCTTGAGGGAGCTTGAACCTTTTGAACCCCTGTTTTGGCTTCTTGGGAAAGCTTGGAATTTTGAACTTTTTAACCTTCGTTTTGCTTCTTGAGAAGCTTGAACCTTTGAACCTTCGTTTTAGCTTCTTGAGGAAGCTTGAATCCTTTGAACCTTTGCTCTAGCTTCTCCAAGGAAGCTTGAACCTTGAACCTTGGTTTTAGCTTCTTGACGAGTTGAACCTTGAACCATCGTTTTAGTTTCTGAGGAGCTTGAACCTTTTGAACCTTCGTTTAGCTTCTTGAGGAGCTTGAACCTTTTGAACCCCTGTTTTGGCATCTAGAGGAAACTTGAAATTTTGAACTTTTCAACCTTCGTTTTAGCTTCTTGAGGAAGCTGGAACCTTTTGAACCTTTGCTCTAGCTTTTTCGAGGAAGCTTGAACCTTTTGAACCCTGGTTTTAGCTTCTTGAAGTTGAACCGTCTGAACCTTCATTTTAGTTTCTGAGGAGCTTGAACCTTTTGAACCTTCGTTTTAGGTTCTTGAGGAGCTTGAACCTTTTGAACCCTCGTTTGGCTTCTTGAGGAAGCTTGAACCTTTTGAACCTTCGTTTTTGATTCTTGAGGAATCTTGAACCTTTTGAACCTTCGTTTTAGCTTCTTGAGGAAGCTTGAACCTTTTGAACCCTTGTTTTGGCGTCTTGAGGAAGCTTGAAATTTTGAACTTTTCAACCTTCGTTTTAGCTTCTTAAGGAAGCTTGAACCTTTTGAACCTTTCCTCTAGCTTCTCCGAGGAAGATTGAACCTTTTGAACCTTGGTTTTAGCTTCTTCACGAAGTTGAACCTTCTGAACCTTCATTTTAGTTTCCTGGGAGAGCTTGAACCTTTTGAACCTTCGTTTTAGCTTCTTGAGGGAGCTTGAGCCTTTTGAACCTTCGTTTTAGCTTTTTCAGGGAGCTTGAACTTTTGAACCCTCGTTTTGGCTTCTTGAGGAAGCTTGAACTTTTGAACCTTCGTTTTAGCTTCTTGAGGAAGCTTGACCCTTTTGAACCTTCGTTTTAGCTTCTTGAGGAAGCTTGAACCTTTTGAACCTTAGCTCGAGCTTCTCCAAGAATCTTGAATCCTTTGCTCTAGCTTCTCCAAGAAGCATGAAACTTTGAACCTATGCTCTAGCTTCTCTAAGAAGCTTGAACCTTTGCCCTAGTTTCTCCAAGAAACTTGAACCCTCTTGTTTCTCTATAAGAGGGCCTCCTCTCCTTTAGAGAGGTTGAAAAAAATTTGTCTAAGGAAAAGCACATATATCTATCTATATCTCTACATTCTAGGCTTAGAGAGGGTGTTTGTTCTTGGCCTTTAACACCACCTGTGATTGCGCATGTTGTGCTCGTTCTGAGGGTACGGTGGTTCGGCTGAGAGCCTTACCTCCGGACCTCGGGACTATTTTGTGCTTTGCCTCGATTTGCGAAGGTTCTGTTTGTCTCCCGAAGGGAGAGTTTCGTAGACCATCTCTTGGCAGTAGGCTACTTTTCGTGGTCGTAGACCACTGTTCCCGTTTGGAGACCATTTTCCGGTTTTCAGAGCCGTCGGTCGTGCGTCTCGGTTTGGGACCGCTTAACTTTGTCCGTTTGGCACGGTTTTCGGACAGCTTGAACCTTTTGAACCTTCGTTTTAGCTTCTTGAGGAAGCTTGAACCCTTTGAACCCTTATTTTAGCTTCTTGAGGAAGTTAAACCTTCTGAACCTTCGTTTTAGCTTCTTGAGGGAGCTTGAACCTTTTGAACCTTGGTTTGAGCTTCTTGAGGGCGCTTGGACCTTTTGAACCTTTGTTTTATCTTCTTGAGGGAGCTTGAACCTTTTAAACCTTGGTTTTAGCTTCTTGACGAAGTTGAACCTTCTGAACCTTCGTTTTAGCTTCCTGAGGGAGCCTGAACCTTTTGAACCTTCGTTTTAGCTTCTTGAGGGAGCTTGAACCTTTTGAACCTTCGTTTTAGCTTCTTGAGGGAGCTTGAACCTTTTGAACCCCTGTTTTGGCTTCTTGAGGAGGCTTGAAATTTTGAACTTTTCAACCTTCGTTTTAGCTTCTTGAGGAAGCTTGAAGCTTTTGAACCTTCGTTTTAGCTTCTTGAGGAAGCTTGAACCTTTTTATCCTTTGCTCTAGCTTCTCCGAGGAAACTTGAACCTTCTGAACCTTGGTTTTAGATTCTTGTGAAGTTGAACCTTGAACCATCGTTTTAGTTTCATGAGGAGCTTGAACCTTTGAACCTTCGTTTTAGCTTCTTGAGGAGCTTGAACCTTTGAACCCCTGTTTTGGCATCTAGAGGAAACTTGAAATTTTGAACTTTTCAACCTTCGTTTTAGCTTCTTGAGGAAGCTGGAACCTTTTGAACCTTTGCTCTAGCTTTTTCGTGGAAGCTTGGACCATTTGAACCCTGGTTTTAGGTTCTTGACGGAGATGAACCGTCTGAACCTTCATTTTAGTTTCTGAGGAGCTTGAACCTTTTGAACCTTCGTTTTAGGTTCTTGAGGAGCTTGAACCTTTTGAACCCTCGTTTTGGCTTCTTGAGGAAGCTTGAACCTTTGAACCTTAGTTTTTGCTTCTTGAAGCTTGACCCTTTGAACCTTCGTTTTAGCTTCTTGAGGAAGCTTGAACCTTTGAACCCTTGTTTTGGCGTCTTGAGGAAGCTTGAAATTTTGAACTTTTCAACCTTCGTTTAGCTTCTTAAGGAAGCTTGAACCTTTTGAACCTTTCCTCTAGCTTCTCAGGAAGATTGAACCTTTTGAACCTTGGTTTTAGCTTCTTCCGGTTGAACCTTGAACCTTCATTTTAGTTTCTGGGAGAGCTTGAACCTTTTGAACCTTCGTTTTAGCTTCTTGAGGAGCTTGAGCCTTTTGAACCTTCGTTTTAGCTTTTTTGAGAGCTTGAACTTTTGAACCCTCGTTTTGGCTTCTTGAGGAAGCTTGAACTTTTGAACCTTCGTTTTAGCTTCTTGAGGAAGCTTGACCCTTTGAACCTTCGTTTTAGCTTCTTGAGGAAGCTTGAACCTTTTGAACCTTAGCTCGAGCTTCTCCAAGAATCTTGAATCCTTTGCTCTAGCTTCTCCAAGAAGCATGAAACTTTTGAACCTATGCTCTAGCTTCTCTAAGAAGCTTGAACCTTTTGCCCTAGTTTCTCCAAGAAACTTGAACCCTCTTGTTTCTCTATAAGAGAGGGCCTCCCTCTCCTTTAGAGAGGTTGAAAAAAATTTGTCTAAGGAAAAGCACATATATCTCTCTATATCTCTACATTCTAGGCTTAGAGAGGGTGTTTGTTCTTGGCCTTTAACACCACCGGTGATTGCGCATGTTGTGCTCGTTCTGAGGTTACGGAGTTTCGGCTGAGAGCCTTACCTCCGAACCTCGGGGCTATTTTGTGCTTTGCCTCGATTTGCGAACCAGGTTCTGTTTTGTCTCCCCGAAGGGAGGGGGAGGTTTCGTAGACCATCTCTCAGTGGCCGTAGGCTACTTTTCGTCGTCGTAGACCACTGTTCCCGTTTGGAGACCATTTTCCGATTTTCAGAGCCGTCGGTTGTGCGCCTCGGTTTGGGACCGCTTAACTTTCTCCGTTTGGCATGGTTTTCGGACAGCTTGAACCTTGTGAACCTTCGTTTTAGCCTCTTGAGGAAGCTTGAACCTTTTGAACCCTTATTTTAGCTTCTTGAGGAAGTTAAACCTTCTGAACCTTAGTTTTAGCTTCTTGAGGGAGCTTGAACCTTTTGAACCTTGGTTTGAGCTTCTTGAGGGCGCTTGGACCTTTTGAACCTTTGTTTTAGCTTCTTGAGGGAGCTTGAACCTTTTAAACCTTGGTTTTAGCTTCTTGACGAAGTTGAACCTTCTGAACTTTCGTTTTAGCTTCCTGAGGGAGCCTGAACCTTTTGAACCTTCTTTTTAGCTTCTTGAGGGAGCTTGAACCTTTTGAACCTTCGTTTTAGCTTCTTGAGGGAGCTTGAACCTTTTGAACCCCTGTTTTGGCTTCTTGGGAAAGCTTGAAATTTTGAACTTTTCAACCTTCGTTTTTGCTTCTTGAGGAAGCTTGAACCTTTTGAACCTTCGTTTTAGCTTCTTGAGGAAGCTTGAATCTTTTGAACCTTTGCTCTAGCTTCTCCAAGGAAGCTTGAACCTTCTGAACCTTGGTTTTAGCTTCTTGACGAAGTTGAACCTTCTGAACCATCGTTTTAGTTTCCTGAGGGAGCTTGAACCTTTTGAACCTTCGTTTTAGCTTCTTGAGGGAGCTTGAACCTTTTGAACCCCTGTTTTGGCATCTAGAGGAAACTTGAAATTTTGAACTTTTCAACCTTCGTTTTAGCTTCTTGAGGAAGCTGCAACCTTTTGAACCTTTGCTCTAGCTTTTTCGAGGAAGCTTGAACCTTTTCAACCCTGGTTTTAGTTTCTTGACGAAGTTGAACCTTCTGAACCTTCGTTTTAGCTTCCTGAGGGAGCTTGAACCTTTTGAACCTTTGCTCTAGCTTCTTGAGGGAGCTTGAACCTTTTGAACCCTGGTTTTGGCTTCTCGACGAGGTTGAACCTTTTGAACCTTCGTTTTTGCTTCTTGATGAAGCTTGACCCTTTTGAACCTTCGTTTTAGCTTCTTGAGGAAGCTTGAACCTTTTGAACCCTTGTTTTGGCGTCTTGAGGAAGCTTGAAATTTTGAACTTTTCAACCTTCGTTTTAGCTTCTTAAGGAAGCTTGAACCTTTTGAACCTTTCCTCTAGCTTCTCCGAGGAAGATTGAACCTTTTGAACCTTGGTTTTAGCTTCTTCACGAAGTTGAACCTTCTGAACCTTCATTTTAGTTTCCTGGGAGAGCTTGAACCTTTTGAACCTTCGTTTTAGCTTCTTGAGGGAGCTTGAGCCTTTTGAACCTTCGTTTTAGCTTTTTCAGGGAGCTTGAACTTTTGAACCCTCGTTTTGGCTTCTTGAGGAAGCTTGAACTTTTGAACCTTCGTTTTAGCTTCTTGAGGAAGCTTGACCCTTTTGAACCTTCGTTTTAGCTTCTTGAGGAAGCTTGAACCTTTTGAACCTTAGCTCGAGCTTCTCCAAGAATCTTGAATCCTTTGCTCTAGCTTCTCCAAGAAGCATGAAACTTTTGAACCTATGCTCTAGCTTCTCTAAGAAGCTTGAACCTTTTGCCCTAGTTTCTCCAAGAAACTTGAACCCTCTTGTTTCTCTATAAGAGAGGGCCTCCCTCTCCTTTAGAGAGGTTGAAAAAAATTTGTCTAAGGAAAAGCACATATATCTATCTATATCTCTACATTCTAGGCTTAGAGAGGGTGTTTGTTCTTGGCCTTTAACACCACCTGTGATTGCGCATGTTGTGCTCGTTCTGAGGTTACGGTGGTTCGGCTGAGAGCCTTACCTCCGGACCTCGGGACTATTTTGTGCTTTGCCTCGATTTGCGAACCAGGTTCTGTTTTGTCTCCCCGAAGGGAGGGAGAGGTTTCGTAGACCATCTCTCAGTGGCCGTAGGCTACTTTTCGTGGTCGTAGACCACTGTTCCCGTTTGGAGACCATTTTCCGGTTTTCAGAGCCGTCGGTCGTGCGTCTCGGTTTGGGACCGCTTAACTTTGTCCGTTTGGCACGGTTTTCGGACAGCTTGAACCTTTTGAACCTTCGTTTTAGCTTCTTGAGGAAGCTTGAACCCTTTGAACCCTTATTTTAGCTTCTTGAGGAAGTTAAACCTTCTGAACCTTCGTTTTAGCTTCTTGAGGGAGCTTGAACCTTTTGAACCTTGGTTTGAGCTTCTTGAGGGCGCTTGGACCTTTTGAACCTTTGTTTTATCTTCTTGAGGGAGCTTGAACCTTTTAAACCTTGGTTTTAGCTTCTTGACGAAGTTGAACCTTCTGAACCTTCGTTTTAGCTTCCTGAGGGAGCCTGAACCTTTGAACCTTCGTTTAGCTTCTTGAGGGAGCTTGAACCTTTTGAACCTTCGTTTTAGCTTCTTGAGGGAGCTTGAACCTTTTGAACCCCTGTTTTGGCTTCTTGAGGAAGCTTGAAATTTTGAACTTTTCAACCTTCGTTTTAGCTTCTTGAGGAAGCTTGAACCTTTTGAACCTTCGTTTTAGCTTCTTGAGGAAGCTTGAACCTTTTTATCCTTTGCTCTAGCTTCTCCGAGGAAACTTGAACCTTCTGAACCTTGGTTTTAGATTCTTGACGAAGTTGAACCTTCTGAACCATCGTTTTAGTTTCATGAGGGAGCTTGAACCTTTTGAACCTTCGTTTTAGCTTCTTGAGGGAGCTTGAACCTTTTGAACCCCTGTTTTGGCATCTAGAGGAAACTTGAAATTTTGAACTTTTCAACCTTCGTTTTAGCTTCTTGAGGAAGCTGGAACCTTTTGAACCTTTGCTCTAGCTTTTTCGAGGAAGCTTGAACCTTTTGAACCCTGGTTTTAGCTTCTTGACGAAGTTGAACCGTCTGAACCTTCATTTTAGTTTCCTGAGGGAGCTTGAACCTTTTGAACCTTCGTTTTAGGTTCTTGAGGGAGCTTGAACCTTTTGAACCCTCGTTTTGGCTTCTTGAGGAAGCTTGAACCTTTTGAACCTTAGTTTTTGCTTCTTGACGAAGCTTGACCCTTTTGAACCTTCGTTTTAGCTTCTTGAGGAAGCTTGAACCTTTTGAACCCTTGTTTTGGCGTCTTGAGGAAGCTTGAAATTTTGAACTTTTCAACCTTCGTTTTAGCTTCTTAAGGAAGCTTGAACCTTTTGAACCTTTCCTCTAGCTTCTCCGAGGAAGATTGAACCTTTTGAACCTTGGTTTTAGCTTCTTCACGAAGTTGAACCTTCTGAACCTTCATTTTAGTTTCCTGGGAGAGCTTGAACCTTTTGAACCTTCGTTTTAGCTTCTTGAGGGAGCTTGAGCCTTTTGAACCTTCGTTTTAGCTTTTTCAGGGAGCTTGAACTTTTGAACCCTCGTTTTGGCTTCTTGAGGAAGCTTGAACTTTTGAACCTTCGTTTTAGCTTCTTGAGGAAGCTTGACCCTTTTGAACCTTCGTTTTAGCTTCTTGAGGAAGCTTGAACCTTTTGAACCTTAGCTCGAGCTTCTCCAAGAATCTTGAATCCTTTGCTCTAGCTTCTCCAAGAAGCATGAAACTTTTGAACCTATGCTCTAGCTTCTCTAAGAAGCTTGAACCTTTTGCCCTAGTTTCTCCAAGAAACTTGAACCCTCTTGTTTCTCTATAAGAGGGCCTCCCTCTCCTTTAGAGAGGTTGAAAAAAATTTGTCTAAGGAAAAGCACATATATCTATCTATATCTCTACATTCTAGGCTTAGAGAGGGTGTTTGTTCTTGGCCTTTAACACCACCTGTGATTGCGCATGTTGTGCTCGTTCTGAGGTTACGGTGGTTCGGCTGAGAGCCTTACCTCCGGACCTCGGGACTATTTTGTGCTTCGCCTCGATTTGCGAACCAGGTTCTGTTTTGTCTCCCCGAAGGGAGGGAGAGGTTTCGTAGACCATCTCTCAGTGGCCGTAGGCTACTTTTCGTGGTCGTAGACCACTGTTCCCGTTTGGAGACCATTTTCCGATTTTCGGAGCCGTCGATCGTGCGTCTCGGTTTGGGACCGCTTAACTTTCTCCGTTTGGCACGGTTTTCGGACAGCTTGAACCTTTTGAACCTTCGTTTTAGCTTCTTGAGGAAGCTTGAACCCTTTGAACCCTTATTTTAGCTTCTTGAGGAAGTTAAACCTTCTGAACCTTCGTTTTAGCTTCTTGAGGGAGCTTGAACCTTTTGAACCTTGGTTTGAGCTTCTTGAGGGCGCTTGGACCTTTTGAACCTTTGTTTTATCTTCTTGAGGGAGCTTGAACCTTTTAAACCTTGGTTTTAGCTTCTTGACGCAGTTGGACCTTCTGAACCTTCGTCTTAGCTTCCTGAGCGAGCCTGAACCTTTGAACCTTCGTTTAGCTTCTTGAGGAGCTTGAACCTTTGAACCTTCGTTTTAGCTTCTTGAGGGAGCTTGAACCTTTTGAACCCCTGTTTTGGCTTCTTGAGGAAGCTTGAAATTTTGAACTTTTCAACCTTCGTTTTAGCTTCTTGAGGAAGCTTGAACCTTTTGAACCTTCGTTTTAGCTTCTTGAGGAAGCTTGAACCTTTTTATCCTTTGCTCTAGCTTCTCCGAGAAACTTGAACCTTGAACCTTGGTTTTAGATTCTTGACGGTTGAACCTTACGAACCATCGTTTTAGTTTCATGAGGGAGCTTGAACCTTCGTTTTAGCTTCTTGAGGGAGCTTGAACCTTTTGAACCCCTGTTTTGGCATCTAGAGGAAACTTGAAATTTTGAACTTTTCAACCTTCGTTTTAGCTTCTTGAGGAAGCTGGAACCTTTTGAACCTTTGCTCTAGCTTTTTCGAGGAAGCTTGAACCTTTTGAACCCTGGTTTTAGCTTCTTGACGGTTGAACCGTCTGAACCTTCATTTTAGTTTCTGAGGAGCTTGAACCTTTTGAACCTTCGTTTTAGGTTCTTCAGGTGCTTGAACCTTTTGAACCCTCGTTTTGGCTTCTTGAGGAAGCTTGAACCTTGAACCTTAGTTTTGCTTCTTGATGAAGCTTGACCCTTTTGAACCTTCGTTTTAGCTTCTTGAGGAAGCTTGAACCTTTTGAACCCTTGTTTTGGCGTCTTGAGGAAGCTTGAAATTTTGAACTTTTCAACCTTCGTTTTAGCTTCTTAAGGAAGCTTGAACCTTTTGAACCTTTCCTCTAGCTTCTCCGAGGAAGATTGAACCTTTTGAACCTTGGTTTTAGCTTCTTCACGAAGTTGAACCTTCTGAACCTTCATTTTAGTTTCCTGGGAGAGCTTGAACCTTTTGAACCTTCGTTTTAGCTTCTTGAGGGAGCTTGAGCCTTTTGAACCTTCGTTTTAGCTTTTTCAGGGAGCTTGAACTTTTGAACCCTCGTTTTGGCTTCTTGAGGAAGCTTGAACTTTTGAACCTTCGTTTTAGCTTCTTGAGGAAGCTTGACCCTTTTGAACCTTCGTTTTAGCTTCTTGAGGAAGCTTGAACCTTTTGAACCTTAGCTCGAGCTTCTCCAAGAATCTTGAATCCTTTGCTCTAGCTTCTCCAAGAAGCATGAAACTTTTGAACCTATGCTCTAGCTTCTCTAAGAAGCTTGAACCTTTTGCCCTAGTTTCTCCAAGAAACTTGAACCCTCTTGTTTCTCTATAAGAGAGGGCCTCTCTCTCCTTTAGAGAGGTTGAAAAAAATTTGTCTAAGGAAAAGCACATATATCAATCTATATCTCTACATTCTAGGCTTAGAGAGGGTGTTTGTTCTTGGCCTTTAACACCACCGTTGATTGCATGTTGTGCTCGTTCGAGGTTCTGGTGGTTGGTGAGAGCCTTACCTCAGGACCTCGGGACTATTTTGTGCTTTGCCTCGATTTGCGAACCGAGTTACATTTTGTCTCCCGGGAGGAGAGGTTTCGTAGACCATCTCTGAGTGGCCGTAGTCTACTTTTCGTGGACGTAGACCACTGTTCCCGTGTGGAGACCATTTTCCGGTTTTCAGAGCCGTCGGTCGTGCGTCTCGGTTTGGGACCGCATAACTTTGTCCGTTTAGCACGGTTTTGACGACTTGAACCTTTTGAACCTTCGTTTTAGCTTCTTGAGGAAGCTTGAACCCTTGAACCCTTATTTTAGCTTCTTGAGGAAGTTAAACCTTCGAACCGTTTTAGCTTCTTGAGGAGCTTGAACCTTTTGAACCTTGGTTTGAGCTTCTTGAGGGCGCTTGGACCTTTTGAACCTTTGATTTATCTTCTTGAGGGAGCTTGAACCTTTTAAACCTTGGTTTTAGCTTCTTGACGAAGTGGAACCTTCTGAACCTTCGTTTTAGCTTCACGAGGAGCTGAACCTTTTGAACCCTTATTTTAGCTTCTTGAGGAAGTTAAACCTTCTGAACCTTCGTTTTAGCTTCTTGAGGGAGCTTGAACCTTTTGAACCCCTGTTTTGGCTTCTTGAGGAAGCTTGAAATTTTGAACTTTTCAACCTTCGTTTTAGCTTCTTGAGGAAGCTTGAACCTTTTGAACCTTCGTTTTAGCTTCTTGAGGAAGCTTGAACCTTTTTATCCTTTGCTCTAGCTTCTCCGAGGAAACTTGAACCTTCTGAACCTTGGTTTTAGATTCTTGACGAAGTTGAACCTTCTGAACCATCGTTTTAGTTTCATGAGGGAGCTTGAACCTTTTGAACCTTCGTTTTAGCTTCTTGAGGGAGCTTGAACCTTTTGAACCCCTGTTTTGGCATCTAGAGGAAACTTGAAATTTTGAACTTTTCAACCTTCGTTTTAGCTTCTTGAGGAAGCTGGAACCTTTTGAACCTTTGCTCTAGCTTTTTCGAGGAAGCTTGAACCTTTTGAACCCTGGTTTTAGCTTCTTGACGAAGTTGAACCGTCTGAACCTTCATTTTAGTTTCCTGAGGGAGCTTGAACCTTTTGAACCTTCGTTTTAGGTTCTTGAGGGAGCTTGAACCTTTTGAACCCTCGTTTTGGCTTCTTGAGGAAGCTTGAACCTTTTGAACCTTAGTTTTTGCTTCTTGACGAAGCTTGACCCTTTTGAACCTTCGTTTTAGCTTCTTGAGGAAGCTTGAACCTTTTGAACCCTTGTTTTGGCGTCTTGAGGAAGCTTGAAATTTTGAACTTTTCAACCTTCGTTTTAGCTTCTTAAGGAAGCTTGAACCTTTTGAACCTTTCCTCTAGCTTCTCCGAGGAAGATTGAACCTTTTGAACCTTGGTTTTAGCTTCTTCACGAAGTTGAACCTTCTGAACCTTCATTTTAGTTTCCTGGGAGAGCTTGAACCTTTTGAACCTTCGTTTTAGCTTCTTGAGGGAGCTTGAGCCTTTTGAACCTTCGTTTTAGCTTTTTCAGGGAGCTTGAACTTTTGAACCCTCGTTTTGGCTTCTTGAGGAAGCTTGAACTTTTGAACCTTCGTTTTAGCTTCTTGAGGAAGCTTGACCCTTTTGAACCTTCGTTTTAGCTTCTTGAGGAAGCTTGAACCTTTTGAACCTTAGCTCGAGCTTCTCCAAGAATCTTGAATCCTTTGCTCTAGCTTCTCCAAGAAGCATGAAACTTTTGAACCTATGCTCTAGCTTCTCTAAGAAGCTTGAACCTTTTGCCCTAGTTTCTCCAAGAAACTTGAACCCTCTTGTTTCTCTATAAGATAGGGACTCCCTCTCCTTTAGACAGGTTGAGAAAAATTTGTCTAAGGAAAACCACAAATATCTCTCTATATCTCTACATTCTAGGCTTAGAGAGGGTGTTTGTTCTTGGCCTTTAACACCACTGGTGATTGCGCATGTTGTGCTCGTTCGAGGTTCTGATGTGGTTGGAGAGCCTTACCTCCGGACCTCGGGACTATTTTGTGCTTTGCCTCGATTTGCGAACGAGTTACATTTTGTCTCCCGGGAGGAGGAGGTTTCGTAGACCATCTCTCGGTGAGGCTACTTTTCGTGGTCGTGACCACTGTTCCCGTTGGAGACCATTTTCCGGTTTTGAGCCGTCGTCGCGTGCGTCTCGGTTTGGGACCGCTTAACTTTGTCCGTTTGGCACGGTTTTTGGACAGCTTGAACCTTTTGAACCTTCGTTTTAGCTTCTTGAGGAAGCTTGAACCCTTTGAACCCTTATTTTAGCTTCTTGTGGAAGTTAAACCTTGAACCGTTTTAGCTTCCTAAGGGAGCTTGAACCTTTTGAACCTTCGTTTTAGCTTCTTGAGGGAGCTTGAACCTTTTGACCCTTGGTTTTAGCTTCTTGAGGGTGCTTGGACCTTTTGAACCTTCGTTTTAGCTTCTTAAGGGAGCTTGAACCTTTTGAACCTTCGTTTTAGCCTCTTGAGGGAGCTTGAACCTTTTGAACCCCTGTTTTGGCTTCTTGAGGAAGCTTGAAATTTTGAACTTTTCAACCTTCGTTTTAGCTTCTTGAGGAAGCTTGAACCTTTTGAACCTTCGTTTTAGCTTCTTGAGGAAGCTTGAACCTTTTTATCCTTTGCTCTAGCTTCTCCGAGGAAACTTGAACCTTCTGAACCTTGGTTTTAGATTCTTGACGAAGTTGAACCTTCTGAACCATCGTTTTAGTTTCATGAGGGAGCTTGAACCATTTGAACCTTCGTTTTAGCTTCTTGAGAGAGCTTCAACCTTTTGAACCCCTGTTTGGCATCTAGAGGAAACTTGAAATTTTGAACTTTTCAACCTTCGTTTTAGCTTCTTGAGGAAATTTGGAACCTTTTGAACCTTTGCTCTAGCTTTTTCGAGGAAGCTTGAACCTTTTGAACCCTGGTTTTAGCTTCTTGACGAAGTTGAACCGTCTGAACCTTCATTTTAGTTTCCTGAGGGAGCTTGAACCTTTTGAACCTTCGTTTTAGGTTCTTGAGGGAGCTTGAACCTTTTGAACCCTCGTTTTGGCTTCTTGAGGAAGCTTGAACCTTTTGAACCTTAGTTTTTGCTTCTTGACGAAGCTTGACCCTTTTGAACCTTCGTTTTAGCTTCTTGAGGAAGCTTGAACCTTTTGAACCCTTGTTTTGGCGTCTTGAGGAAGCTTGAAATTTTGAACTTTTCAACCTTCGTTTTAGCTTCTTAAGGAAGCTTGAACCTTTGAACCTTTCCTCTAGCTTCTCCGAGGAAGATTGAACCTTTTGAACCTTGGTTTTAGCTTCTTCACGAAGTTGAACCTTCTGAACCTTCATTTTAGTTTCCTGGGAGAGCTTGAACCTTTTGAACCTTCGTTTTAGCTTCTTGAGGGAGCTTGAGCCTTTTGAACCTTCGTTTTAGCTTTTTCAGGGAGCTTGAACTTTTGAACCCTCGTTTTGGCTTCTTGAGGAAGCTTGAACTTTTGAACCTTCGTTTTAGCTTCTTGAGGAAGCTTGACCCTTTTGAACCTTCGTTTTAGCTTCTTGAGGAAGCTTGAACCTTTTGAACCTTAGCTCGAGCTTCTCCAAGAATCTTGAATCCTTTGCTCTAGCTTCTCCAAGAAGCATGAAACTTTTGAACCTATGCTCTAGCTTCTCTAAGAAGCTTGAACCTTTTGCCCTGGTTTCTCCAAGAAACTTGAACCCTCTTGTTTCTCTATAAGAGAGGGCCTCGCTCTCCTTTAGAGAGGTTGAAAAAATTTGTCTAAGGAAAAGCACATATATCTATCTATATCTCTACATTCTAGGCTTAGAGGGTGTTTGTTCTTGGCCTTTAACACCACCTGTGATTGCGCATGTTGTGCTCGTTCTGAGGTTACGGTGGTTCGGCTGAGAGCCTTACCTCCGGACCTCGGGACTATTTTGTGCTTTGCCTCGATTTGCGAACCAGGTTCTGTTTTGTCTCCCCGAAGGGAGGGAGAGGTTTCGTAGACCATCTCTCAGTGGCCGTAGGCTACTTTTCGTGGTCGTAGACCACTGTTCCCGTTTGGAGACCATTTTCCGGTTTTCAGAGCCGTCGGTCGTGCGTCTCGGTTTGGGACCGCTTAACTTTGTCCGTTTGGCACGGTTTTCGGACAGCTTGAACCTTTTGAACCTTCGTTTTAGCTTCTTGAGGAAGCTTGAACCCTTTGAACCCTTATTTTAGCTTCTTGAGGAAGTTAAACCTTCTGAACCTTCGTTTTAGCTTCTTGAGGGAGCTTGAACCTTTTGAACCTTGGTTTGAGCTTCTTGAGGGCGCTTGGACCTTTTGAACCTTTGTTTTATCTTCTTGAGGGAGCTTGAACCTTTTAAACCTTGGTTTTAGCTTCTTGACGAAGTTGAACCTTCTGAACCTTCGTTTTAGCTTCCTGAGGGAGCCTGAACCTTTTGAACCTTCGTTTTAGCTTCTTGAGGGAGCTTGAACCTTTTGAACCTTCGTTTTAGCTTCTTGAGGGAGCTTGAACCTTTTGAACCCCTGTTTTGGCTTCTTGAGGAAGCTTGAAATTTTGAACTTTTCAACCTTCGTTTTAGCTTCTTGAGGAAGCTTGAACCTTTTGAACCTTCGTTTTAGCTTCTTGAGGAAGCTTGAACCTTTTTATCCTTTGCTCTAGCTTCTCCGAGGAAACTTGAACCTTCTGAACCTTGGTTTTAGATTCTTGACGAAGTTGAACCTTCTGAACCATCGTTTTAGTTTCATGAGGGAGCTTGAACCTTCGTTTTAGCTTCTTGAGGGAGCTTGAACCTTTTGAACCCCTGTTTTGGCATCTAGAGGAAACTTGAAATTTTGAACTTTTCAACCTTCGTTTTAGCTTCTTGAGGAAGCTGGAACCTTTTGAACCTTTGCTCTAGCTTTTTCGAGGAAGCTTGAACCTTTTGAACCCTGGTTTTAGCTTCTTGACGAAGTTGAACCGTCTGAACCTTCATTTTAGTTTCCTGAGGGAGCTTGAACCTTTTGAACCTTCGTTTTAGGTTCTTGAGGGAGCTTGAACCTTTTGAACCCTCGTTTTGGCTTCTTGAGGAAGCTTGAACCTTTTGAACCTTAGTTTTTGCTTCTTGACGAAGCTTGACCCTTTTGAACCTTCGTTTTAGCTTCTTGAGGAAGCTTGAACCTTTTGAACCCTTGTTTTGGCGTCTTGAGGAAGCTTGAAATTTTGAACTTTTCAACCTTCGTTTTAGCTTCTTAAGGAAGCTTGAACCTTTTGAACCTTTCCTCTAGCTTCTCCGAGGAAGATTGAACCTTTTGAACCTTGGTTTTAGCTTCTTCACGAAGTTGAACCTTCTGAACCTTCATTTTAGTTTCCTGGGAGAGCTTGAACCTTTTGAACCTTCGTTTTAGCTTCTTGAGGGAGCTTGAGCCTTTTGAACCTTCGTTTTAGCTTTTTCAGGGAGCTTGAACTTTTGAACCCTCGTTTTGGCTTCTTGAGGAAGCTTGAACTTTTGAACCTTCGTTTTAGCTTCTTGAGGAAGCTTGACCCTTTTGAACCTTCGTTTTAGCTTCTTGAGGAAGCTTGAACCTTTTGAACCTTAGCTCGAGCTTCTCCAAGAATCTTGAATCCTTTGCTCTAGCTTCTCCAAGAAGCATGAAACTTTTGAACCTATGCTCTAGCTTCTCTAAGAAGCTTGAACCTTTTGCCCTAGTTTCTCCAAGAAACTTGAACCCTCTTGTTTCTCTATAAGAGAGGGCCTCCCTCTCCTTTAGAGAGGTTGAAAAAAATTTGTCTAAGGAAAAGCACATATATCTATCTATATCTCTACATTCTAGGCTTAGAGAGGGTGTTTGTTCTTGGCCTTTAACACCACCTGTGATTGCGCATGTTGTGCTCGTTCTGAGGTTACGGTGGTTCGGCTGAGAGCCTTACCTCCGGACCTCGGGACTATTTTGTGCTTTGCCTCGATTTGCGAACCAGGTTCTGTTTTGTCTCCCCGAAGGGAGGGAGAGGTTTCGTAGACCATCTCTCAGTGGCCGTAGGCTACTTTTCGTGGTCGTAGACCACTGTTCCCGTTTGGAGACCATTTTCCGGTTTTCAGAGCCGTCGGTCGTGCGTCTCGGTTTGGGACCGCTTAACTTTGTCCGTTTGGCACGGTTTTCGGACAGCTTGAACCTTTTGAACCTTCGTTTTAGCTTCTTGAGGAAGCTTGAACCCTTTGAACCCTTATTTTAGCTTCTTGAGGAAGTTAAACCTTCTGAACCTTCGTTTTAGCTTCTTGAGGGAGCTTGAACCTTTTGAACCTTGGTTTGAGCTTCTTGAGGGCGCTTGGACCTTTTGAACCTTTGTTTTATCTTCTTGAGGGAGCTTGAACCTTTTAAACCTTGGTTTTAGCTTCTTGACGAAGTTGAACCTTCTGAACCTTCGTTTTAGCTTCCTGAGGGAGCCTGAACCTTTGAACCTTCGTTTTAGCTTCTTGAGGGAGCTTGAACCTTTTGAACCTTCGTTTTAGCTTCTTGAGGGAGCTTGAACCTTTTGAACCCCTGTTTTGGCTTCTTGAGGAGGCTTGAAATTTTGAACTTTTCAACCTTCGTTTTAGCTTCTTGAGGAAGCTTGAACCTTTTGAACCTTCGTTTTAGCTTCTTGAGGAAGCTTGAACCTTTTTATCCTTTGCTCTAGCTTCTCAGAAACTTGAACCTTGAACCTTGGTTTTAGATTCTTGTGAAGTTGAACCTTGAACCATCGTTTTAGTTTCATGAGGAGCTTGAACCTTTTGAACCTTCGTTTTAGCTTCTTGAGGAGCTTGAACCTTTTGAACCCTGTTTTGGCATCTAGGAAACTTGAAATTTTGAACTTTTCAACCTTCGTTTTAGCTTCTTGAGGAAAATTTGGAACCTTTGAACCTTTGCTCTAGCTTTTTCGAGGAAGCTTGAACCTTTTGAACCTGGTTTTAGCTTCTTGACGAAGTTGAACCGTCTGAACCTTCATTTTAGTTTCTGAGGAGCTTGAACCTTTTGAACCTTCGTTTTAGGTTCTTGAGGAGCTTGAACCTTTTGAACCCTCGTTTTGGCTTCTTGAGGAAGCTTGAACCTTTGAACCTTAGTTTTTGCTTCTTGTGAAGCTTGACCCTTTGAACCTTCGTTTTAGCTTCTTGAGGAAGCTTGAACCTTTGAACCCTTGTTTTGGCGTCTTGAGGAAGCTTGAAATTTTGAACTTTTCAACCTTCGTTTTAGCTTCTTAAGGAAGCTTGAACCTTTTGAACCTTTCCTCTAGCTTCTCAGGAAGATTGAACCTTTTGAACCTTGGTTTTAGCTTCTTCACGAAGTTGAACCTTGAACCTTCATTTTAGTTTCACTGGGAGAGCTTGAACCTTTTGAACCTTCGTTTTAGCTTCTTGAGGAGCTTGAGCCTTTTGAACCTTCGTTTTAGCTTTTTCAGGGAGCTTGAACTTTTGAACCCTCGTTTTGGCTTCTTGAGGAAGCTTGAACCTTCTGAACCTTCGTTTTAGCTTCTTGAGGGAGCTTGAACCTTTTGAACCTTCGTTTTAGCCTCTTGAGGGAGCTTGAACCTTTTGAACCTTAGCTCGAGCTTCTCCAAGAATCTTGAATCCTTTGCTCTAGCTTCTCCAAGAAGCATGTAACTTTTGTACCTATGCTCTAGCTTCTGTATGAAGCATGAACCTTCTGCCCTAGTGTCTCCAAGAAACTTGAACCCTCTTGTTTCTCTATAAGAGGGCCTCCCTCTCCTTTAGAGGTTGAAAAAAATTTGTCTAAGGAAAAGCACATATATCTATCTATATCTCTACATTCTAGGCTTAGAGGGTGTTTGTTCTTGGCCTTTAACACCACCTGTGATTGCATGTTGTGCTCGTTACGAGATTCACAGTGGTTGGTGAGAGCCTTCCCTCCGGACCTCGGGACTATTTTGTGCTTTGCCTCGATTTGCGAACGAGGTTCTGTTTTGTCTCCCCGAAGGGAGGGAGAGGTTTCGTAGACCATCTCTCAGTGGCCGTAGGCTACTTTTCGTGGTCGTGAACCCTTTGTTCCCGTTGGAGACCATTTTCCGGTTTTGAGCCGTCGATCGTGCGTCTCGGTTTGGGACGCTTAACTTTGTCCGTTTAGCACGGTTTTGACGGCTTGAACCTTTGAACCTTCGTTTTAGCTTCTTGAGGAAGCTTGAACCCTTGAACCCTTATTTTAGCTTCTTGAGGAAGTTAAACCTTGAACAACCGTTTTAGCTTCTTGAGGAGCTTGAACCTTTTGAACCTTGGTTTGAGCTTCTTGAGGCGCTTGGACCTTTTGAACCTTTGTTTTATCTTCTTGAGGAGCTTGAACCTTTTAAACCTTGGTTTTAGCTTCTTGGAAGTTGAACCTTGAACCTTCGTTTTAGCTTCTGAGGAGCCTGAACCTTTGAACCTTCGTTTTAGCTTCTTGAGGAGCTTGAACCTTTTGAACCTTCGTTTTAGCTTCTTGAGGAGCTTGAACCTTTTGAACCCTGTTTTGGCTTCTTGAGGAAGCTTGAAATTTTGAACTTTTCAACCTTCGTTTTAGCTTCTTGAGGAAGCTTGAACCTTTGAACCTTCGTTTAGCTTCTTGAGGAAGCTTGAACCTTTATCCTTTGCTCTAGCTTCTCAGAAACTTGAACCTTACGAACCTTGGTTTTAGATTCTTGTGAAGTTGAACCTTGAACCATCGTTTTAGTTTCATGAGGAGCTTGAACCTTTTGAACCTTCGTTTAGCTTCTTGAGGGAGCTTGAACCTTTTGAACCCTGTTTTGGCATCTAGAGGAAACTTGAAATTTTGAACTTTTCAACCTTCGTTTTAGCTTCTTGAGGAAATTTGGAACCTTTGAACCTTTGCTCTAGCTTTTTTGAGGAAGCTTGAACCTTTTGAACCTGGTTTTAGCTTCTTGTGAAGTTGAACCTTCTGAACCTTCGTTTTAGCTTCCTGAGGGAGCTTGAACCTTTTGAACCTTTGCTCTAGCTTCTTGAGGGAGCTTGAACCTTTTGAACCCTGGTTTTGGCTTCTCGACGAGGTTGAACCTTTTGAACCTTCGTTTTTGCTTCTTGATGAAGCTTGACCCTTTTGAACCTTCGTTTTAGCTTCTTGAGGAAGCTTGAACCTTTTGAACCCTTGTTTTGGCGCCTTGAGGAAGCTTGAAATTTTGAACTTTTCAACCTTCGTTTTAGCTTCTTAAGGAAGCTTGAACCTTTTGAACCTTTCCTCTAGCTTCTCCGAGGAAGATTGAACCTTTTGAACCTTGGTTTTAGCTTCTTCACGAAGTTGAACCTTCTGAACCTTCATTTTAGTTTCCTGGGAGAGCTTGAACCTTTTGAACCTTCGTTTTAGCTTCTTGAGGGAGCTTGAGCCTTTTGAACCTTCGTTTTAGCTTCTTGAGGGAGCTTGAACTTTTGAACCCTCGTTTTGGCTTCTTGAGGAAGCTTGAACCTTTTGAACCTTCGTTTTAGCTTCTTGAGGAAGCTTGACCCTTTTGAACCTTCGTTTTAGCTTCTTGAGGAAGCTTGAACCTTTTGAACCTTAGCTCGAGCTTCTCCAAGAATCTTGAATCCTTTGCTCTAGCTTCTCCAAGAAGCATGAAACTTTTGAACCTATGCTCTAGCTTCTCTAAGAAGCTTGAACCTTTTGCCCTAGTTTCTCCAAGAAACTTGAACCCTCTTGTTTCTCTATAAGAGAGGGCCTCCCTCTCCTTTAGAGAGGTTGAAAAAAATTTTGTCTAAGGAAAAGCACATATATCTATCTATATCTCTACATTCTAGGCTTAGAGAGGTGTTTGTTCTTGGCCTTTAACACCACATGTGATTCGCATGTTGTGCTCGTTACGAGATTCTGATGGTTGGTGAGAGCCTTACCTCCGGACCTCGGGACTATTTTGTGCTTCGCCTCGATTTGCGAACCAGGTTCTGTTTTGTCTCCCCGAAGGGAGGGAGAGGTTTCGTAGACCATCTCTCAGTGGCCGTAGGCTACTTTTTCGTGGTAAATGAACCTTTGTTCCCGTTGGAGACCATTTTAGGTTTTCAGAGCCGTCGGTCGTGCGTCTCGGTTTGGGACCGCTTAACTTTGTCCGTTTGGCACGGTTTTCGGACAGCTTGAACCTTTTGAACCTTCGTTTTAGCTTCTTGAGGAAGCTTGAACCCTTTGAACCCTTATTTTAGCTTCTTGAGGAAGTTAAACCTTCTGAACCTTCGTTTTAGCTTCTTGAGGGAGCTTGAACCTTTTGAACCTTGGTTTGAGCTTCTTGAGGGCGCTTGGACCTTTTGAACCTTTGTTTTATCTTCTTGAGGGAGCTTGAACCTTTTAAACCTTGGTTTTAGCTTCTTGACGAAGTTGAACCTTCTGAACCTTCGTTTTAGCTTCCTGAGGGAGCCTGAACCTTTTGAACCTTCGTTTTAGCTTCTTGAGGGAGCTTGAACCTTTTGAACCTTCGTTTTAGCTTCTTGAGGGAGCTTGAACCTTTTGAACCCCTGTTTTGGCTTCTTGAGGAAGCTTGAAATTTTGAACTTTTCAACCTTCGTTTTAGCTTCTTGAGGAAGCTTGAACCTTTTGAACCTTCGTTTTAGCTTCTTGAGGAAGCTTGAACCTTTTTATCCTTTGCTCTAGCTTCTCAGAAACTTGAACCTTGAACCTTGGTTTTAGATTCTTGTGAAGTTGAACCTTCTGAACCATCGTTTTAGTTTCATGAGGGAGCTTGAACCTTTTGAACCTTCGTTTTAGCTTCTTGAGGAGCTTGAACCTTTTGAACCCTGTTTTGGCATCTAGAGGAAACTTGAAATTTTGAACTTTTCAACCTTCGTTTTAGCTTCTTGAGGAAATTTGCAACGTTTTGATCCTTTCCTCTAGCTTTTTCGAGGAAGCTTGAACCTTTTGAACCCTGGTTTTAGCTTCTTGACGAAGTTGAACCGTCTGAACCTTCATTTTAGTTTCCTGAGGGAGCTTGAACCTTTTGAACCTTCGTTTTAGGTTCTTGAGGGAGCTTGAACCTTTTGAACCCTCGTTTTGGCTTCTTGAGGAAGCTTGAACCTTTTGAACCTTCGTTTTAGCTTCTTGAGGAAGCTTGACCCTTTTGAACCTTCGTTTTAGCTTCTTGAGGAAGCTTGAACCTTTTGAACCCTTGTTTTGGCGTCTTGAGGAAGCTTGAAATTTTGAACTTTTCAACCTTCGTTTTAGCTTCTTAAGGAAGCTTGAACCTTTTGAACCTTTCCTCTAGCTTCTCCGAGGAAGATTGAACCTTTTGAACCTTGGTTTTAGCTTCTTCACGAAGTTGAACCTTCTGAACCTTCATTTTAGTTTCCTGGGAGAGCTTGAACCTTTTGAACCTTCGTTTTAGCTTCTTGAGGAGCTTGAGCCTTTTGAACCTTCGTTTTAGCTTTTTGAGGAGCTTGAACTTTTGAACCCTCGTTTTGGCTTCTTGAGGAAGCTTGAACTTTTGAACCTTCGTTTTAGCTTCTTGAGGAAGCTTGACCCTTTTGAACCTTCGTTTTAGCTTCTTGAGGAAGCTTGAACCTTTTGAACCTTAGCTCGAGCTTCTCCAAGAATCTTGAATCCTTTGCTCTAGCTTCTCCAAGAAGCATGAAACTTTTGAACCTATGCTCTAGCTTCTCTAGAAGCTTGAACCTTTGCCCTAGTTTCTCCAAGAAACTTGAACCCTCTTGTTTCTCTATAAGAGGCCTCCCTCTCCTTTAGAGAGGTTGAAAAAAATTTGTCTAAGGAAAAGCACATATATCTATCTATATCTCTACATTCTAGGCTTAGAGAGGGTGTTTGTTCTTGGCCTTTAACACCACCCTGTGATTGCATGTTGTGCTCGTTACGAGGATTCTGATTGGTTGGTGAGAGCCTTACCTCAGGACCTCGGGACTATTGTGCTTGCCTCGATTTGCGAACGAGGTTACATTTTGTCTCCCCGAAGGGAGAGGTTCGTAGACCATCTCTCGATGGCCGTAGGCTACTTTTTCGTGGTCGTGAACCCTTGTTCCCGTTGGAGACCATTTTCCGGTTTTGAGCCGTCGATTCGTGCGTCTCGGTTTGGGACCGCTTAACTTTGTCCGTTTAGTACGGTTTTGGACGGCAGACCTTTTGAACCTTCGTTTTAGCTTCTTGAGGAAGCTTGAACCCTTTGAACCCTTATTTTAGCTTCTTGAGGAAGTTAAACCTTCTGAACCTTCGTTTTAGCTTCTTGAGGGAGCTTGAACCTTTTGAACCTTGGTTTGAGCTTCTTGAGGGCGCTTGGACCTTTTGAACCTTTGTTTTATCTTCTTGAGGAGCTTGAACCTTTTAAACCTTGGTTTTAGCTTCTTGTGAAGTTGAACCTTGAACCTTCGTTTTAGCTTCTGAGAACTGAACCTTTGAACCTTCGTTTTAGCTTCTTGAGGAGCTTGAACCTTTTGAACCTTCGTTTTAGCTTCTTGAGGAGCTTGAACCTTTAGGACCCCTGTTTTGGCTTCTTGAGGAAGCTTGAAATTTTGAACTTTTCAACCTTCGTTTCAGCTTCTTGAGGGAGCTTGAACCTTTTGAACCTTCGTTTTTGCTTCTTGAGGAAGCTTGAGCCTTTCTATCCTTTGCTCTAGCTTCTCAGAAACTTGAACCTTGAACCTTGGTTTTAGATTCTTGTGAAGTTGAACCTTCTGATCCATCGTTTTAGTTTCATGAGGGAGCTTGAACCTTTTGAACCTTCGTTTTCGCTTCTTGAGGGAGCTTGAACCTTTTGAACCCCTGTTTTGGCATCTAGAGGAAACTTGAAATTTTGAACTTTTCAACCTTCGTTTTAGCTTCTTGAGGAAAATTTGGAACCTTTGAACCTTTGCTCTAGCTTTTTTAGGAAGCTTGAACCTTTTGAACCTGGTTTTAGCTTCTTGGAAGTTGAACCGTCTGAACCTTCATTTTAGTTTCTGAGGGAGCTTGAACCTTTTGAACCTTCGTTTTAGGTTCTTGAGGAGCTTGAACCTTTTGAACCCTCGTTTTGGCTTCTTGAGGAAGCTTGAACCTTTGAACCTTAGTTTTTGCTTCTTGTGAAGCTTGACCCTTTTGAACCTTCGTTTTAGCTTCTTGAGGAAGCTTGAACCTTTGAACCCTTGTTTTGGCGTCTTGAGGAAGCTTGAAATTTTGAACTTTTCAACCTTCGTTTTAGCTTCTTAAGGAAGCTTGAACCTTTTGAACCTTTCCTCTAGCTTCTCAGGAAGATTGAACCTTTTGAACCTTGGTTTTAGCTTCTTCACGAAGTTGAACCTTACGAACCTTCATTTTAGTTTCTCACAGGAGAGCTTGAACCTTTTGAACCTTCGTTTTAGCTTCTTGAGGAGCTTGAGCCTTTTGAACCTTCGTTTTAGCTTTTTGAGGAGCTTGAACTTTTGAACCCTCGTTTTGGCTTCTTGAGGAAGCTTGAACTTTGAACCTTCGTTTTAGCTTCTTGAGGAAGCTTGACCCTTTGAACCTTCGTTTTAGCTTCTTGAGAAGCTTGAACCTTTGAACCTTAGCTCGAGCTTCTCCAAGAATCTTGAATCCTTTGCTCTAGCTTCTCCAAGAAGCATGAAACTTTTGAACCTATGCTC
Source organism: Camellia lanceoleosa (assembly GCA_025200525.1). Taxonomy (NCBI): domain Eukaryota; kingdom Viridiplantae; phylum Streptophyta; class Magnoliopsida; order Ericales; family Theaceae; genus Camellia; species Camellia lanceoleosa. The sequence goes on along the minus strand of CM045770.1, from coordinate 152,161,925 downwards.
TAGCTTCTCTAAGAAGCTTGAACCTTTGCCCTAGTTTCTCCAAGAAACTTGAACCCTCTTGTTTCTCTATAAGAGGGCCTCCCTCTCCTTTAGAGAGGTTGAAAAAAAATTTGTCTAAGGAAAAGCACATATATCTATCTATATCTCTACATTCTAGGCTTAGAGGGTGTTTGTTCTTGGCCTTTAACACCACTGTGATTGCATGTTGTGCTCGTTACGAGGATTCTGTGGTTGGTGAAGCCTTACCTCCGGACCTCGGGACTATTTGTGCTTTGCCTCGATTTGCGAACCGGGTTACATTTTGTCTCCCCGAAGAAGGAGAGGTTTAAATGAACCATCTCTCGGTGGCCGTAGGCTACTTTTCGTGGTCGTGAACCCTTTGTTCCCGTTGGAGACCATTTTCCGGTTTTGAGCCGTCGATTACGTGCGTCTCGGTTTGGGACAGCTTAACTTTGTCCGTTTGTACGGTTTTGAGACGACTTGAACCTTTGAACCTTCGTTTTAGCTTCTTGAGGAAGCTTGAACCCTTGAACCCTTATTTTAGCTTCTTGAGGAAGTTAAACCTTACGAACCCGTTTTAGCTTCTTGAGGAGCTTGAACCTTTTGAACCTTGGTTTGAGCTTCTTGAGGCGCTTGGACCTTTTGAACCTTTGTTTTATCTTCTTGAGGAGCTTGAACCTTTTAAACCTTGGTTTTAGCTTCTTGTGAAGTTGAACCTTGAACCTTCGTTTTAGCTTCTGAGAACTGAACCTTTTGAACCTTCGTTTTAGCTTCTTGAGGGAGCTTGAACCTTTTGAACCTTCGTTTTAGCTTCTTGAGGCAGCTTGAACCTTTTGAACCCCTGTTTGCGCTTCTTGTGGAAGCTTGAAATGTTGAACTTTTCAACCTCCGTTTTAGCTTCTTGAGGAAGCTTGAACCTTTGAACCTTCGTTTTAGCTTCTTGAGGAAGCTTGAACCTTTATCCTTTGCTCTAGCTTCTCAGAAACTTGAACCTTGAACCTTGGTTTTAGATTCTTGTGAAGTTGAACCTTGAACCATCGTTTTAGTTTCATGAGGAGCTTGAACCTTTTGAACCTTCGTTTTAGCTTCTTAAGGGAGCTTGAACCTTTTGAGCCCTGTTTTGGCTTCTTGAGGAAACTTGAAATTTTGAACTTTTCAACCTTCGTTTTAGCTTCTTGAGGAAATTTGGAACCTTTGAACCTTTGCTCTAGCTTTTTAGGAAGCTTGAACCTTTTGAACCTGGTTTTAGCTTCTTGTGAAGTTGAACCGTCTGAACCTTCATTTTAGTTTCTGAGGAGCTTGAACCTTTTGAACCTTCGTTTTAGGTTCTTGAGGAGCTTGAACCTTTTGAACCCTCGTTTTGGCTTCTTGAGGAAGCTTGAACCTTTGAACCTTAGTTTTTGCTTCTTGGCGAAGCTTGACCCTTTGAACCTTCGTTTTAGCTTCTTGAGGAAGCTTGAACCTTTGAACCCTTGTTTTGGCGTCTTGAGGAAGCTTGAAATTTTGAACTTTTCAACCTTCGTTTTAGCTTCTTAAGGAAGCTTGAACCTTTTGAACCTTTCCTCTAGCTTCTCAGGAAGATTGAACCTTTTGAACCTTGGTTTTAGCTTCTTCACGAAGTTGAACCTTACGAACCTTCATTTTAGTTTCTGGGAGAGCTTGAACCTTTTGAACCTTCGTTTTAGCTTCTTGAGGAGCTTGAGCCTTTTGAACCTTCGTTTTAGCTTTTTGAGGGGAGCTTGAACTTATCAACCCTCGTTTTGGCTTCTTGAGGAAGCTTGAACTTTTGAACCTTCGTTTTAGCTTCTTGAGGAAGCTTGACCCTTTTGAACCTTCGTTTTAGCTTCTTGAGGAAGCTTGAACCTTTTGAACCTTAGCTCGAGCTTCTCCAGAATCTTGAATCCTTTGCTCTAGCTTCTCCAAGAAGCATGAAACTTTTGAACCTATGCTCTAGCTTCTCTAAGAAGCTTGAACCTTTGCCCTAGTTTCTCCAAGAAACTTGAACCCTCTTGTTTCTCTATAAGAGGGCCTCCCTCTCCTTTAGAGGTTGAAAAAAAATTTGTCTAAGGAAAAGCACATATATCTATCTATATCTCTACATTCTAGGCTTAGAGAGGGTGTTTGTTCTTGGCCTTTAACACCACTGTGATTCGCATGTTGTGCTCGTTCGAGGATTCACGGTGGTTGGTGAGAGCCTTACCTCGGACCTCGGGACTATTTTGTGCTGCCTCGATTTGCGAACCGGGTTACATTTTGTCTCCCGAAGGGAGAGGTTCGTGAACCATCTCTCGGTGGTAGTGAGCTACTTTTAAATCGTGAACCCTTGTTCCCGTTGGAGACCATTTTCCGGTTTTGAGCCGTCGATTCGTGCGTCTCGGTTTGGGACAACTTAACTTTGTCCGTTTAGCACGGTTTTCGGACAACAGACCTTTTGAACCTTCGTTTTAGCTTCTTGAGGAAGCTTGAACCCTTTGAACCCTTATTTTAGCTTCTTGAGGAAGTTAAACCTTCTGAACCTTCGTTTTAGCTTCTTGAGGGAGCTTGAACCTTTTGAACCTTGGTTTGAGCTTCTTGAGGGCGCTTGGACCTTTTGAACCTTTGTTTTATCTTCTTGAGGGAGCTTGAACCTTTTAAACCTTGGTTTTAGCTTCTTGGCGAAGTTGAACCTTGAACCGTTTTAGCTTCTGAGGAACTGAACCTTTTGAACCTTCGTTTTAGCTTCTTGAGGAGCTTGAACCTTTTGAACCTTCGTTTTAGCTTCTTGAGGAGCTTGAACCTTTTGAACCCTGTTTTGGCTTCTTGAGGAAGCTTGAAATTTTGAACTTTTCAACCTTCGTTTTAGCTTCTTGAGGAAGCTTGAACCTTTGAACCTTCGTTTTAGCTTCTTGAGGAAGCTTGAACCTTTATCCTTTGCTCTAGCTTCTCAGGAAACTTGAACCTTGAACCTTGGTTTTAGATTCTTGTGAAGTTGAACCTTGAACCATCGTTTTAGTTTCATGAGGAGCTTGAACCTTTTGAACCTTCGTTTAGCTTCTTGAGGAGCTTGAACCTTTTGAACCCCTGTTTTGGCATCTAGAGGAAACTTGAAATTTTGAACTTTTCAACCTTCGTTTTAGCTTCTTGAGGAAGCTGGAACCTTTTGAACCTTTGCTCTAGCTTTTTAGGAAGCTTGAACCTTTTGAACCACTGGTTTTAGCTTCTTGTGAAGTTGAACCGTCTGAACCTTCATTTTAGTTTCTGAGGAGCTTGAACCTTTTGAACCTTCGTTTTAGGTTCTTGAGGAGCTTGAACCTTTTGAACCCTCGTTTTGGCTTCTTGAGGAAGCTTGAACCTTTGAACCTTAGTTTTTGCTTCTTGGTGAAGCATGACCCTTTTGAACCTTCGTTTTAGCTTCTTGAGGAAGCTTGAACCTTTTGAACCCTTGTTTTGGCGTCTTGAGGAAGCTTGAAATTTTGAACTTTTCAACCTTCGTTTTAGCTTCTTAAGGAAGCTTGAACCTTTTGAACCTTTCCTCTAGCTTCTCAGGAAGATTGAACCTTTTGAACCTTGGTTTTAGCTTCTTCACGAAGTTGAACCTTACGAACCTTCATTTTAGTTTCTGGGAGAGCTTGAACCTTTTGAACCTTCGTTTTAGCTTCTTGAGGAGCTTGAGCCTTTTGAACCTTCGTTTTAGCTTTTGAGGAGCTTGAACTTTTGAACCCTCGTTTTGGCTTCTTGAGGAAGCTTGAACCTTTTGAACCTTCGTTTTAGCTTCTTGAGGAAGCTTGACCCTTTTGAACCTTCGTTTTAGCTTCTTGAGGAAGCTTGAACCTTTTGAACCTTAGCTCTAGCTTCTCCAAGAATCTTGAACCCTTTGCTCTAGCTTCTCCAAGAAGCATGAAACTTTTGAACCTATGCTCTAGCTTCTCTAAGAAGCTTGAACCTTTTGCCCTAGTTTCTCCAAGAAGCTTGAACCCTCTTGTTTCTCTATAAGAGAGGGCCTCCCTCTCCTTTAGAGAGGTTGAAAAAAATTTTGTCTAAGGAAAAGCACATATATCTATCTATATCTCTACATTCTAGGCTTAGAGAGGGTGTTTGTTCTTGGCCTTTAACACCACCTGTGATTGCGCATGTTGTGCTCGTTCTGAGGTTACGGAGTTTCGGCTGAGAGCCTTACCTCCGGACCTCGGGACAATTTTGTGCTTTGCCTCGATTTGCGAACCAGGTTACATTTTGTCTCCCGAAGAGGGAGGTTTCGTGAGACCATCTCTCGATGGCCGTAGGCTACTTTTCGTGGTCGTGAACCCTTGTTCCCGTTGGAGACCATTTCCGGTTTTGAGCCGTCGATTCGTGCGTCTCGGTTTGGGACCGCTTAACTTTGTCCGTTTAGTACGGTTTTGGACGGCTTGAACCTTTTGAACCTTCGTTTTAGCTTCTTGAGGAAGCTTGAACCCTTTGAACCCTTATTTTAGCTTCTTGAGGAAGTTAAACCTTCTGAACCTTCGTTTTAGCTTCTTGAGGGAGCTTGAACCTTTTGAACCTTGGTTTGAGCTTCTTGAGGGCGCTTGGACCTTTTGAACCTTTGTTTTATCTTCTTGAGGGAGCTTGAACCTTTTAAACCTTGGTTTTAGCTTCTTGACGAAGTTGAACCTTCTGAACCTTCGTTTTAGCTTCCTCAGGGAGCCTGAACCTTTTGAACCTTCGTTTTAGCTTCTTGAGGGAGCTTGAACCTTTTGAACCTTCGTTTTAGCTTCTTGAGGGAGCTTGAACCTTTTGAACCCCTGTTTTGGCTTCTTGAGGAAGCTTGAAATTTTGAACTTTTCAACCTTCGTTTTAGCTTCTTGAGGAAGCTTGAACCTTTTGAACCTTCGTTTTAGCTTCTTGAGGAAGCTTGAACCTTTTTATCCTTTGCTCTAGCTTCTCCGAGGAAACTTGAACCTTCTGAACCTTGGTTTTAGATTCTTGACGAAGTTGAACCTTCTGAACCATCGTTTTAGTTTCATGAGGGAGCTTGAACCTTTTGAACCTTCGTTTTAGCTTCTTGAGGGAGCTTGAACCTTTTGAACCCCTGTTTTGGCATCTAGAGGAAACTTGAAATTTTGAACTTTTCAACCTTCGTTTTAGCTTCTTGAGGAAGCTGGATTCTTTTGAAACTTTGCTCTAGCTTTTTCGAGGAAGCTTGAACCTTTTGAACCCTGGTTTTAGCTTCTTGTCGAAGTTGAACCGTCTGAACCTTCATTTTAGTTTCCTGAGGGAGCTTGAACCTTTTGAACCTTCGTTTTAGGTTCTTGAGGGAGCTTGAACCTTTTGAACCCTCGTTTTGGCTTCTTGAGGAAGCTTGAACCTTTGAACCTTAGTTTTTGCTTCTTGTGAAGCTTGACCCTTTGAACCTTCGTTTTAGCTTCTTGAGGAAGCTTGAACCTTTGAACCCTTGTTTTGGCGTCTTGAGGAAGCTTGAAATTTTGAACTTTTCAACCTTCGTTTTAGCTTCTTAAGGAAGCTTGAACCTTTTGAACCTTTCCTCTAGCTTCTCAGGAAGATTGAACCTTTTGAACCTTGGTTTTAGCTTCTTCACGAAGTTGAACCTTGAACCTTCATTTTAGTTTCACAGGAGAGCTTGAACCTTTTGAACCTTCGTTTTAGCTTCTTGAGGGAGCTTGAGCCTTTTGAACCTTCGTTTTAGCTTCTTGAGGGAGCTTGAACTTTTGAACCCTCGTTTTGGCTTCTTGAGGAAGCTTGAACCTTTTGAACCTTCGTTTTAGCTTCTTGAGGAAGCTTGACCCTTTTGAACCTTCGTTTTAGCTTCTTGAGGAAGCTTGAACCTTTTGAACCTTAGCTCTAGCTTCTCCAAGAATCTTGAACCCTTTGCACTAGCTTCTCCAAGCATGAAACTTTTGAACCTATGCTCTAGCTTCTCTAGAAGCTTGAACCTTTGCCCTAGTTTCTCCAAGAAACTTGAACCCTCTTGTTTCTCTATAAGAGGCCTCCCTCTCCTTTAGAGAGGTTGAAAAAAAATTTGTCTAAGGAAAAGCACATATATCTATCTATATCTCTACATTCTAGGCTTAGAGGGTGTTTGTTCTTGGCCTTTAACACCACACTGTGATTGCATGTTGTGCTCGTTACGAGATTCACGGTGGTTGGTGAGCCTTACCTCCGGACCTCGGGACTATTTGTGCTTGCCTCGATTTGCGAACCGGGTTACATTTTGTCTCCCGAAGGAGAGGTTCGTAGACCATCTCTCGGTGGCCGTGAGCTACTTTTTATGGTCGTGAACCCTTTGTTCCCGTTGGAGACCATTTTCGGGTTTTCAGAGCCGTCGGTCGTGCGTCTCGGTTTGGGACCGCTTAACTTTGTCCGTTTGGCACGGTTTTCGGACAGCTTGAACCTTTTGAACCTTCGTTTTAGCTTCTTGAGGAAGCTTGAACCCTTTGAACCCTTATTTTAGCTTCTTGAGGAAGTTAAACCTTCTGAACCTTCGTTTTAGCTTCTTGAGGGAGCTTGAACCTTTTGAACCTTGGTTTGAGCTTCTTGAGGGCGCTTGGACCTTTTGAACCTTTGTTTTATCTTCTTGAGGGAGCTTGAACCTTTTAAACCTTGGTTTTAGCTTCTTGACGAAGTTGAACCTTCTGAACCTTCGTTTTAGCTTCCTGAGGGAGCCTGAACCTTTTGAACCTTCGTTTTAGCTTCTTGAGGGAGCTTGAACCTTTTGAACCTTCGTTTTAGCTTCTTGAGGGAGCTTGAACCTTTTGAACCCCTGTTTTGGCTTCTTGAGGAAGCTTGAAATTTTGAACTTTTCAACCTTCGTTTTAGCTTCTTGAGGAAGCTTGAACCTTTTGAACCTTCGTTTTAGCTTCTTGAGGAAGCTTGAACCTTTATCCTTTGCTCTAGCTTCTCAGAAACTTGAACCTTGAACCTTGGTTTTAGATTCTTGTGAAGTTGAACCTTGAACCATCGTTTTAGTTTCATGAGGAGCTTGAACCTTTTGAACCTTCGTTTTAGCTTCTTGAGGAGCTTGAACCTTTTGAACCCCTGTTTTGGCATCTAGAGGAAACTTGAAATTTTGAACTTTTCAACCTTCGTTTTAGCTTCTTGAGGAAAATTTGGAACCTTTGAACCTTTGCTCTAGCTTTTTAGGAAGCTTGAACCTTTTGAACCTGGTTTTAGCTTCTTGGAAGTTGAACCGTCTGAACCTTCATTTTAGTTTCTGAGGAGCTTGAACCTTTTGAACCTTCGTTTTAGGTTCTTGAGGAGCTTGAACCTTTTGAACCCTCGTTTTGGCTTCTTGAGGAAGCTTGAACCTTTGAACCTTAGTTTTGCTTCTTGAAGCTTGACCCTTTTGAACCTTCGTTTTAGCTTCTTGAGGAAGCTTGAACCTTTTGAACCCTTGTTTTGGCGTCTTGGGGAAACTTGAAATTTTGAACTTTTCAAGCTTCGTTTTAGCGTCTTAAGGAAACCTGAACCTTGTGAAGCATTCCTCTAGCTTCTCAGGAAGATTGAACCTTTTGAACCTTGGTTTTAGCTTCTTCACGAAGTTGAACCTTCTGAACCTTCATTTTAGTTTCCTGGGAGAGCTTGAACCTTTTGAACCTTCGTTTTAGCTTCTTGAGGGAGCTTGAGCCTTTTGAACCTTCGTTTTAGCTTTTTCAGGGAGCTTGAACTTTTGAACCCTCGTTTTGGCTTCTTGAGGAAGCTTGAACTTTTGAACCTTCGTTTTAGCTTCTTGAGGAAGCTTGACCCTTTTGAACCTTCGTTTTAGCTTCTTGAGGAAGCTTGAACCTTTTGAACCTTAGCTCGAGCTTCTCCAAGAATCTTGAATCCTTTGCTCTAGCTTCTCCAAGAAGCATGAAACTTTTGAACCTATGCTCTAGCTTCTCTAAGAAGCTTGAACCTTTTGCCCTAGTTTCTCCAAAGCTTGAACCCTCTTGTTTCTCTATAAGAGAGGGCCTCCCTCTCCTTTAGAGAGGTTGAAAAAAATTTGTCTAAGGAAAAGCACATATATCTATCTATATCTCTACATTCTAGGCTTAGAGAGGGTGTTTGTTCTTGGCCTTTAACACCACCTGTGATTGCATGTTGTGCTCGTTACGAGGAATTCTGGTGGTTGGTGAGAGCCTACCTCCGGACCTCGGGACTATTTGTGCTGCCTCGATTTGCGAACGAGGTTACATTTTGTCTCCCCGAAGAAGGAGAGGTTTAAAGACCATCTCTCGATGGCCGTAGGCTACTTTTAAATGGTCGTGAACCCTTTGTTCCCGTTGGAGACCATTTTAGGTTTTGAGCCGTCGGTCGTGCGTCTCGGTTTGGGACAACTTAACTTTGTCCGTTTAGCACGGTTTTTGGACGGACAGACCTTTTGAACCTTCGTTTTAGCTTCTTGAGAAGCTTGAACCCTTTGAACCCTTATTTTAGCTTCTTGAGGAAGTTAAACCTTGAACAACCGTTTTAGCTTCTTGAGGAGCTTGAACCTTTTGAACCTTGGTTTGAGCTTCTTGAGGGCGCTTGGACCTTTTGAACCTTTGTTTTATCTTCTTGAGGGAGCTTGAACCTTTTAAACCTTGGTTTTAGCTTCTTGTGAAGTTGAACCTTGAACCTTCGTTTAGCTTCTGAGAACTGAACCTTTTGAACCTTCGTTTTAGCTTCTTGAGGAGCTTGAACCTTTTGAACCTTCGTTTTAGCTTCTTGAGGAGCTTGAACCTTTTGAACCCTGTTTTGGCTTCTTGAGGAAGCTTGAAATTTTGAACTTTTCAACCTTCGTTTTAGCTTCTTGAGGAAGCTTGAACCTTTGAACCTTCGTTTTAGCTTCTTGAGGAAGCTTGAACCTTTATCCTTTGCTCTAGCTTCTCAGAAACTTGAACCTTCCCGAACCTTGGTTTTAGATTCTTGTGAAGTTGAACCTTACGAACCATCGTTTTAGTTTCATGAGGGAGCTTGAACCTTTTGAACCTTCGTTTTAGCTTCTTGAGGGGCTTGAACCTTTTGAACCCCTGTTTTGGCATCTAGAAACTTGAAATTTTGAACTTTTCAACCTTCGTTTTAGCTTCTTGAGGAAAAGTGGAACCTTTGAACCTTTGCTCTAGCTTTTTAGAGGAAGCTTGAACCTTTTGAACCTGGTTTTAGCTTCTTGGCGAAGTTGAACCGTCTGAACCTTCATTTTAGTTTCTGAGGAGCTTGAACCTTTTGAACCTTCGTTTTAGGTTCTTGAGGAGCTTGAACCTTTTGAACCCTCGTTTTGGCTTCTTGAGGAAGCTTGAACCTTTGAACCTTAGTTTTTGCTTCTTGTGAAGCTTGACCCTTTGAACCTTCGTTTTAGCTTCTTGAGGAAGCTTGAACCTTTGAACCCTTGTTTTGGCGTCTTGAGGAAGCTTGAAATTTTGAACTTTTCAACCTTCGTTTTAGCTTCTTAAGGAAGCTTGAACCTTTTGAACCTTTCCTCTAGCTTCTCAGGAAGATTGAACCTTTTGAACCTTGGTTTTAGCTTCTTCACGAAGTTGAACCTTACGAACCTTCATTTTAGTTTCTGGGAGAGCTTGAACCTTTTGAACCTTCGTTTAGCTTCTTGAGGAGCTTGAGCCTTTTGAACCTTCGTTTTAGCTTTTTCAGGGAGCTTGAACTTTTGAACCCTCGTTTTGGCTTCTTGAGGAAGCTTGAACTTTTGAACCTTCGTTTTAGCTTCTTGAGGAAGCTTGACCCTTTTGAACCTTCGTTTTAGCTTCTTGAGGAAGCTTGAACCTTTTGAACCTTAGCTCGAGCTTCTCCAAGAATCTTGAATCCTTTGCTCTAGCTTCTCCAAGAAGCATGAAACTTTTGAACCTATGCTCTAGCTTCTCTAAGAAGCTTGAACCTTTTGCCCTAGTTTCTCCAAGAAACTTGAACCCTCTTGTTTCTCTATAAGAGAGGGCCTCCCTCTCCTTTAGAGAGGTTGAAAAAAATTTGTCTAAGGAAAAGCACATATATCTATCTATATCTCTACATTCTAGGCTTAGAGAGGGTGTTTGTTCTTGGCCTTTAACACCACCGGTGATTGCGCATGTTGTGCTCGTTACGAGGATTCTGACGGTTGGTGAGAGCCTTACCTCCAGGACCTCGGGACTATTTTGTGCTGCCTCGATTTGCGAACCGAGTTACATTTTGTCTCCCGAAGAGGAGAGGTTCGTAGACCATCTCTCGGTGGCCGTAGGCTACTTTTCGTGGTCGTGAACCACTTGTTCCCGTTGGAGACCATTTTCGGTTTTGAGCCGTCGATTAAATGCGTCTCGGTTTGGGACAGCTTAACTTTGTCCGTTTGTACGGTTTTGGACGGCTTGAACCTTTTGAACCTTCGTTTTAGCTTCTTGAGGAAGCTTGAACCCTTGAACCCTTATTTTAGCTTCTTGAGGAAGTTAAACCTTGAACAACCGTTTTAGCTTCTTGAGGAGCTTGAACCTTTTGAACCTTGGTTTGAGCTTCTTGAGGGCGCTTGGACCTTTTGAACCTTTGTTTTATCTTCTTGAGGAGCTTGAACCTTTTAAACCTTGGTTTTAGCTTCTTGGTGAAGTTGAACCTTGAACCTTCGTTTTAGCTTCTGAGGAACTGAACCTTTGAACCTTCGTTTTAGCTTCTTGAGGAGCTTGAACCTTTTGAACCTTCGTTTAGCTTCTTGAGGAGCTTGAACCTTTTGAACCCTGTTTTGGCTTCTTGAGGAAGCTTGAAATTTTGAACTTTTCAACCTTCGTTTTAGCTTCTTGAGGAAGCTTGAACCTTTGAACCTTCGTTTTAGCTTCTTGAGGAAGCTTGAACCTTTATCCTTTGCTCTAGCTTCTCAGAAACTTGAACCTTCTGGACCTTGGTTTTAGATTCTTGGCGAAGTTGAACCTTCTGAACCATCGGTATAGTATCATGTGGGCGCGTGTACCTTTTGAACCTTCGTTTTAGCTTCTTGAGGGAGCTTGTACCTTTTGAACCCCTGTTTTGGCATCTAGAAACTTGAAATTTTGAACTTTTCAACCTTCGTTTTAGCTTCTTGAGGAAAATTTGGAACCTTTGAACCTTTGCTCTAGCTTTTTAGAGGAAGCTTGAACCTTTTGAACCACTGGTTTTAGCTTCTTGGCGAAGTTGAGCGTCTGAACCTTCATTTTAGTTTCTGAGGAGCTTGAACCTTTTGAACCTTCGTTTTAGGTTCTTGAGGGAGCTTGAACCTTTTGAACCCTCGTTTTGGCTTCTTGAGGAAGCTTGAACCTTTGAACCTTAGTTTTTGCTTCTTGTGAAGCTTGACCCTTGAACCTTCGTTTTAGCTTCTTGAGGAAGCTTGAACCTTTGAACCCTTGTTTTGGCGTCTTGAGGAAGCTTGAAATTTTGATCTTATCAACCTACGTTTGAGCATCTTAAGGAGGCTTGAACCTTTTGAACTTTTCCTCTGGCTTCTCGGAGGTAGATTGAACGTTTTGAACGTTGGTTTTAGCTTCTTCACGAAGTTGAACCTTGAACCTTCATTTTAGTTTCTGGAGAGCTTGAACCTTTTGAACCTTCGTTTTAGCTTCTTGAGGAGCTTGAGCCTTTTGAACCTTCGTTTTAGCTTTTTTGAGCTTGAACTTTTGAACCCTCGTTTTGGCTTCTTGAGGAAGCTTGAACTTTGAACCTTCGTTTTAGCTTCTTGAGGAAGCTTGACCCTTTGAACCTTCGTTTTAGCTTCTTGAGAAGCTTGAACCTTTGAACCTTAGCTCGAGCTTCTCCAAGAATCTTGAATCCTTTGCTCTAGCTTCTCCAAGAAGCATGAAACTTTTGAACCTATGCTCTAGCTTCTCTAAGAAGCTTGAACCTTTTGCTCTAGCTTCTCCAAGAAGCTTGAACCCTCTTGTTTCTCTATAAGAGAGGGCCTCCCTGTCCTTTAGAGAGGTTGAAAAAAATTTGTCTAAGGTAACGCACATATATCTATCTATATCTCTACATTCTAGGCTTAGAGGGGGTGTTTGTTCTTGGCCTTTAACACCACCGGTGATTGCGCATGTTGTGCTCGTTACGAGGAATTCTGGTGGTTGGTGAGAGCCTTACCTCAGGACCTCGGGACTATTTGTGCTTTGCCTCGATTTGCGAACGAGTTACATTTTGTCTCCCGAAGAAGGGAGGTTTAAGTAGACCATCTCTCGGTGGCCGTAGGCTACTTTTTCGTGGTCGTGAACCCTTTGTTCCCGTTGGAGACCATTTTAGGTTTTGAGCCGTCGGTCGTGCGTCTCGGTTTGGGACCTTAACTTTGTCCGTTGTACGGTTTTGACGGCTTGAACCTTTTGAACCTTCGTTTTAGCTTCTTGAGGAAGCTTGAACCCTTTGAACCCTTATTTTAGCTTCTTGAGGAAGTTAAACCTTCTGAACCTTCGTTTTAGCTTCTTGAGGGAGCTTGAACCTTTTGAACCTTGGTTTGAGCTTCTTGAGGGCGCTTGGACCTTTTGAACCTTTGTTTTAGCTTCTTGAGGAGCTTGAACCTTTTAAACCTTGGTTTTAGCTTCTTGTGAAGTTGAACCTTGAACCTTCGTTTTAGCTTCTGAGGGAACTGAACCTTTGAACCTTCGTTTTAGCTTCTTGAGGAGCTTGAACCTTTTGAACCTTTGTTTTAGCTTCTTGAGGGAGCTTGAACCTTTTGAACGCTGGTTTTAGCTTCTTGAGGGAGTTTGAAATTTTGAACTTTTCAACCTTCGTTTTAGCTTCTTGAGGAAGTTTGAACCTTTTGAACCTTTGTTTTAGCTTCTTGAGGAAACTTGAACCTTTATCCTTTGCTCTAGCTTCTCAGAAACTTGAACCTTGAACCTTGGTTTTAGATTCTTGTGAAGTTGAACCTTGAACCATCGTTTTAGTTTCATGAGGAGCTTGAACCTTTTGAACCTTCGTTTAGCTTCTTGAGGAGCTTGAACCTTTTGAACCCCTGTTTTGGCATCTAGAGGAAACTTGAAATTTTGAACTTTTCAACCTTCGTTTTAGCTTCTTGAGGAAATTTGGAACCTTTGAACCTTTGCTCTAGCTTTTTCGAGGAAGCTTGAACCTTTTGAACCTGGTTTTAGCTTCTTGTGAAGTTGAACCGTCTGAACCTTCATTTTAGTTTCTGAGGAGCTTGAACCTTTTGAACCTTCGTTTTAGGTTCTTGAGGAGCTTGAACCTTTTGAACCCTCGTTTTGGCTTCTTGAGGAAGCTTGAACCTTTGAACCTTAGTTTTGCTTCTTGTCGAAGCTTGACCCATTTGAACCTTCATTTTAGCTTCTTGAGGAAGCTTGAACCTTTTGAACCCTTGTTTTGGCGTCTTGAGGAAGCTTGAAATTTTGAACTTTTCAACCTTCGTTTTAGCTTCTTAAGGAAGCTTGAACCTTTTGAACCTTTCCTCTAGCTTCTTGACAGAGCTTGAACCTTTTGAACCCTGGTTTTAGCTTCTTGACGAAGTTGAACCTTCTGAACCTTCATTTTAGTTTCCTGGGAGAGCTTGAACCTTTTGAACCTTCGTTTTAGCTTCTTGAGGGAGCTTGAGCCTTTTGAACCTTCGTTTTAGCTTCTTGAGGAAGCTTGAACCTTTTGAACCCTGGTTTTGGCTTCTTGAGGAAGCTTGAACTTTTGAACCTTCGTTTTAGCTTCTTGAGGAAGCTTGACCCTTTTGAACCTTCGTTTTAGCTTCTTGAGGAAGCTTGAACCTTTTGAACCTTAGCTCGAGCTTCTCCAAGAATCTTGAATCCTTTGCACTAGCTTCTCCAAGAAGCATGAAACTTTTGGACCTATGCTCTAGCTTCTCTAAGAAGCTTGAACCTTTGCCCTAGTTTCTCCAAGAAACTTGAACCCTCTTGTTTCTCTATAAGAGGGCCTCCCTCTCCTTTTAGAGGTTGAAAAAAAATTTGTCTAAGGAAAAGCACATATATCTATCTATATCTCTACATTCTAGGCTTAGAGGGTGTTTGTTCTTGGCCTTTAACACCACTGTGATTGCGCATGTTGTGCTCGTTACGAGGAATTCTGGTGGTTGGTGAGAGCCTTACCTCAGGACCTCGGGACTATTGTGCTGCCTCGATTTGCGAACCGAGGTTACATTTTGTCTCCGAAGAGGAGAGGTTTAAGTAGACCATCTCTCGGTGGCCGTGAAGCTACTTTTCGTGGTCGTGAACCCTTTGTTCGTTGGTGACCATTTTCCGGTTTTCAGAGCCGTCGGTCGTGCGTCTCGGTTTGGGACCGCTTAACTTTGTCCGTTTGGCACGGTTTTCGGACAGCTTGAACCTTTTGAACCTTCGTTTTAGCTTCTTGAGGAAGCTTGAACCCTTTGAACCCTTATTTTAGCTTCTTGAGGAAGTTAAACCTTCTGAACCATCGCTTTAGCTTCTTGAGGGAGCTTGAACCTTTTGAACCTTGGTTTGAGCTTCTTGAGGGCGCTTGGACCTTTTGAACCTTTGTTTTATCTTCTTGAGGGAGCTTGAACCTTTTAAACCTTGGTTTTAGCTTCTTGACGAAGTTGAACCTTCTGAACCTTCGTTTTAGCTTCTGAGAACTGAACCTTTTGAACCTTCGTTTTAGCTTCTTGAGGGAGCTTGAACCTTTTGAACCTTCGTTTTAGCTTCTTGAGGGAGCTTGAACCTTTTGAACCCCTGTTTTGGCTTCTTGAGGAAGCTTGAAATTTTGAACTTTTCAACCTTCGTTTTAGCTTCTTGTGGAAGCTTGAACCTTTGGTACCTTCATTTTAGCTTCTTGAGGAAGCTTGAACCCTTTGCTCTAGCTTCTCCGAGGAAACTTGAACCTTCTGAACCTTGGTTTTAGATTCTTGACGAAGTTGAACCTTCTGAACCATCGTTTTAGTTTCATGAGGGAGCTTGAACCTTTTGAACCTTCGTTTTAGCTTCTTGAGGGAGCTTGAACCTTTTGAACCCCTGTTTTGGCATCTAGAGGAAACTTGAAATTTTGAACTTTTCAACCTTCGTTTTAGCTTCTTGAGGAAGCTGGGACCTTTTGGACCTTTGCTCTAGCTTTTTAGGAAGCTTGAACCTTTTGAACGCTGGTTTTAGCTTCTTGACGAAGTTGAACCGTCTGAACCTTCATTTTAGTTTCCTGAGGGAGCTTGAACCTTTTGAACCTTCGTTTTAGGTTCTTGAGGGAGCTTGAACCTTTTGAACCCTCGTTTTGGCTTCTTGAGGAAGCTTGAACCTTTTGAACCTTAGTTTTTGCTTCTTGACGAAGCTTGACCCTTTTGAACCTTCGTTTTAGCTTCTTGAGGAAGCTTGAACCTTTTGAACCCTTGTTTTGGCGTCTTGAGGAAGCTTGAAATTTTGAACTTTTCAACCTTCGTTTTAGCTTCTTAAGGAAGCTTGAACCTTTTGAACCTTTCCTCTAGCTTCTCCGAGGAAGATTGAACCTTTTGAACCTTGGTTTTAGCTTCTTCACGAAGTTGAACCTTCTGAACCTTCATTTTAGTTTCCTGGGAGAGCTTGAACCTTTTGAACCTTCGTTTTAGCTTCTTGAGGGAGCTTGAGCCTTTTGAACCTTCGTTTTAGCTTTTTCAGGGAGCTTGAACTTTTGAACCCTCGTTCTGGCTTCTTGAGAAGCTTGAACTTTTGAACCTTCGTTTTAGCTTCTTGAGGAAGCTTGACCCTTTTGAACCTTCGTTTTAGCTTCTTGAGGAAGCTTGAACCTTTTGAACCTTAGCTCGAGCTTCTCCAAGAATCTTGAATCCTTTGCTCTAGCTTCTCCAAGAAGCATGAAACTTTTGAACCTATGCTCTAGCTTCTCTAAGAAGCTTGAACCTTTGCCCTAGTTTCTCCAAGAAACTTGAACCCTCTTGTTTCTCTATAAGAGGGCCTCCCTCTCCTTTAGAGAGGTTGAAAAAAAATTTGTCTAAGGAAAAGCACATATATCTATCTATATCTCTACATTCTAGGCTTAGAGGGTGTTTGTTCTTGGCCTTTAACACCACTGTGATTGCATGTTGTGCTCGTTACGAGGATTCTGGTGGTTGGTGAGCCTTACCTCGGACCTCGGGACTATTTGTGCTTTGCCTCGATTTGCGAACCGGGTTACATTTTGTCTCCCCGAAGGAGAGGTTCGTAGACCATCTCTCGGTGGCCGTAGGCTACTTTTAAATGATCGTGAACCCTTTGTTCCCGTTGGAGACCATTTTCCGGTTTTGAGCCGTCGGTCGTGCGTCTCGGTTTGGGACGCTTAACTTTGTCCGTTTAGCACGGTTTTCGGACGACTTGAACCTTTTGAACCTTCGTTTTAGCTTCTTGAGGAAGCTTGAACCCTTTGAACCCTTATTTTAGCTTCTTGAGGAAGTTAAACCTTCTGAACCTTCGTTTTAGCTTCTTGAGGGAGCTTGAACCTTTTGAACCTTGGTTTGAGCTTCTTGAGGGCGCTTGGACCTTTTGAACCTTTGTTTTATCTTCTTGAGGGAGCTTGAACCTTTTAAACCTTGGTTTTAGCTTCTTGTCGAAGTTGAACCTTCTGAACCTTCGTTTTAGCTTCCTGAGGGAGCCTGAACCTTTTGAACCTTCGTTTTAGCTTCTTGAGGGAGCTTGAACCTTTTGAACCTTCGTTTTAGCTTCTTGAGGGAGCTTGAACCTTTTGAACCCCTGTTTTGGCTTCTTGAGGAGGCTTGAAATTTTGAACTTTTCAACCTTCGTTTTAGCTTCTTGAGGAAGCTTGAACCTTTTGAACCTTCGTTTTAGCTTCTTGAGGAAGCTTGAACCTTTTTATCCTTTGCTCTTTGAACCTTCTGAACCTTGGTTTTAGATTCTTGACGAAGTTGAACCTTCTGAACCATCGTTTTAGTTTCATGAGGGAGCTTGAACCTTTTGAACCTTCGTTTTAGCTTCTTGAGGGAGCTTGAACCTTTTGAACCCCTGTTTTGGCATCTAGAGGAAACTTGAAATTTTGAACTTTTCAACCTTCGTTTTAGCTTCTTGAGGAAGCTGGAACCTTTTGAACCTTTGCTCTAGCTTCTTGAGGGAGCTTGAACCTTTTGAACCTTGGTTTTAGCTTCTTGTGAAGTTGAACCGTCTGAACCTTCATTTTAGTTTCTGAGGGCTTGAACCTTTTGAACCTTCGTTTTAGGTTCTTGAGGGAGCTTGAACCTTTTGAACCCTCGTTTTGGCTTCTTGAGGAAGCTTGAACCTTTGAACCTTAGTTTTTGCTTCTTGTGAAGCTTGACCCTTTGAACCTTCGTTTTAGCTTCTTGAGAAGCTTGAACCTTTGAACCCTTGTTTTGGCGTCTTGAGGAAGCTTGAAATTTTGAACTTTTCAACCTTCGTTTTAGCTTCTTAAGGAAGCTTGAACCTTTTGAACCTTTCCTCTAGCTTCTCAGGAAGATTGAACCTTTTGAACCTTGGTTTTAGCTTCTTCACAGTTGAACCTTGAACCTTCATTTTAGTTTCTGGGAGAGCTTGAACCTTTTGAACCTTCGTTTTAGCTTCTTGAGGAGCTTGAGCCTTTTGAACCTTCGTTTTAGCTTTTGAGGAGCTTGAACTTTTGAACCCTCGTTTTGGCTTCTTGAGGAAGCTTGAACTTTTGAACCTTCGTTTTAGCTTCTTGAGGAAGCTTGACCCTTTTGAACCTTCGTTTTAGCTTCTTGAGGAAGCTTGAACCTTTTGAACCTTAGCTCGAGCTTCTCCAAGAATCTTGAATCCTTTGCTCTAGCTTCTCCAGAAGCATGAAACTTTTGAACCTATGCTCTAGCTTCTCTAGAAGCTTGAACCTTTGCCCTAGTTTCTCCAAGAAACTTGAACCCTCTTGTTTCTCTATAAGAGGGCCTCCCTCTCCTTTAGAGGTTGAAAAAAAATTTGTCTAAGAAAAGCACATATATCTATCTATATCTCTACATTCTAGGCTTAGAGGGTGTTTGTTCTTGGCCTTTAACACCACTGTGATTGCGCATGTTGTGCTCGTTACGAGGAATTCTGGTGGTTGGTGAGAGCCTTACCTCCGGACCTCGGGACTATTTTGTGCTTGCCTCGATTTGCGAACGAGTTACATTTTGTCTCCCGAAGAGGAGAGGTTCGTAGACCATCTCTCGGTGGCCGTGAGGCTACTTTTCGTGGTCGTGAACCCTTTGTTCCCGTTGGAGACCATTTTCCGGTTTTGAGCCGTCGATTCGTGCGTCTCGGTTTGGGACGCTTAACTTTGTCCGTTTAGCGCGGTTTTGAGACAGACTTGAACCTTTTGAACCTTCGTTTTAGCTTCTTGAGGAAGCTTGAACCCCTTGAACCCTTATTTTAGCTTCTTGAGGAAGTTAAACCTTGAACCTTCGTTTTAGCTTCTTGAGGAGCTTGAACCTTTTGAACCTTGGTTTGAGCTTCTTGAGGCGCTTGGACCTTTTGAACCTTTGTTTTATCTTCTTGAGGAGCTTGAACCTTTTAAACCTTGGTTTTAGCTTCTTAGCCAGTTGAACCTTGAACCTTCGTTTTAGCTTCACGAGAACTGAACCTTTTGAACCTTCGTTTTAGCTTCTTGAGGAGCTTGAACCTTTTGAACCTTCGTTTTAGCTTCTTGAGGAGCTTGAACCTTTTGAACCCTGTTTTGGCTTCTTGAGGAAGCTTGAAATTTTGAACTTTTCAACCTTCGTTTTAGCTTCTTGAGGAAGCTTGAACCTTTGAACCTTCGTTTTAGCTTCTTGAGGAAGCTTGAACCTTTATCCTTTGCTCTAGCTTCTCAGAAACTTGAACCTTGAACCTTGGTTTTAGATTCTTGTGAAGTTGAACCTTGAACCATCGTTTTAGTTTCCTGAGGGAGCTTGAACCTTTTGAACCTTCGTTTTAGCTTCTTGAGGAGCTTGAACCTTTTGAACCCTGTTTTGGCATCTAGAGGATACTTGAAATTTTGAACTTTACAACCTTCTTTTAAGCTTCTTGAGGAAAGCTGGAACCTTTGAACCTTTGCTCTAGCTTTTTAGAGGAAGCTTGAACCTTTTGAACCTGGTTTTAGCTTCTTGTGAAGTTGAACCGTCTGAACCTTCATTTTAGTTTCTGAGGAGCTTGAACCTTTTGAACCTTCGTTTTAGGTTCTTGAGGGAGCTTGAACCTTTTGAACCCTCGTTTTGGCTTCTTGAGGAAGCTTGAACCTTTTGAACCTTAGTTTTTGCTTCTTGACGAAGCTTGACCCTTTTGAACCTTCGTTTTAGCTTCTTGAGGAAGCTTGAACCTTTTGAACCCTTGTTTTGGCGTCTTGAGGAAGCTTGAAATTTTGAACTTTTCAACCTTCGTTTTAGCTTCTTAAGGAAGCTTGAACCTTTGAACCTTTCCTCTAGCTTCTCAGGAAGATTGAACCTTTTGAACCTTGGTTTTAGCTTCTTCACAGTTGAACCTTGAACCTTCATTTTAGTTTCTGGGAGAGCTTGAACCTTTTGAACCTTCGTTTTAGCTTCTTGAGGAGCTTGAGCCTTTTGAACCTTCGTTTTAGCTTTTGAGGAGCTTGAACTTTTGAACCCTCGTTTTGGCTTCTTGAGGAAGCTTGAACTTTGAACCTTCGTTTTAGCTTCTTGAGGGAGCTTGAACCTTTTGAACCTTTGTTTTAGCCTTTTGAGGGAGCTTGAACCTTTTGAACCTTAGCTCGAGCTTCTCCAAGAATCTTGAATCCTTTGCTCTAGCTTCTCCAAGAAGCATGAAACTTTTGAACCTATGCTCTAGCTTCTCTAAGAAGCTTGAACCTTTGCCCTAGTTTCTCCAAGAAACTTGAACCCTCTTGTTTCTCTATAAGAGGGCCTCCTCTCCTTTAGAGAGGTTGAAAAAAAATTTGTCTAGGAAAAGCACATATATCTATCTATATCTCTACATTCTAGGCTTAGAGAGGGTGTTTGTTCTTGGCCTTTAACACCACTGTGATTCGCATGTTGTGCTCGTTCACGGATTCTGATGGTTGGTGAGAGCCTTACCTCCGGACCTCGGGACTATTTGTGCTGCCTCGATTTGCGAACCGGGTTACATTTTGTCTCCCGAAGGAGGAGAGGTTCGTAGACCATCTCTCGGTGGCCGTGAGCTACTTTTCGTGGTCGTGAACCCTTGTTCCGTTTGGAGACCATTTTAGGTTTTGAGCCGTCGATTCGTGCGTCTCGGTTTGGGACGCTTAACTTTGTCCGTTTAGCGCGGTTTTGGACGGCTTGAACCTTTTGAACCTTCGTTTAGCTTCTTGAGGAAGCTTGAACCCTTGAACCCTTATTTTAGCTTCTTGAGGAAGTTAAACCTTGAACAACCGTTTTAGCTTCTTGAGGGAGCTTGAACCTTTTGAACCTTGGTTTGAGCTTCTTGAGGCGCTTGGACCTTTTGAACCTTTGTTTTATCTTCTTGAGGAGCTTGAACCTTTTAAACCTTGGTTTTAGCTTCTTGTGAAGTTGAACCTTGAACCTTCGTTTAGCTTCTGAGGGAACTGAACCTTCTGAACCTTCGTTTTAGCTTCTTGAGGGAGCTTGAACCTTTTGAACCTTCGTTTTAGCTTCTTGAGGAGCTTGAACCTTTTGAACCCTGTTTTGGCTTCTTGAGGAAGCTTGAAATTTTGAACTTTTCAACCTTCGTTTTAGCTTCTTGAGGAAGCTTGAACCTTTGAACCTTCGTTTTAGCTTCTTGAGGAAGCTTGAACCTTTATCCTTTGCTCTAGCTTCTCAGAAACTTGAACCTTGAACCTTGGTTTTAGATTCTTGTGAAGTTGAACCTTCTGAACCATCGTTTTAGTTTCATGAGGGAGCTTGAACCTTTTGAACCTTCGTTTTAGCTTCTTGAGGGAGCTTGAACCTTTTGAACCCCTGTTTTGGCATCTAGAAACTTGAAATTTTGAACTTTTCAACCTTCGTTTTAGCTTCTTGAGGAAATTTGGAACCTTTGAACCTTTGCTCTAGCTTTTTCGAGGAAGCTTGAACCTTTTGAACCTGGTTTTAGCTTCTTGGCGAAGTTGAACCGTCTGAACCTTCATTTTAGTTTCTGAGGAGCTTGAACCTTTTGAACCTTCGTTTTAGGTTCTTGAGGGAGCTTGAACCTTTTGAACCCTCGTTTTGGCTTCTTGAGGAAGCTTGAACCTTTGAACCTTAGTTTTTGCTTCTTGTGAAGCTTGACCCTTTTGAACCTTCGTTTTAGCTTCTTGAGGAAGCTTGAACCTTTGAACCCTTGTTTTGGCGTCTTGAGGAAGCTTGAAATTTTGAACTTTTCAACCTTCGTTTTAGCTTCTTAAGGAAGCTTGAACCTTTTGAACCTTTCCTCTAGCTTCTCAGGAAGATTGAACCTTTTGAACCTTGGTTTTAGCTTCTTCACGAAGTTGAACCTTGAACCTTCATTTTAGTTTCACAGGAGAGCTTGAACCTTTTGAACCTTCGTTTTAGCTTCTTGAGGAGCTTGAGCCTTTTGAACCTTCGTTTTAGCTTTTTGAGGAGCTTGAACTTTTGAACCCTCGTTTTGGCTTCTTGAGGAAGCTTGAACTTTGAACCTTCGTTTTAGCTTCTTGAGAAGCTTGACCCTTTGAACATTCGTTTTAGTTTCTTGAGGAAGCTTGAACCTTTTGAACCTTAGCTCGAGCTTCTCCAAGAATCTTGAATCCTTTGCTCTAGCTTCTCCAAGAAGCATGAAACTTTTGAACCTATGCTCTAGCTTCTCTAGAAGCTTGAACCTTTGCCCTAGTTTCTCCAAGAAACTTGAACCCTCTTGTTTCTCTATAAGAGGGCCTCCCTCTCCTTTAGAGGTTGAAAAAAAATTTGTCTAAGGAAAAGCACATATATCTATCTATATCTCTACATTCTAGGCTTAGAGAGGGTGTTTGTTCTTGGCCTTTAACACCACTGTGATTGCATGTTGTGCTGCTCGTTACGAGGAATTCTGATTGGTTGGTGAGAGCCTTACCTCAGGACCTCGGGACTATTTTGTGCTGCCTCGATTTGCGAACCGGGTTACATTTTGTCTCCCGAAGGAGGGTTTCGTAGACCATCTCTCGGTGGCCGTAGGCTACTTTTAAATGAACCCTTTGTTCACGTTTGGAGACCATTTTCCGGTTTTCAGAGCCGTCGGTCGTGCGTCTCGGTTTGGGACCGCTTAACTTTGTCCGTTTGGCACGGTTTTCGGACAGCTTGAACCTTTTGAACCTTCGTTTTAGCTTCTTGAGGAAGCTTGAACCCTTTGAACCCTTATTTTAGCTTCTTGAGGAAGTTAAACCTTCTGAACCTTCGTTTTAGCTTCTTGAGGGAGCTTGAACCTTTTGAACCTTGGTTTGAGCTTCTTGAGGGCGCTTGGACCTTTTGAACCTTTGTTTTATCTTCTTGAGGGAGCTTGAACCTTTTAAACCTTGGTTTTAGCTTCTTGACGAAGTTGAACCTTCTGAACCTTCGTTTTAGCTTCCTGAGGGAGCCTGAACCTTTTGAACCTTCGTTTTAGCTTCTTGAGGGAGCTTGAACCTTTTGAACCTTCGTTTTAGCTTCTTGAGGGAGCTTGAACCTTTTGAACCCCTGTTTTGGCTTCTTGAGGAGGCTTGAAATTTTGAACTTTTCAACCTTCGTTTTAGCTTCTTGAGGAAGCTTGAAGCTTTTGAACCTTCGTTTTAGCTTCTTGAGGAAGCTTGAACCTTTTTATCCTTTGCTCTAGCTTCTCAGAAACTTGAACCTTGAACCTTGGTTTTAGATTCTTGTGAAGTTGAACCTTGAACCATCGTTTTAGTTTCATGAGGAGCTTGAACCTTTTGAACCTTCGTTTTAGCTTCTTGAGGGAGCTTGAACCTTTTGAACCCCTGTTTTGGCATCTAGAGGAAACTTGAAATTTTGAACTTTTCAACCTTCGTTTTAGCTTCTTGAGGAAATTTGGAACCTTTGAACCTTTGCTCTAGCTTTTTAGAGGAAGCTTGAACCTTTTGAACCTGGTTTTAGCTTCTTGGTGAAGTTGAACCGTCTGAACCTTCATTTTAGTTTCTGAGGAGCTTGAACTTTGAACCTTCGTTTTAGGTTCTTGAGGAGCTTGAACCTTTTGAACCCTCGTTTTGGCTTCTTGAGGAAGCTTGAACCTTTGAACCTTAGTTTTTGCTTCTTGTGAGAAGCTTGACCCTTTTGAACCTTCGTTTTAGCTTCTTGAGGAAGCTTGAACCTTTTGAACCCTTGTTTTGGCGTCTTGAGGAAGCTTGAAATTTTGAACTTTTCAACCTTCGTTTTAGCTTCTTAAGGAAGCTTGAACCTTTTGAACCTTTCCTCTAGCTTCTCAGGAAGATTGAACCTTTTGAACCTTGGTTTTAGCTTCTTCGAAGTTGAACCTTGAACCTTCATTTTAGTTTCACAGGAGAGCTTGAACCTTTTGAACCTTCGTTTTAGCTTCTTGAGGAGCTTGAGCCTTTTGAACCTTCGTTTTAGCTTTTGAGGAGCTTGAACTTTTGAACCCTCGTTTTGGCTTCTTGAGGAAGCTTGAACTTTTGAACCTTCGTTTTAGCTTCTTGAGGAAGCTTGACCCTTTTGAACCTTCGTTTTAGCTTCTTGAGGAAGCTTGAACCTTTTGAACCTTAGCTCGAGCTTCTCCAAGAATCTTGAATCCTTTGCTCTAGCTTCTCCAAGAAGCATGAAACTTTTGAACCTATGCTCTAGCTTCTCTAAGAAGCTTGAACCTTTGCCCTAGTTTCTCCAGAAACTTGAACCCTCTTGTTTCTCTATAAGAGGGCCTCCCTCTCCTTTAGAGAGGTTGAAAAAAAATTTGTCTAAGGAAAAGCACATATATCTATCTATATCTCTACATTCTAGGCTTAGAGGGTGTTTGTTCTTGGCCTTTAACACCACACTGTGATTGCATGTTGTGCTCGTTACGAGATTCTGGTGGTTGGTGAGCCTTACCTCCGGACCTCGGGACTATTTTGCTTGCCTCGATTTGCGAACCGGGTTACATTTTGTCTCCCGAAGGGAGAGGTTTAAGTAGACCATCTCTCGGTGGCCGTAGGCTACTTTTCGTGGTCGTGAACCCTTTGTTCCCGTTGGAGACCATTTCCGGTTTTGAGCCGTCGATTCGTGCGTCTCGGTTTGGGACAGCTTAACTTTGTCCGTTTAGTACGGTTTTGGACGGACTTGAACCTTTTGAACCTTCGTTTTAGCTTCTTGAGGAAGCTTGAACCCTTGAACCCTTATTTTAGCTTCTTGAGGAAGTTAAACCTTACGAACCGTTTTAGCTTCTTGAGGGAGCTTGAACCTTTTGAACCTTGGTTTGAGCTTCTTGAGGGCGCTTGGACCTTTTGAACCTTTGTTTTATCTTCTTGAGGGAGCTTGAACCTTTTAAACCTTGGTTTTAGCTTCTTGACGAAGTTGAACCTTCTGAACCTTCGTTTTAGCTTCCTGAGGGAGCCTGAACCTTTTGAACCTTCGTTTTAGCTTCTTGAGGGAGCTTGAACCTTTTGAACCTTCGTTTTAGCTTCTTGAGGGAGCTTGAACCTTTTGAACCCCTGTTTTGGCTTCTTGAGGAGGCTTGAAATTTTGAACTTTTCAACCTTCGTTTTAGCTTCTTGAGGAAGCTTGAACCTTTTGAACCTTCGTTTTAGCTTCTTGAGGAAGCTTGAACCTTTTTATCCTTTGCTCTAGCTTCTCCGAGGAAACTTGAACCTTCTGAACCTTGGTTTTAGATTCTTGACGAAGTTGAACCTTCTGAACCATCGTTTTAGTTTCATGAGGGAGCTTGAACCTTTTGAACCTTCGTTTTAGCTTCTTGAGGGAGCTTGAACCTTTTGAACCCCTGTTTTGGCATCTAGAGGAAACTTGAAATTTTGAACTTTTCAACCTTCGTTTTAGCTTCTTGAGGAAGCTGGAACCTTTGAACCTTTGCTCTAGCTTTTTCGAGGAAGCTTGAACCTTTTGAACCCTGGTTTTAGCTTCTTGACGAAGTTGAACCGTCTGAACCTTCATTTTAGTTTCCTGAGGGAGCTTGAACCTTTTGAACCTTCGTTTTAGGTTCTTGAGGGAGCTTGAACCTTTTGAACCCTCGTTTTGGCTTCTTGAGGAAGCTTGAACCTTTTGAACCTTAGTTTTTGCTTCTTGACGAAGCTTGACCCTTTTGAACCTTCGTTTTAGCTTCTTGAGGAAGCTTGAACCTTTTGAACCCTTGTTTTGGCGTCTTGAGGAAGCTTGAAATTTTGAACTTTTCAACCTTCGTTTTAGCTTCTTAAGGAAGCTTGAACCTTTTGAACCTTTCCTCTAGCTTCTCCGAGGAAGATTGAACCTTTTGAACCTTGGTTTTAGCTTCTTCCACGAAGTTGAACCTTGAACCTTCATTTTAGTTTCACAGGAGAGCTTGAACCTTTTGAACCTTCGTTTTAGCTTCTTGAGGAGCTTGAGCCTTTTGAACCTTCGTTTTAGCTTTTTGAGGAGCTTGAACTTTTGAACCCTCGTTTTGGCTTCTTGAGGAAGCTTGAACTTTTGAACCTTCGTTTTAGCTTCTTGAGGAAGCTTGACCCTTTGAACCTTCGTTTTAGCTTCTTGAGAAGCTTGAACCTTTGAACCTTAGCTCGAGCTTCTCCAAGAATCTTGAATCCTTTGCTCTAGCTTCTCCAAGAAGCATGAAACTTTTGAACCTATGCTCTAGCTTCTCTAAGAAGCTTGAACCTTTGCCCTAGTTTCTCCAAGAAACTTGAACCCTCTTGTTTCTCTATAAGAGGGCCTCCCTCTCCTTTAGAGAGGTTGAAAAAAAATTTGTCTAAGGAAAAGCACATATATCTATCTATATCTCTACATTCTAGGCTTAGAGGTGTTTGTTCTTGGCCTTTAACACCACACCTGTGATTGCGCATGTTGTGCTCGTTCACGATTCTGGTGGTTGGTGAGAGCCTTACCTCCGGACCTCGGGACTATTTTGTGCTGCCTCGATTTGCGAACGAGGTTACATTTTGTCTCCCCGAAGAAGGAGAGGTTTAAATAGACCATCTCTCGGTGGCGTGAGGCTACTTTTTCGTGGTCGTGAACCCTTTGTTCCCGTTTGGAGACCATTTTCCGGTTTCCAGAGCCGTCGGTCGTGCGTCTCGGTTTGGGACCGCTTAACTTTGTCCGTTTGGCACGGTTTTCGGACAGCTTGAACCTTTTGAACCTTCGTTTTAGCTTCTTGAGAAGCTTGAACCCTTGAACCCTTATTTTAGCTTCTTGAGGAAGTTAAACCTTGAACAACCGTTTTAGCTTCTTGAGGAGCTTGAACCTTTTGAACCTTGGTTTGAGCTTCTTGAGGCGCTTGGACCTTTTGAACCTTTGTTTTATCTTCTTGAGGGAGCTTGAACCTTTTAAACCTTGGTTTTAGCTTCTTGACGAAGTTGAACCTTCTGAACCTTCGTTTTAGCTTCCTGAGGGAGCCTGAACCTTTTGAACCTTCGTTTTAGCTTCTTGAGGGAGCTTGAACCTTTTGAACCTTCGTTTTAGCTTCTTGAGGAGCTTGAACCTTTTGAACCCTGTTTTGGCTTCTTGAGGAAGCTTGAAATTTTGAACTTTTCAACCTTCGTTTTAGCTTCTTGAGGAAGCTTGAACCTTTGAACCTTCGTTTTAGCTTCTTGAGGAAGCTTGAACCTTTTTATCCTTTGCTCTAGCTTCTCAGAAACTTGAACCTTGAACCTTGGTTTTAGATTCTTGTGAAGTTGAACCTTGAACCATCGTTTTAGTTTCATGAGGAGCTTGAACCTTTTGAACCTTCGTTTTAGCTTCTTGAGGAGCTTGAACCTTTTGAACCCTGTTTTGGCATCTAGAGGAAACTTGAAATTTTGAACTTTTCAACCTTCGTTTTAGCTTCTTGAGGAAGCTGGAACCTTTTGAACCTTTGCTCTAGCTTTTTAGAGGAAGCTTGAACCTTTTGAACCTGGTTTTAGCTTCTTCTTGGCGAAGTTGAACCGTCTGAACCTTCATTTTAGTTTCTGAGGAGCTTGAACCTTTTGAACCTTCGTTTTAGGTTCTTGAGGAGCTTGAACCTTTTGAACCCTCGTTTTGGCTTCTTGAGGAAGCTTGAACCTTTGAACCTTAGTTTTTGCTTCTTGTGAAGCTTGACCCTTTGAACCTTCGTTTTAGCTTCTTGAGGAAGCTTGAACCTTTGAACCCTTGTTTTGGCGTCTTGAGGAAGCTTGAAATTTTGAACTTTTCAACCTTCGTTTTAGCTTCTTAAGGAAGCTTGAACCTTTTGAACCTTTCCTCTAGCTTCTCAGGAAGATTGAACCTTTTGAACCTTGGTTTTAGCTTCTTCACAGTTGAACCTTGAACCTTCATTTTAGTTTCTGGGAGAGCTTGAACCTTTTGAACCTTCGTTTTAGCTTCTTGAGGAGCTTGAGCCTTTTGAACCTTCGTTTTAGCTTTTTGAGGAGCTTGAACTTTTGAACCCTCGTTTTGGCTTCTTGAGGAAGCTTGAACTTTTGAACCTTCGTTTTAGCTTCTTGAGGAAGCTTGACCCTTTTGAACCTTCGTTTTAGCTTCTTGAGGAAGCTTGAACCTTTTGAACCTTAGCTCGAGCTTCTCCAAGAATCTTGAATCCTTTGCTCTAGCTTCTCCAAGAAGCATGAAACTTTTGAACCTATGCTCTAAGCTTCTCTAGAAGCTTGAACCTTTGCCCTAGTTTCTCCAGAAACTTGAACCCTCTTGTTTCTCTATAAGAGGCCTCCCTCTCCTTTAGAGGTTGAAAAAAAATTTGTCTAAGGAAAAGCACATATATCTATCTATATCTCTACATTCTAGGCTTAGAGGGTGTTTGTTCTTGGCCTTTAACACCACTGTGATTGCATGTTGTGCTCGTTACGAGGATTCTGGTGGTTGGTGAGAGCCTTACCTCCGGACCTCGGGACTATTTTGTGCTTCCTCGATTTGCGAACGGGTTCATTTTGTCTCCCGAAGGAGGAGAGGTTCGTAGACCATCTCTCGGTGGCCGTAGGCTACTTTTAATGGTCGTGAACCCTTTGTTCCGTTGGAGACCATTTTCCGGTTTTGAGCCGTCGGTCGTGCGTCTCGGTTTGGGACGCTTAACTTTGTCCGTTTAGCACGGTTTTGGACAACAGACCTTTTGAACCTTCGTTTTAGCTTCTTGAGGAAGCTTGAACCCTTTGAACCCTTATTTTAGCTTCTTGAGGAAGTTAAACCTTCTGAACCTTCGTTTTAGCTTCTTGAGGGAGCTTGAACCTTTTGAACCTTGGTTTGAGCTTCTTGAGGGCGCTTGGACCTTTTGAACCTTTGTTTTATCTTCTTGAGGGAGCTTGAACCTTTTAAACCTTGGTTTTAGCTTCTTGACGAAGTTGAACCTTCTGAACCTTCGTTTTAGCTTCCTGAGGGAGCCTGAACCTTTTGAACCTTCGTTTTAGCTTCTTGAGGGAGCTTGAACCTTTTGAACCTTCGTTTTAGCTTCTTGAGGGAGCTTGAACCTTTTGAACCCCTGTTTTGGCTTCTTGAGGAAGCTTGAAATTTTGAACTTTTCAACCTTCGTTTTAGCTTCTTGAGGAAGCTTGAACCTTTTGAACCTTCGTTTTAGCTTCTTGAGGAAGCTTGAACCTTTTTATCCTTTGCTCTAGCTTCTCAGAAACTTGAACCTTGAACCCTGGTTTTAGCTTCTTGACGAAGTTGAACCTTCTGAACCATCGTTTTAGTTTCATGAGGGAGCTTGGACCTTTTGAACCTTCGTTTTAGCTTCTTGAGGGAGCTTGAACCTTTTGAACCCCTGTTTTGGCATCTAGAGGAAACTTGAAATTTTGAACTTTTCAACCTTCGTTTCTGCTTCTTGAGGAAATTTGGAACCTTTCGAACCTTTGCTCTAGCTTTTTCGAGGAAGCTTGAACCTTTTGAACCCTGGTTTTAGCTTCTTGACGAAGTTGAACCGTCTGAACCTTCATTTTAGTTTCCTGAGGGAGC
Source organism: Camellia lanceoleosa (assembly GCA_025200525.1). Classification (NCBI taxonomy): domain Eukaryota; kingdom Viridiplantae; phylum Streptophyta; class Magnoliopsida; order Ericales; family Theaceae; genus Camellia; species Camellia lanceoleosa. The sequence continues at coordinate 152,133,178 of CM045770.1, read as the reverse complement.
TTGAACCTTTTGAACCTTCGTTTTAGGTTCTTGAGGGAGCTTGAACCTTTTGAACCCTCGTTTTGGCTTCTTGAGGAAGCTTGAACCTTTTGAACCTTAGTTTTTGCTTCTTGACGAAGCTTGACCCTTTTGAACCTTCGTTTTAGCTTCTTGAGGAAGCTTGAACCTTTTGAACCCTTGTTTTGGCGTCTTGAGGAAGCTTGAAATTTTGAACTTTTCAACCTTCGTTTTAGCTTCTTAAGGAAGCTTGAACCTTTTGAACCTTTCCTCTAGCTTCTCCGAGGAAGATTGAACCTTTTGAACCTTGGTTTTAGCTTCTTCACGAAGTTGAACCTTCTGAACCTTCATTTTAGTTTCCTGGGAGAGCTTGAACCTTTTGAACCTTCGTTTTAGCTTCTTGAGGGAGCTTGAGCCTTTTGAACCTTCGTTTTAGCTTTTGAGGAGCTTGAACTTTTGAACCCTCGTTTTGGCTTCTTGAGAAGCTTGAACTTTTGAACCTTCGTTTTAGCTTCTTGAGGAAGCTTGACCCTTTTGAACCTTCGTTTTAGCTTCTTGAGGAAGCTTGAACCTTTTGAACCTTAGCTCGAGCTTCTCCAAGAATCTTGAATCCTTTGCTCTAGCTTCTCCAAGAAGCATGAAACTTTTGAACCTATGCTCTAGCTTCTCTAAGAAGCTTGAACCTTTGCCTAGTTTCTCCAACTTGAACCCTCTTGTTTCTCTATAAGAGGGCCTCCCTCTCCTTTAGAGAGATTGAAAAAAAATTTGTCTAAGAAAAGCACATATATCTATCTATATCTCTACATTCTAGGCTTAGAGAGGGTGTTTGTTCTTGGCCTTTAACACCACGTGATTGCATGTTGTGCTCGTTACGAGGATTCTGGTGGTTGGTGAGAGCCTTACCTCCGGACCTCGGGACTATTGTGCTTGCCTCGATTTGCGAACCGGTTACATTTTGTCTCCCGAAGAGGAGGTTCGTGAACCATCTCTCGGTGGCCGTGAGCTACTTTTCGTGGTCGTGAACCCTTTGTTCCCGTTGGAGACCATTTCCGGTTTTGAGCCGTCGATTCGTGCGTCTCGGTTTGGGACCGCTTAACTTTGTCCGTTTAGCACGGTTTTGACACTTGAACCTTTTGAACCTTCGTTTTAGCTTCTTGAGGAAGCTTGAACCCTTTGAACCCTTATTTTAGCTTCTTGAGGAAGTTAAACCTTCTGAACCTTCGTTTTAGCTTCTTGAGGGAGCTTGAACCTTTTGAACCTTGGTTTGAGCTTCTTGAGGGCGCTTGGACCTTTTGAACCTTTGTTTTATCTTCTTGAGGGAGCTTGAACCTTTTAAACCTTGGTTTTAGCTTCTTGACGAAGTTGAACCTTCTGAACCTTCGTTTTAGCTTCCTGAGGGAGCCTGAACCTTTTGAACCTTCGTTTTAGCTTCTTGAGGGAGCTTGAACCTTTTGAACCCCTGTTTTGGCTTCTTGAGGAAGCTTGAAATTTTGAACTTTTCAACCTTCGTTTTAGCTTCTTGAGGAAGCTTGAACCTTTTGAACCTTCGTTTTAGCTTCTTGAGGAAGCTTGAACCTTTTTATCCTTTGCTCTAGCTTCTCCGAGGAAACTTGAACCTTCTGAACCTTGGTTTTAGATTCTTGACGAAGTTGAACCTTCTGAACCATCGTTTTAGTTTCATGAGGGAGCTTGAACCTTTTGAACCTTCGTTTTAGCTTCTTGAGGGAGCTTGAACCTTTTGAACCCCTGTTTTGGCATCTAGAGGAAACTTGAAATTTTGAACTTTTCAACCTTCTTTTTAGCTTCTTGAGGAAGGTGCAACCTTTTGAATCATTGCTCTAGGTTTTTCGAGGAAGCTTGTACCTTTTGAACCCTGGTTATAGCTTCTTTACGAAGTTGTACCATCTGAACCTTCATTTTAGTTTCCTGAGGGAGCTTGAACCTTTTGAACCTTCGTTTTAGGTTCTTGAGGGAGCTTGAACCTTTTGAACCCTCGTTTTGGCTTCTTGAGGAAGCTTGAACCTTTTGAACCTTAGTTTTTGCTTCTTGACGAAGCTTGACCCTTTTGAACCTTCGTTTTAGCTTCTTGAGGAAGCTTGAACCTTTTGAACCTTTGCTCTAGCTTCTCCGAGAAGCTTGAACCCTTTGCTCTAGCTTCTCCAAGAAGATTGAAACTTTTGAACCTTTGCTCTAGCTTTTCTAAGAAGCTTGAACCTTTTTCGCTAGCTTCTCCAAGAAGGTTGAGCCCTCTTGTTTTTCTATAAGAGAGGGCCTCCCTCTTCATTAGAGGGATTGAAAAAAAATTTGTCTAAGGAAAAGCACATATATCTCTCTATATCTCTACATTTTAGGCTTAGAGAGGGTGTTTGTTCTTGGCCTTTAACACCACCGGTGATTGCGCATGTTGTGCTCGTGCAGAGGTTCTGAGTTTGGTGAGAGCCTTACCCCGAACCTCGGGACACTTTGTGCTTTGCCTCTATTTGCGAACCGAGTTCTGTTTTCTCTCCCGAAGGAGGGAGGTTTAATAGACCATCTCTCGATGGTAGTAGGCTACTTTTCGTGGTCGTAGACCCATTGTTCCTGTTTGGAGACCATTTTCGGTTTTTCAGAGCCGTCGGTCGTGCGTCTCGGTTTGGGACCGCTTAACTTTGTCTGTTTGGCACGGTTTTCGGACAACTTGAACCTTTTGAACCTTCGTTTAGCTTCTTGAGGAAGCTTGAACCCTTGAACCCTTATTTTAGCTTCTTGAGGAAGTTAAACCTTGAACCGTTTTAGCTTCTTGAGGAGCTTGAACCTTTTGAACCTTGGTTTGAGCTTCTTGAGGCGCTTGGACCTTTTGAACCTTTGTTTTATCTTCTTGAGGAGCTTGAACCTTTTAAACCTTGGTTTTAGCTTCTTGAGCAGTTGAACCTTGAACCTTCGTTTTAGCTTCTGAGAACTGAACCTTTTGAACCGTTTTAGCTTCTTGAGGGAGCTTGAACCTTTTGAACCTTCGTTTTAGCTTCTTGAGGAGCTTGAACCTTTTGAACCCTGTTTTGGCTTCTTGAGGAAGCTTGAAATTTTGAACTTTTCAACCTTCGTTTTAGCTTCTTGTGGAAGCTTGAACCTTTGAACCTTCGTTTTAGCTTCTTGAGGAAGCTTGAACCTTTTTATCCTTTGCTCTAGCTTCTCAGAAACTTGAACCTTGAACCTTGGTTTTAGATTCTTGTGAAGTTGAACCTTGAACCATCGTTTTAGTTTCATGAGGGAGCTTGAACCTTTGAACCTTCGTTTTAGCTTCTTGAGGAGCTTGAACCTTTTGAACCCCTGTTTTGGCATCTAGAGGAAACTTGAAATTTTGAACTTTTCAACCTTCGTTTTAGCTTCTTGAGGAAGCTGGAACCTTTTGAACCTTTGCTCTAGCTTTTTCGAGGAAGCTTGAACCTTTTGAACCCTGGTTTTAGCTTCTTGACGAAGTTGAACCGTCTGAACCTTCATTTTAGTTTCCTGAGGGAGCTTGAACCTTTTGAACCTTCGTTTTAGGTTCTTGAGGGAGCTTGAACCTTTTGAACCCTCGTTTTGGCTTCTTGAGGAAGCTTGAACCTTTTGAACCTTAGTTTTTGCTTCTTGACGAAGCTTGACCCTTTTGAACCTTCGTTTTAGCTTCTTGAGGAAGCTTGAACCTTTTGAACCTTTGCTCTAGCTTCTCCGAGAAGCTTGAACCCTTTGCTCTAGCTTCTCCAAGAAGATTGAAACTTTTGAACCTTTGCTCTAGCTTCTCTAAGAAGCTTGAACCTTTTGCGCTAGCATCTCCAAGAAGGTTGAACCCTCTTGTTTCTCTATAAGAGAGGGCCTCCCTCTCCTTTAGAGGGATTGAAAAAAAATTTGTCTAAGGAAAAGCACATATATCTCTCAATATCTCTACATTTTAGGCTTAGAGAGGGTGTTTGTTCTTGGCCTTTAACACCACCGGTGATTGCGCATGTTGTGCTCATTCTGGGGTTACGGAGTTTCGGCTGGGAGCCTTACCCCCGAACCTCGGGACACTTTTGTGCTTTGCCTCTATTTGCGAACCAGGTTCTGTTTTCTCTCCCCGAAGGGAGGGAGAGGTTTCGTAGACCATCTCTCAGTGGCCGTAGGCTACTTTTTGTCGTCGTAGACCACTGTTCCCGTTTGGAGAACATTTTTCAATTTTCGGAGCCGTCGGTCGTGCGCCTCGGCTCGGGACCGCTTAACTTTCTCCATTTGACACGGTTTTTGGACAGCTTGAACATTTTGAACCTTCGTTTTAGCTTCTTGAGGAAGCTTGAACCTTTTGAACACCTGTTTTGGCTTCTTCAGGAAGCTTGAAGTTTTGAACTTTTCAACCTTCGTTTTAGCTTCTTGAGAAAGCTTGAACCTTTTGAATCTTCGTTTTAGCTTCTTGAGGAAGCTTGAACCTTTTGAAACTTTGCTCTAGCTTTTCCGAGGAAGCTTGAACCTTTTGAACCCTGGTTTTAGCTTCTTGAGGAAGTTGAACATTACGACAACCGTTTTAGTTTCCTGAGGGAGCTTGAACCTTTTGAACTTTCGTTTTAGCTTCTTGAGGGAGCTTGAACCTTTTGAACCCTTGTTTTGGCTTCTTAAGGATGCTTGAACCTTTTGAAGCTTCGTGTTAGCTTCTTGAGGAAGCTTGAACCTTTTGAACCTTCATTTTAGCTTCTTGAGGAAGCTTGAACCTTTTGAACCTTTGCCCTAGCTTCTCCAAGAAGCTTGAACCCCTTGCTCTAGCTTCTCCAAGAAGCTTGAAACTTTTGAACCTTTGCTCTAGCTTCTCTAAGAAGTTTCAACCTTTTGCTCTAGCTTCTCCAAGAAGCTTGAACCCTCTTGTTTCTCTATAAGAGAGGGCCTCCCTCTCTTTTAGAGAGATTGAAAAAAATTTGTCTAAGGAAAAGCACATATATCTCTCTATATCTCTACGTTCTAGGCTTAGAGACGGTGTTTGTTCTTGGCCTTTAACACCACCGGTGATTGTGCATGTTGTGCTCGTTCTGAGGTTATGGAGTTTCGCCGGGGAGCCTTACCCCCGGACCTCGGGACTCTTTTGTACTTTGCCTCGATTTGCGAACCAGGTTCTGTTTTCACTCCCCGAAGGGAGGGAGAGGTTTCGTAGAGCATCTCTCAGTGGCCGTAGGCTACTTTTCGTCGTCGTAGACCACTGTTCCCTTTTGGAGACCATTTTTCGATTTTCGGAGCCGTCGGTCGTGCGCCTCGGCACGGGACCGCTTAACTTTCTCCGTTTGGCACGGTTTTTGGACAGTTTGAACATTTTGAACCGTCGTTTTAGCTTCTTGGGGAAGCTTGAACCTTTTGAACCCCTGTTTTGGCTTCTTCAGGAAGCTTGAAATTTTGAACTTTTCGACCTTCGTTTTAGCTTCTTGAGGAAGCTTGAACCTTTTGAACCATCGTTTTAGCTTCTTGAGGAAGCTTGAACCTTTTGAAACTTTGCTCTAGCTTCTCTGAGTAAGCTTGAACCTTTTGAACCCTGGTTCTAGCATCTTGACGAAGTTGAACCTTTTGAACCTTCGTTTTAGTTTCCTGTGGGAGCTTGAACTTTTTGAACCTTCGTTTTAGCTTCTTGAGGGAGCTTGAACCTTTTGAACCCTTGTTTTGGCTTCTTGAGGAAGCTTGAACCTTTTGAATCTTCATTTTAGCTTCTTGAGAAGGCTTGAACCTTTTGAACCTTCGTTTTAGCTTCTTGAGGAAGCTTGAACCTTTTGAACGTTTGCTCTAGCTTCTCCAAAAAGCTTGAAACTTTTGAACCTTTGCTGTAGCTTCTCTAAGAAGCTTCAACCTTTTGCTCTAGCTTCTCCAAGAAGCTTGAACCCTCTTGTTTCTCTATAAGAGAGGGCCTCCCTCTCCTTTAGAGAGGTTTTTTTTTTTTGGGGTAAGTAAGTCATAAAATTAAAGACAATGAAATATACAAGTTTACAAGGAGCATACCCCAGGCACGCCCAACAACAATAACTAAATGATTACAAGACCAACCAAACCCAAACCCGTAAGAGCGGGAGAACAAACAGAAAAAGAACAGAAACCCAAATTTGCCCATATATCATTTATCCCCAAGTAACCCCTACCATCAGAAATAATAGATGGAAACTAGGGGTAGATATATGAGCAAAGATACAACAGAACTTCACAAAAGGTAAGCTTGACAAACAAAACACACAAAACAACGACCCACAAGCTCAATAAACAGATGACCTCCCCCACAAGCCCCCAGTCTCTACCACAGATACAGCACATGGAACCCAATAAGCAACCCACTCCTCACTGCCGTGACATCCTAGCCACCTCACTAAAGCAATGGCGGAGGAAAAAATCTATCCCATAGAGATCGAGACAAAGTCACATAGTAAGCAAGATCGGTCACCATCATCCTTTGGTCTTGGGAGTTGAAGTAAACAGACAGTAGCCCCTCAGCAACAAATCCATACACAGTCAATAAACTTCTGAGATCAATCATCACATCCCCCAGTCCCTACCTTGGTAGATCACAAACCTCAAACCCACGGCGTGTGCCCTTCACTCCATGTTAGGCGTGGTAAGGCGATCAATTAGGGCCGGGTCACATGAAGACAAAGCAACGAGAAAATCGGTAACTATCCTCCTGCTCATCTCGATCTCTAAGCTTCGGTGGTTTGAACCACTATTCCCCAAAGCAGTGACTCCCTAATCACTCTTGGCAGAGATGGCTCAAAACCACCCTCATATCGAGTCACATGAGGATCACACGACCAAACAACACAAGAAAATCAACTGTAAAAGATCCGCTACCTTGAGGCTAGACAGGATTAATGGGCTCACCCATCATATAAATAAATACAATAATCCCAAAAACTGAGGAGCCCAAGTTTTGCCCAAAAATGGGCACCACTAATTTCCCACAAAAGCCAAATTAGCCGTAGGCCCAAAGCGAGAATACTTGGCCTAGTTCAAAGATACCAGCCCAAATACTAAATAAAATCGTAGGTTCATGGGCCCCACTTCAACCAACACTCACAAAGACAACAGGTGGATTCCACTAAATAATATATATAAATATTTTATCAAAATGGACCCACCGATCTCTTTATATAAACAACTGGAGCACTAGGATATTTACTCACAAAAATCAACTGGAGCACGTGGATACACACCTCCCCAGATGCATAAATCACCATTATATATTGAGAACCATGGGCTCCTACAAAACCGGCGGGAAATTAGAAACAAAATTGAAACCAACCCCCACTATCACCTTTCACGAGGTCGGTGTTACCCATGATGATGATTACAACTCTGCAGGACCCCAATATTGCACATCTGGCGTCTACGGCTGTGAGACAAGCAGCGCAAGCTGAGAACCGACTCCACCACTGAACCAATCAACACCGGTGCAAGACACCTCCGGTGAAGACACCACCTGCACAACCCACATCCATTGCAACCTAGGAACAAACCCAGATAACCTCCTCTTTGAAAAACAACCCTTTGGAACATAAGCGTGGCGAGCGACTCCTCTAACCCACGCCAAACACTCGGTATAAATCCTCACGAGCTCGGCAATGGATAACAGTACAAGATACCAACAAAAGAAACAAAACCAGGGGAGGATCACACAACTACCATGAACGGCTAGCCAGCAAGCCTTCACCCTAGCATCTTCATCATCACGGCCAGAGCTCCTAGAAACATGGCAGATAAACGCCATCTCCATCAAACTTGCCATAAAAATGAATAACGGCAGCGGCACCAAGGATACCACGGAAGCGAGAGAGCATCGGCGATGAAAACAACACCTCCGGCCTCATAACACATAACACGGCCTTTCGGATCACCTTGCATCGATTGCTGCTGAACAACACCCATTTTAGCGCCCGTGAGCGCGGCGTCAATAAACGGATCAACCCACTCTTACGATGGTGCGAACTTCACACCACGTTAGGACTTCTGGATAAACCTTTCGGACCAATGGCAGAGCCGCAGAACAAAATAAGACCGTAGCTTTTCAACATACAACAATGCTTCCTCACACACAAAGATGGTGCAGAGGAGCTAACAATCTGGCCGGACCTGCACCAGAACCAAAACGGGGGGAGCTTTCTCTCTCTAGATTCTAGAGAGAGAGGCTCTACTTTAGAGAGGTTGAAAAATATTTGTCTAAAGAAAAGCACATATATCTCTCTATATCTCTACATACTAGGCTTAGAGGGTGTTTGTTCTTGGCCTTTAATACCACCGGTGATTAAGCTTGTTATGCTCGTTCTATAGTTCTGAGTTTTGGTGAAACCTTACCTCAGGACCTCGGGACCTTTGTGCTTTGCTTGATTTGAACCGAGGTTACATTTTCTCTCCCGAAGAGGGAGAGGTTTAAATGAACCATCTCTCATTTGGCCGTGAAGCTACTTTTAAATGATGCGTGAACCCTTTGTTCCCGTTTGGAGACCATTTTCCGATTTTCGGAGCCGTCGGTCTTTCTCCTCGGTTCGGGACCGCTTAACTTTCTCCGTTTGGCACGGTTTTTGGACAGCTTGAACCATTTGAACCTTCGTTTTAGCTTCTTGAGGAAGCTTGAACCTTTTGAACCCTTATTTTAGCTTCTTGAGGAAGTTAAACCTTCTGAACCTTCGTTTTAGCTTCTTGAGGGAGTTTGAACATTTTGAACCTTGGTTTTAGCTTCTTGAGGGCGCTTGGACCTTTTGAACCTTCGTTTCAGCTTCTTGAGGGAGCTTGAACCTTTTGAACCTTGATTTTAGCTTCTTGACGAAGTTGAACCTTCTGAACCTTCGTTTTAGCTTCCTGTGGGAGCCTGAACTTTTTGAACCTCCGTTTTAGCTTCTTGAGGGAGCTTGAACCTTTTGAACCTTCGTTTTAACCTCTTCAAGGAGCTTGAACCTTTTGAACCCCTGTTTTGGCTTCATGAGGAAGCTTGAAATTTTGAACTTTTCAACCTTCGTTTTAGCTTCTTGAGGAAGCTTGAACCTTTTGAACCTTCGTTTTAGCTTCTTGAGGAAGCTTGAACCTTTTGAACCTTCGTTTTAGCTTCTTGAGGAAGCTTGAACCTTTTGTACCTTTGCACTAGGTTCTCCGAGGTAGCTTGAACCTTTTGAACCCTGGTTTTAGCTTCTTGCGGAAGTTAAGCCTTCTGAACCTTCGTTTTAGTTTCCTGAGGGAGCTTGAACCTTTTGAACATTCATTTTAGCTTCTTGAGGGAGCTTGAACCTTTTGAACCCTTGTTTTGGCTTCTTAAGGATGCTTGAACCTTTTGAAGCTTCGTGTTAGCTTCTTGAGGAAGCTTGAACCTTTTGAACCTTCATTTTTGCTTCTTGAGAAAGCTTGAACCTTTTCAACCTTTGCCCTAGCTTCTCCAAGAAGCTTGAAACTTTTGAACCTTTGCTCTAGCTTCTCTAAGAAGCTTCAACCTTTTGCTCTAACTTCTCCAAAAAGCTTGAACCCTCTTGTTTCTCTATAAGAGAGGGCCTCCCTCTCCTTTAGAGAGGTTGAAAAAAATTTGTCTAAGGAAAAGAACATATATCCGTCAATATCTCTACATTCTAGGCTTAGAGAGGGTGTTTGTTCTTGGCCTTTAACACCACCGATGATTGCGCATGTTGTGCTCGATCTATGATTCTGAGTTTAATTTGAAACCTTACCTCCGGACCTCGGGAACTTTGTGCTTTACTTTGATTTGCGAACCAAGTTACATTTTCTCTCCCGAAGAAGGAGAGGTTTAAATGAACCATCTCTCGGTGGCCGTAGGCTACTTTTCGTGGTCGTGAACCCTTTGTTCCCGTTTGGAGACCATTTTCCAGTTTTCGGAGCCGTCGGTCGTGCGCCTCGGTTCGGGACCGCTTAACTTTCTCCGTTTGGCCCGGTTTTTGGGCAGCTTGAATCTTTTGAACCTTCGTTTTAGCTTCTTGAAGAAGCTTGAACCTTTTGAACCCTTATTTTAGCTTCTTGAGGAAGTTAAACCTTCTGAACCTTCGTTTTAGCTTCTCGAGGGAGCTTGAACCTTTTGAACCTTGGTTTTACCTTCTTGAGGGCGCTTGGACCTTTTGAACCTTCGTTTTAGCTTCTTGAGGGAGCTTGAACCTTTTGAACCTTGGTTTTAGCTTCTTGACGAAGTTGAACCTTCTGAACCTTCATTTTAGCTTCCTGAGGGAGCCTGAACCTTTTGAACCTTCGTTTTAGCTTCTTGAGGGAACTTGAACCTTTTGAACCTTCGTTTTAGCCTCTTGAGGGAGCTTGAACCTTTTGAACCCCTGTTTCGGCTTCTTGAGGAAGCTTGAAATTTTGAACTTTTCAACCTTCGTTGTAGCTTCTTGAGGAAGCCTGAACCTTTTGAACCTTCGTTTTAGCTTCTTGAGGAAGCTTGAACCTTTTGAACCTGTGCTCTAGCTTCTCCGAGGAAGCTTGAACCTTTTGAACCCTGGTTTTAGCTTCTTGAGGAAGTTGAACCTTCTGAACCTTCGATTTAGTTTCGTGAGGGAGCTTGAACCTTTTGAACCTTCGTTTTAGCTTCTTGAGGGAGCTTGAACCTCTTGAACCTTCATTTTAACTTCTTGAGGGAGCTTGAACGTTTTGAACCCTTGTTTTGGCCTCTTGAGGAAGCTTGAACCTTTTGAACCTTCGTTTTAGCTTCTTGAGGAAGCTTGAACCTTTTGAACCTTTGCTCTAGCTTCTCCAAGAAGCTTGAACCCTTTGCTCTAGCTTCTCCAAGAAGCTTGAAACTTTTGAACCTTTGCTCTAGCTTCTCTAAGAAGCTTGAACCTTTTGCTCTAGCTTCTCCAAGAATGTTGAACCCTCTTGTTTCTCTATAAGAGAGGGCCTCCCTCTCCTGTAGAGAGGTTGAAAAAAATTTGTCTAAGAAAAAGCACATATATCTCTCTATATCTCTACATTCTAGGCTTAGAGAGAGTGTTTGTTCTTGGCCTTTAACACCACCGGTGATTGCACATGTTGTGCTCGTTACGAGGATTCTGAGTTTGGTGAAGCCTTACCTCGAACCTCGGGACTCTTTGTGCTGTCTCGATTTGCGAACGAGGTTACATTTTTCTCCCACGAAGAAGGAGAGGTTTAAGTGAACCATCTCTCGGTGGCCGTAGGCTACTTTTTAGTCGTGAACCCTTTGTTCTCGTTGGAGACCATTTTGCGATTTTAAAGCCGTCGATTCGTCGCCTCGTTCGAGGACAACTTAACTTTCTCCGTTTAGCGGTTTTTGGGACTTGAACCTTTTGAACCTTGGTTTTAGCTTCTTGAGAAAGCTTGAACCTTTTGAACCCTTATTTTAGCTTCTTGAGGAAGTTAAACCTTCTGAACCTTTGTTTTAGCTTCTAGAGGGAGCTTGAACCTTTTGAACCTTGGTTTTAGATTCTTGAGGGCGCTTGGACCTTTTGAACCTTCGTTTTAGCTTCTTGAGGGAGCTTGAACCTTTTGAACCCTGGTTTTAGCTTCTTGACGAAGTTGAACCTTCTGAACCTTCGTTTTAGCTTCCTGAGGAAGCTGAACCTTTTGAACCTTCATTTTTGCTTCTTGAGGGAGCTTGAACCTTTTGAACCTTCGTTTTAGCCACTTGAGGGTGCTTGAACCTTTTGAACCCCTGTTTTGGCTTCTTGAGGAAGCTTGAAATTTTGAACTTTTCAACCTTCATTGTAGCTTCTTGAGGAAGTTTGAACCTTTTAAACCTTCGTTTTAGCTTCTTGAGGAAGCTTGAATGTAATAACTCGACCCCCGTATATGAATTTGATATCTCTTCAGCTCTCTAGTCTGTGTTTTTGAATGTATATGATGAATTTCTATGTGCACTTGCGGTACACTAAACGAAACTAAGAGGAAATGGAATTCTATCTGTTGGTCTGGAACGTTATCTGTCACAATTAACCTATTTGGATTTAAAATTGGACGCCTTAGAGGCTTAATTTTCAGAAATTGATTTAATATATGAAATCTGCATAATTTTTAAGCTCTAATAGGATTTTCTGTGAAATTTGAATTTAGGATGCTTAAACGATTGAATTTCGTCTTATTAGAAAACATAAATATCTAAATATATATATATACAACTCTTTTGGCATGATGACTTATCTCTTGGGTGTAAACAAAAGGGGAGAAAGCGTGGGTGAGAGAGGAAGCCAACAAGTGAGGAATTTGGGAGAAATTGTGAAGATTGCTTGAATTGAACTCAAGGTATGGAAATTTTGATCTTGTCTCACTCTCTCTTAGTTATGTTTGGAATTCTTCCTTAGCCATGGAGGGAATTGAATATCTTATGTGGTAACTTGCGTTTTAGAATCAAATCGAGTTATGGAGGGAATTTGTACTTTAAATCCTTGCTATTCCATGAAATTATGCATTATGAGTTTGAATTGGGAGCTTGGGTAGTTCTATGTGTATATATGTGTGTGTGTGTGTGTGAAGTAGGAAGTGAGTGAGGAGTGGGTTATGGAATTTAAGTGATGATTGAATTCAATTTTGTGAAAAGAACCAATATATATATAAGATAGGTATGTGTTTAACTGGATTTGGAACTAAGGTAATCCTTGTTATGTTTGTAATTGAGAGATTGAGGTTTGAATATCAGGGTGGGGCTCAAATAGAGGAAAAACAGGGGTTCAGAAGTCATCTAGTCCGCTCGAGCGTAGAGTATTCCGCTCGAGCGGAAAAATCACTCTTTCAGCAAGTTTTTCAAAATTACCCTGTACGCTCGAGCGGAGAGTATCCCGCTCGAGCGCAAAATTCACCCTCTCAACATGTTTGGTGGCATTGTGCTGTACGCTCGAGTGGCCAAAATGGCGCTCGAGCGGATGACTGATTTTCAGGAAAAATTCTATGTTGCTCTGTTTTATGTACTGTACCCTCTGGTCTTTGTTAGAATATTTGTTTTGATGACTTTAAACTGATTATATATTCGTATGAACGAAAGGAAAACTAATTTTTAAGAATGATTGTGTGCAGGGCACACTTCTGAAGGCACTAACACGCCAACACATCACTGTGAGTAATAGTACCTCAATGCACCTGTACTCAATTTATTATTATTAACGTGGTGATTATGTGATTATGTATTGATGTTACAAATTTCGTTGTTAAACTTGTGAGAGTACAAGATATATAGACACAATATGGAATGATGGAAACATCAAAAAGGTTGTGAAGCCATATACGTCATATGTGACATCTTGTGACTCTTGGGCTGTACCAAGGAAATTGTGAGTTTGTGAACCAATGTGGCCTAGAGCCATTTGTGAACCAATGTGGCCTAGAGCCATTTGTGAATCAATGTGGCTTAGAGCCATTTGTGAATTAAAATTGACTCTGAGCCTTTTGTGAAATTATGAGGCCAAGGGCGATGTGTGAAAAATCAAAGGAACCAAGGTCTCTGTGATGAGCTAAATTATGAACCCAAGGACTCTTTTCTGAATGTGTGAAGTTCTTAGGCCAGGGGCCAAAATGTGAATAGTATGAACCGATTACATTGTCCCGGCAAGCTCTATAGAGACAGAATGATTACATGATTTCAGCATTAATTATGTTTACATGCATACCAGTACTATTGTTCAGGCTTGGCTCACCACTGTGTTATGTCATTTACATAGGTAACCAACCAGGAGGTCGACCATAACCCAGCATCGTCATACTTTTGTCAGCCTAGGCACAGCCAAGTTTTGAATCGGGACCCTCCATTTGTGGAGTTTATCAGATGACGGCTCACTCTTTTGCTTTTGATTTAGGTTGTCATGTACTTAATATTTTTGTTGTATACACAACCTCGGGGTTGGCTTTGTGGAGGCATGTAAATAACTAACTCGCAAACGTATTTTGACTTTTGGTGTACTTGTCCCATGAGATGTTTATGATCCTGGCATAACTTAGTAGCTCAATGGATGACATAGTTTCTAGTTTTTATCACTTATTAGTCCAGCTTCCGGTCAGGCCCCTATATGAAATCAGGTCAGGTGTCCTTTTCTACTTAGGTCATGCCCAAACTTTTAGGGGCAAGTTTGGGGCGTGACATTGAACCTTTTGAACCTTTGCTCTAGCTTCTCCGAGGAAGCTTGAACCTTTCGAACCCTAGTTTTAGCTTCTTGAGGAAGTTGAACCTTTTGAACCTTCGATTTAGTTTCCTGAGGGAGCTTGAACCTTTTGAACCTTCGTTTTAGCTTCTTGAGGGAGCTTGAACCTCTTGAACCTTCGTTTTAGCTTCTTGAGGGGGCTTGAACCTTTTGAACCCTCGTTTTGGCCTCTTGAGGAAGCTTGAACCTTTTGAACCTTCGTTTTGGCTTCTTGAGGAAGCTTGAACCTTTTGAACCTTTGCTCTAGCTTCTCCAAGAAGCTTGAACCCTTTGCTCTAGCTTCTCCAAGAAGCTTGAAAATTTTGAACCTTTGCTCTAGCTTTTCTAAGAAGCTTGAACCTTTTGCTCTAGCTTCTCCAAGAAGGTTGAACCCTCTTGTTTCTCTATAAGAGAGGGCCTTCCTCTGCTATAGAGAGGTTGAAAAAAATTTGTCTAAAACAAAGCACATATATCTCTCTATATCTCTACATTCTAGGCTTAGAGAGAGTGTTTGTTCTTGGCCGTTAACATCACTGGTGATTGCGCATGTTGTGCTCGTTACGAGATTCTGAGTTTGGTGAAACCTTACCTCAGGACCTCGGGACTCTTCTGCTGCCTCGATTTGCGAACCAGGCTCTGTTTTCTCTCCCCGAAAGGAGGGAGACGTTTCGTAGACCATCTCTCAGTGGCCGGAGGCTACTTTTCGTGGTCGTAGACCACTGTTCCTGTTTGGGGACCATTTTAGATTTTGAAGCCGTCGATCGTCTTGCCTCGGTTCGGGACCGCTTAACTTTCTCCGTTTGGCACGGTTTTTGGACAGCTTGAACCTTTTGAACCATCGTTTTAGCGTCTTAAGGAAGCTTGAACCTTTTGAACCCTTATTTTAGCTTCTTGAGAAAGTTAAACCGTCTGAACCTTCGCTTTAGCTTCTTGAGAGAGTTTGAACCTTTTGAACCTTGGTTTTAGATTCTTGAAGGTGCTTGGACCTTTTGAACCTTAGTTTTATCTTCTTGAGGGAGCTTGAACCTTTTGAAACCTGGTTTTAGCTTCTTGACAAAGTTGAACCTTCTGAACCTTCGTTTTAGATTCCTGAGGGAGCCTGAGCCTTTTGAACCTTCGTTTTGGCTTCTTGAAGGAGCTTGAACCTTTTGAACCTTTGTTTCAGCCTCTTGAGGGAGCTTGAACCATTTTAACCCCTGTTTTGGCTTCTTGAGGAAGCTTGAAATTTTCAACTTTTTAACCTTCGTTTTAGCTTCTTGAGGAAGCTTGAACCTTTTGAACCTTCGTTTTAGCTTCTTAGGGAACTTTGAACCTATTGAACCTTTGCACTAGCTTCTCCGAGGAAGCTTGAACCTTTTGAACCCCGATTTTAGCTTCTTGAGGAAGTTGAACCTTCTGAACCTTCGTTTTAGTTTCCTAAGGGAGCTTAAACCTTTGGAACCTTCGTTTTAGCTTCTTGAGGGCGCTTGAGCCTTTTGAACCTTTGTTTTAGCTTCTTGAGGCAGCTTGAACCTTTTGAACCCTTGTTTTGGCTTCTTAAGGAAGCTTGAACCTTTGAACCTTCGTTTTAGCTTCTTGAGGAAGCTTGAACCTTCTGAACGTTCGTTTTAGCTTCTTGAGGAAGCTTGAACCTTCTGAACGTTCGTTTTAGCTTCTTGAGGAAGCTTGAACCTTTTGAACCTTTGCTCTAGCTTCTCCAAGAAGCTTGAAACTTTTGAACCTTTGCTCTAGCTTCTCTAAGAAGCTTCAACATTTTGCTCTAGCTTCTCCAAGAAGCTTGAACCCTCCTGTTTCCCTATAAGAGAGGGCCCCCCTCTCCTTTAGAGAGGTTGAAAAAAATTTGTCTAAGGAAAAGCACATATATCTCTCTATATCTCTACATTCTAGGCTTAGAGAGGGTGTTTGTTCTTGGCCTTTAACACCACCGGTGATTGCGCATGCTGTGCTCGTTCTGAGGTTACGGAGTTTCTGCTGAGAGCCTTACCTTCGGACCTCGGGACTCTTTTGTGCTTTGCCTCGATTTGCAAACCAGGTTTTGTTTTCCCTCCCCGAAGGGAGGGAGAGGTTTCGTGGACCATCTCTCAGTGGTTGTAGGCTACTTTTCGTGGTTGTAGACCACTGTTCCCGTTTGGAGACCATTTTTCGATTTTCAGAGCCGTCGGTCGTGCGCCTCGGCTCGGGACCGCTTAAATTTCTCCGTTTGGCCCGGTTTTTGGACAGCTTGAACATTTTGAACCTTCGTTTTAGCTTCTTAAGGAAGCTTCAACCTTTTGAACCCTTATTTTAGCTTCTTGAGGAAGTTAACCCTTCTGAACCTTCGTTTTAGCTTCTTGAGGGAGCTTGAACCTTTTGAACATTGGTTTTAGCTTCGTGAGGGCGCTTGGACCATTTGAACCTTCGTTTTAGCATTTTGAGGGAGCTTGAACCTTTTGAACCCTGGTTTTAGATTCTTGACGAAGTTGAACCTTCTGAACCTTCGTTTTACCTTCCTGAGGGAGCCTGAACCTTTTGAACCTTCGTTTTAGCTTCTTGAGGGAGCTTGAACCTTTTGAACCTTCGTTTTAGCCTCTTGAGGGTGCTTGAACCTTTTGTACCCCTGTTTTGGCTTCTTGTGGAAGCTTGAAATTTTGAACTTTTCAACCTTCGTTTTAGCTTCTTGAGGAAGCTTGAACCTTTTGAACCTTTGCTCTAGCTTCTCTGAGGAAGCTTGAACCTTTTGAACCCTGGTTTTAGCTTCTTGACGAAGTTGAACCTTCTGAACCTTCGTTTTAGTTTCCTGAGGGAGTTTGAACCTTTTGAACCTTCGTTTTAGCTTCTTGAGGGAGCTTGAACCTTTTGAACCCTTGTTTTCGCTTCTTGAGGAAGCTTGAACCTTTTGACCCTTCGTTTTAGCTTCTTGAGGAAGCTTGAACCTTTTGAACCTTTGCTCTAGCTTCTCCAAGAAGCTTGAACCCTTTGCTCTAGCTTCTCCAAGAAGCTTGAAACTTTTGAACCTTTGCTCTAACTTCTCTAAGAAGCTTGAACCTTTTGCTCTAGGTTCTCCAAGAAGCTTGAACCCTCTTGTTTCTCTATAAGAGAGGTCCTCCCTCTCCTTTAGAGAGGTTGAAAAAAATTTGTCTAAGGAAAAGCTCATATATTTCTCTATATCTCTATATTCTAGGCTTAGAGAGTGTTTGTTCTTGGCCTTTAACACCACCGTGATTAGCATGTTGTTCTCGTTCTATAGTTCTGAGTTTGGTGAAACCATACCTCAGGACCTCGGGACCTTTGTGCTTTGCTTGATTTGCGAACCAGTTATTTTCTCTCCCCAGGAAGGGAGAGGTTTAAGACCATCTCTCGGCCATAGGCTACTTTCGTGGTCATAGACCACTGTTCCCGTTGGACACCATTTTTCGATTTTGAACCGTCGATTCGTGCGCCTCGGTTGGGACAACTTAACTTTCTCCGTTTGTACGGTTTTTGGACAGGTAGAACCTTTTGATCCTTCGTTTTATCTTCTTGAGGAAGCTTGAACATTTTGAACCCTTATTTTAGCTTCTTGAGGAAGTTAAACCTTCTGAACCTTCGTTTTAGCTTCTTGAGGGAGCTTGAACCTTTTGAACCTTGGTTTTAGATTCTTGGGGGCGCTTGGACCTTTTGAACCTTCGTTTTAGCTTCTAGAGGGAGCTTGAACCTCTTGAACCCTGGTTTTAGCTTCTTGACGAAGTTGAACCTTCTGAACGTTCGTTTTAGCTTCCTGAGGGAGCCTGAACTTTTTGAACCTTCGTTTTAGCTTGTTGAGAGAGCTTGAACCTTTTGAGCCTTTGTTTTAACCTCTTGAGGGAGCTTGAACCTTTTGAACCCTTGTTTTGGCTTCTTGAGGAAGCTTGAAGTTTTGAACTTTTCAACCTTCGTTTTAGCTTCTTGAGGAAACTTGAACCTTTTGAACCTCCATTTTAGCTTCTTGAGGAAGCTTGAACCTTTTGAACCATTGCACTAGCTTCTCCGAGGAAGCTTGAACCTTTTGAAACCTGGTTTTAGCTTCTTGAGGAAGTTGAACTTTCTGAACCTTCGTTTTAGCTTCTTGAGGGAGGTTGAACCTTTTGAACCTTCGTTTTAGTTTCTTGAGGGAGCTTGAACCTTTTGAACCCTTGTTTTGGCTTTTTAAGGATGCCTGAACCTTTTGAACCTTCATGTTAGCTTCTTGAGGAAGCTTGAACCTTCATTTTAGCTTCTTAAGGAAGCTTGAACCTTGAACCTTGCTCTAGCTTCTCCAAGCTTGAACCTTTGCTCTAGCTTCTCCAAGAAGCTTGAAACTTTGAACCTTTGCTCTAGCTTCTCTAGAACCTTGAACCTTTTGCTCTAGCTTCTCCAAGAAGCTCGAACCCTCTTGTTTCTCTATAAGAAGGGGCCTCGCTCTCCTTTAGAGAGGTTGAAAAAAAAATTTCTAAGGAAAAGCACATATATCTCTCTATATCTCTACATTCCGGGCTTAGAGAGGTGTTTATTCTTGGCCTTTAACACCAGTGATTAGCATGTTGTCCTCGTTACGAGGTTCTGAGTTTGGTGAAGCCTTACTTAGGACCTTGGGACTCTTTTGTGCTTTGCCTCGATTTGCAAACCGGGTTCTATTTTCTCTCCCGAAGGGAGAGGTTTAATGAACCATCTCTCGGTAGTGAGGCTACTTTTCGTGGTCGTAGACCACTGTTCCCGTTTGGAGACCATTTTTCAATTTTCGGAGCCGTCGGTCGTGCGCCTCGATTCGGGACCGCTTAACTTTCTCCGTTTGGCACAGTTTTTGGACAGCTTGAACCTTTTGAACCTTCATTTTAGCTTCTTGACGAAGCTTGAACCTTTTGAACCCTTATTTTAGCTTCTTGAGGAAGTTAAACCTTCTGAACCTTCGTTTTAGCTTCTTGAGGGAGCTTGAACCTTTTGAACCTTGGTTTTAGATTCTTGGGGGCGCTTGGACCTTTTGAACCTTCGTTTTAGCTTCTTGAGGGAGCTTGAACCTTTTGAACCCTGGTTTTAGCTTCTTGACGAAGTTGAACCTTCGGAACCTTCGTTTTAGCTTCCTGAGGGAGCCTGAACCTTTTGAACCTTCGTTTTAGCTTCTTGACGGAGCTTGAACCTTTTGAACCTTCGTTTTAGCCTCTTGAGGGAGCTTGAACCTTTTGAACCTTCGTTTTAGCCTCTTGGGGGAGCTTGAACCTTTTGAACCCCTGTTTTGGCTTTTTGAGGAAGCTTGAAATTTTGAACTTTTCAACCTTCGTTGTAGCTTCTTGAGGAAGCTTGAACTTTTTGAACCTTCGTTTTAGCTTCTTGAGGAAGCTTGAACCTTTTGAACCTTTGCTCTTGCTTCTCCGAGGAAGCTTGAACCTTTTGAACCCTGGTTTTAGCTTCTTTAGGAAGTTAAACCTTCTGAACCTTCGTTTTAGTTTCCTGAGGGAGCTTGAACCTTTTGAACCTTCGTTTTAACTTCTTGAGGGAGCTTGAGCCTCTTGAACCTTCGTTTTAGCTCCTTGAGGGAGCTTGAACCTTTTGAACCCTTGTTTTGGCCTCTTGAGGAAGCTTGAACCTTTTGAACCTTCGTTTTAGCTTCTTGAGGAAGCTTGAACCTTTTGAACCTTTTCTCTAGCATCTCCAAGAGGCTTGAACCCTTTGCTCTAGCTTCTCCAAGAAGCTTGAAAGTTTTGAACCTTTGCTCTAGCTTCTCTAAGAAGCGTGAACCTTTTGCTCTAGCTTCTCCAAGAAGGTTGAACCCTCTTGTTTCTCTATAAGAGAGGGCCTCCCTCTCCTTTAGAGAGGTTGAAAAAAATTTCTCTAAGGAAAAGCACATATATCTCTCTATATCTCTACATTCTAGGCTTAGAGAGAGTGTTTGTTCTTGGCCTTTAACACCACCGGTGATTGCGCATGTTGTGCTCGTTACGAGGATTCTGTGATTTGGTGAAACCTTACCTCAGGACCTCGGGACTCTTTTGCACTTTGCCTCGATTTGCGAACGAGTTGTTTCACTCCCCGATGGGAGGGAGAGGTTTCGTTGTAATAACCCGACCCTCGCACGTGATTTCTGATATATTTTCAGTCCTTGGTTTATGCTTTTAAAAGCTTACTGTAAAATTCGACGAAAAATTTCGGTTAAGTAAGTGTTATCCATGTCGATGGATGCCTATACATTGCACAAGAAAACTATCTCATCACCATTAACATGCTTAAAGAAATTGGAAGCCTTGACTTAATTATCTGAAATTGATTATATATACATGTCGGCATAATTTTAGGTAATATTAAGTATATTTACTAAATTTCAATTTCGGAATGATTAAACGATTAAATTTTGTCTTATATGCTCTTATATTTGCATAAATATCTCTAAGTTTGGTTTTGTCTTGAGAGCAAAAACGTGAATACCTCTTGGGAGAGAAAAATAGAGAGAGTGGAGAGGAAGAATTGGGGGAAAAGTGAATCAACAAGAAAGCTTGGCAAAATTGTTAGAGTTGTGGGATTTAATTCAAGGTAAGCTCAAGTTCTTCTTGTTATGACAACTTAGAAGTTGTAATTGGTGTTATGTATGATTCATGTTTGATTTATGAGGGTTTCTCATCAATTGATTATGTTGACACTTAATTTGGGTGTTGTGTGAGATTATAGTTCAATCTTTGGTTTTATATCATCACTTCATGGAATTATGTGTATATCATGTGTTATGTTTCAAGAACATGAAGAACTTGAATCCAAGAATGGAATTTGAGAGAGAGATGGCTTGTTTAAGCTTCTAATCTTGTTTAATTTGTCATGTTCAAGGTAGAATCCATGTTATAATGATGTTGGGTTGAAATATTGTCTTAATTTCATTTGGAATTGCATGTAAAATGAGGTGTTGTTGCTAAATTTTGAAGTTGAAGT
This sequence comes from Camellia lanceoleosa, assembly GCA_025200525.1. Lineage (NCBI taxonomy): Eukaryota > Viridiplantae > Streptophyta > Magnoliopsida > Ericales > Theaceae > Camellia > Camellia lanceoleosa. The sequence goes on along the minus strand of CM045770.1, from coordinate 152,112,239 downwards.
CATTTGCCCAAAGCGAGGTCACCACCGCCGTCACGGAGGTCATAGCCGCGCGGACAAGAGGAAAAAAACTGGAAATGCATTCTGCTTTGGGCGCTCGGCGGGCGGAGGACCGCGCGTGCGGTGCATGGCCTTCAGCGGAGGTCCGACGCCTGGCGGCCACCTTATTCGACTTATCTTTGAGTAACTTTGAATAGGCATATCTTTTGCATCCGGACTCCGTTTTGAGTGATTCTTGAGTCTAAAATCAAGCCCCGGAAGTCTAGTTTCCAATGGTGGTCGTCTCACTTTCAACCTTTGAACCCTTGTTTTGGCTTCTTAAGGAAGCTTGAACCTTTGAACCTTCGTTTTAGCTTCTTGAGGAAACTTGAACCTTTTGAACGTTCATTTTATCTTCTTGAGGAAGGTTGAACCTTTTGAACCTTTCCTCTAGCTTCTCCAAGAAGCTTGAACCCTTTGCCCTAGCTTCTCCAAGAAGCTTGAAACTTTTGAACCTTTTGCTGTAGCTTCTCCAAGAAGCTTGAACCCTCTTGTTTCTCTATAAGAGAGGGCCTCCCTCTCCTTTAGAGAGGTTGAAAAAAATTTGTCTAAGGAAAAGCACATATATCTCTCTACATCTCTACATTCTAG